>CM023457.1:66687820-66777285 GCA_013339765.2 Haemaphysalis longicornis
ACGAAGTCGTTGTAACGATCAAAATTCAGTCTTTTACACCCATCCTTAGGGCATTTTCCAGAGTTTTGACGCTCTGATTGTGTCTGTAAAGTTAATAAAGAGCTCAGCATTCACTGCAGAGTTTATTGTTTTCTCTTCAGACAATATACCACTAACCCCCCCTACTTGACAATCAATTAAGTTTTAATAAAGTGTGGGGCACGTGGTGCGATAGTGTTATCTAAACGTACAGAATTCCCAAGCTGAAAAAAAACATATTAGATATTTACCCACCCAAAAGAACTGGCCAACACCTGATTATTAACTGAATCTTTCATTCACAGCATAACTAAACACTATAGGTTTAGAGCCCAGGGTAATAACGAATGGCCTTTGCCCACGGGGTGTCACCCATGCGGCCACAGTGATTTGGTCTTTACCCCTAAGAAGCGGGTGTGAACAAATGGCCGAGAAGAAATAAATTTGCGTCTCCTAAACCTTCATTTTTTAACAACGGGCTGTTGTAGCTGCAGCCTTTTTTGAGGTCTCTCTAAGAAAAGTCTGCGTACCTGTCCTTCTACAATGTCTTTTGACGCTTTGCTCACCAGACATATGATAAGCAATATAAAAATCACGGTTACGGCTTGTATCAGAGCATTTCGGTTTACTTCTATTTGCTGTTGCGATGTTTTACATTTGGAATGTTCCTCCGATGGGAGCATTATTTACTGCGTGAATAATGCGTAGTCGAGGATTCACTTACTGGAATTTATAATTTCAGAATTTATAAACTTTCCGTGTCTTGTTCAAAACCACAATGTACAAGTGATCCCACCTGACAGCACCTGCTTCTCACCATATGTGATGGCGACATGGCTTTCCTTCGACTCTTTACAAGTTACAAGAGTCCATCTGGGCGTTCACCTGCCTCCTATCGTCCCTGTGACAAGAGCCTATGAGCAAACAAGATGCTTCTGTCATGGTGATTCTACGTGATTTATATGGCGGTTGTGAAGGTTGTCGTTTTTTTCGCAAAAACATTATGAAAAAAAACACACAAGCTTCGGTATTTCCTTCGGTTAGGTTGTACGGCACGCTATTCTTGCCCATCTATTGAATGTCCTCTCTGCGTCCTCTGGAACTGCACATAATCTAATCTCTAGCCTAAACCCTTCATTCTAGTCGCTCAAAATATCTTAAAGAAAATGTGGCCTTGTTTTTTAACAGCGGAGCTGTTGTCATCATCATCATCATTAGTAGCAGCAGCAACCTATCTACGCCTATTGCAGGGCAAAGGCCTCTCCCAGGGATCTCCAATTATCACGGTCCTGTGCAAATTGCGAGCAATTATTCCGTACAAACTGCTTGATCTCGTCTCCCCATCTAATTTCTGCTACTCCTTGCCACGCTTGCCTTCTCTACGGATCCACGCTGTTACCCTTAATGACCAACGGTTCTCTTGCCTCCGCATTATATGCCCTGCCCAGTGCCCACACCCATTTCCTCTTCATAATTTTTATTAATATCTCATTAACACGAGTTTGTTCCCTGACCCACTCCGCTCTCTTCTCGTCCCTTAATGTTACCGCTATTATATTCCGTTCCATTGATCGGTGAGCATTTCTCAATGAAGTTAAACCCTTTGAGTGAGCCTCCAAGTTTCTGCCCGTAGATGAGTACCGTTAAGATGCAGCTGTCATTCACTGTCTTCTTCAGGGACAGTGTTAGGCTGCCACTTATTACCTGATAATGCCTGCCGACTGCACTCCACGCCAATATTTTCCTAATTATCTCTGCCTCATAATTGCGATCCGGTGTCACTACTTGGCGTAAGTAGATATATTCGTTTACCCCTTCCACTGCCTCACCACCTATCTCAAACCGCTGTGCTCTTATGGTTATTAGCCATTATTTTACTTGTCTGCACATTAATTTTTAGGCCCACGATTATACTCTGCTTGTCCAGTGCGTTCATCATGCTTTGCAATTTGTCCCCCGAGTTATTTAGCATCGGAACGTTGTCAGCAAATCTGAGATTACTGCGGTATTCTTCATTAACCCGTCCGCCCACCTGTTCCAAACGCAATCTTCTGAATAACTTTTGTTGACATGTTGTGAATAACATTGGAGGCATTGTGTCTCCATGTCTGACGTACTTCCTTATAGGTATTTTACTGCTTTGCTTATGAAGGACGGAGGTAGCTTCGTATCCATTGTAGATATCCTCTAGTATTTCTCCGTAGTTCTCGTCTGTACCCTGATTCCGGAATCCCAAATGACAGCCAAAGTTTCGACAGTGTCAAAGGCTCTCTCATAATCTATGAAAATTATATATAGGAGTTTAGTAAATTCCGCGCATTTCTTTATCATTTGGCTGATCATTTGACTATCATTTGACTGATATTTTACGAACGACTCCTTGTTCATCAGGTTGACTGAAATCCGAGGTGGCAGAAATTCTGTTGCCGTTAACGTTGGTTAGTACCTTGTAGACGGCTGACAGTTTTTTTCAAGACCTTCATGTCACCTCTAACATGGATGATGATGATGTTCGCGTTCTTCCGAAACTCCGGCACGCTCACGGTTATTAGGCATTGCGGATACAGGTTTGCCCGTTTTAGGTGCGGAGTGCCTTAGGACCACACATTGTTCGTCCGCGTCCGAGCGCATAGCATTTACAATAGCAAAAAATCACACCGGCACCGGCAGAATTCGAGCCTTTGTTTGGTAGCCCAGGCAGAGTTAGTGTCAGTCGTCGTACCCATTGGGCTACGACCGTGAGTTAGTACCCGGTAGTCAAACGGCTCACTCCCTTGCCTGCAACGGTGCGGAGTACCTTAGGACCTCCCAATGTCCGTCCGCGTCTATCCGTGTGCACACTACCATCAACCTTAAATCAAGCGAAATTTCATTTGAGTCGTGAGTGGCAGTTTTATTTAGGGAATAATCAAGGCGGAATTCACGGCTGAAATCTAATGACGGTCAGGGCGCAAATCAGATGCTGCTCGGGGCGCGACTTGGATGTCGTTTCGTGTCCCGTGCTCCACACCCTCGCCATCACCCACGAAGTGGAGATGCTACCATTTTTTTCTAGTAGAATTTGCTCGCCATCCTTCAAAACGCGTGCTGTTATCTGATCCTCACCAGGTGCCTTTCCCCCTTGCCTTTCTTTCAAAGCCTTCTTTACTTCTTATGGCGTAACTGCTGGGATGTCTAGCTCTTCTGAACTACTTCCCCGTAAGGCATTGTCCTTGATTTCGTAGCTACTGTACAGATCTCTATAGAACTCCTCGGCTACCATAACTATTTGATCCCTTATTTTGATGACATTTCCTTGCTTGTTCTTAAGTGCATACATCTGATTTTTCCTCATGCTTCGACGCCTCTTCACTGCTTTCAGGCTGCCTCCGTTCTTTACAGCGTGCTCAATCCTTTCCATATTATACTTTCGTATGTCAGCTGTCTTTCGGTTATTGAGTAACTTCGAAGGATCCGCTAGTTGTATTGTTTCCGCTGGGGTGGAGGTATTCATGTTTTGTTATTTCCTAATTAAATCTTTTGTCTTCTGGGAACGTTTACCATTATCACCTCTAGCGATCGTGCCTCCGACGTCTACTGCACACTCCGTGATAATGCGTGTAAGATTGTCGCTGGCTTCTTGTGTCGTAAACTCTGCTTCCTCGTTTATTGCTAAATTTCGGTTCTGCAACACGATCATGAATTCTTCAACTTTCCGTCTTACTGTTACCTCATCGATCGGCTTCTTTCGTGCTACCTTTTTACGGTTCCTTCTCAAATCTAGCTTAATCCGGCATCCTACCATATGGTGGTCAGCACACCTCAACCTTCCGAGCACTTCCACATCCTGCACGACGTCAGGGTTATCGCATAGTATGAAGTGGATTTCATTTTTATGCTCCCCATTCAGGGCCATCCACTTCCACTTCCGGCTCTCCCGTTTGCAGAAGATATTCCTGATGCGTAGATTATTCCGTTCTGGGAACTCAATTAATAAGTCGCCTCTGTTATTTCAATAACCATGAACACAATTCCCAACTGCTTCGTCTCCAGCCTGCTTTTTGCCTACTTTATCACTGAAGTCTTCCATAACTATGATATGCTGTGTTTACTTTAGCCATTGCCGATTCCCCATACTCATAGAAGCGTTCAACTAGCCGGTCGTCGTTGCTGGATGTAGGCGCGTAGCCTGTACCACCTTGATTTTGCTGCTATTATGAGGCCTAATGACAAGACCAGCTACCCTTTCTTTAAAGCTTTAGAATTCTTGTATATTGCCCTCTATGCTTTTATTAGCTAGAAATCCCAGTTCTAGTTCTCTTCTGTCCACTAAACTACCGTGACATAGGACGTGTCCATTTTTTAGCACTGTAAAGGCTTCACCTGTCCTCCTAACCTCGCTAAGCCCTACCTAATCTCATTTGTGCCCTGTAATTTCTTGCACAACACTCGCCTCGCTAGATAATGTTCTCCTGTTAAAGTTCTCGCCAGCTGTTGTAGCTGGTCGTAATGTATGGCGCGTAACATACCAAGAAAATGCCGTGCGCTCGTGAGCGTTTGCCTTGCGATGACTGCCCAGAGTCAACGGCACACGCAGTGGCTTCAGCAAAAAACTGGCTGTACACTCCGAGGAGCGAGAATTTGTGGTGCAATCTTGAGCTCGTGCCTCGAGTCGACCACCGAGCGTCCCCGGCTCGCGCTGTGGCTTTCGGAAAAACAGAACCCGCGAAAATCCCGAGAAGCGCTTTGTGTTGCCTAGCAACCAACAACTCCATAGCTGTCGCACCACTTGCTCCAACGAACCTCGGAGCGATTCCAGGAACTACGTGCTTTCGTAGTGCACGTACGCGCCGACGCTGTGCCCTAGTTGTCGTGAAGCGCATGCCCGCATGTAATGCTTGGAATGAGGAACCCGGCGATATCGATTCATATGACGATAAATACTTCCAGCACAGTGAGAGGCAACGAGGGAACGTGTAGATAAACAATTTCAAACTTGTACAAATTCGTGGTGACGTGTCCTTCAGTGTTACGTAGAAAGCTTCCCAATGGTTCAAGCATTGTGTGACTTAGTGCAAGCTTCGCCACGTTTTTGTTGCAAAAATACGCTTTTAAAGATAATTGAGCAGAGGTTCTAAATTTAAGACCTTTGTCGAGTGCAGGCCGAATTAAAACAAAGCTTTAGCAACGCCAAAAGTACAAATAAAACATTCTAAATAGTATTTATTGCAAAGTTAGTTCACTAATCGGCATGGCTGAACGTAAATACGACATATTTGCTTTGTATTGAAGTGTATTTCTTTGGATATTTTCTTCCCTGCTTCTGTAGGACATATTCCCGAGTGACCACCCATTCCTTCAACCCAGAAATAAAAAGCACTCCAAAACCGGTTTTTTGTCAGTTTGAATCATCTTTAAGATGTCTAGTGGTTAATATCCCGACGTGTTCAGTGAGTTTGCGGTCGTGTTTACTACAGCCTTCTTTTTCGGGAGTGAACGACCCTTACCTTGCAACTCTCGGAAACAGATAAAGCAAAAATTTGGAAATCGGAAACATCACACCACTACCCACAACCTCTTAATGGGATCGTCTTGAACGAGCAGTTTCTTTTAAACTTCTCGTTGAAAGATGCTTCTTTGGTATCGCGACAAAAGTAAACGGGAATTAAGGAGCTAGTGTTTTCTTCCTGTTGAAAAGTACCGCCCGTGGCGTGGGCTAATGAGAGACATTGTACTATGGCCACACCGGGCACAAATAAAAGAGAATATTTGTTTTAAAGGTGGGAACTGAACCCACTTACTTTTCTCGAGCCAGCTTATAAGCGGCAGCAATTTTTTTTTGTCATTACAAGCATGCCTGCCCCTTTTTGTGATCCCATGAAAACCGTATATTTATTCGGCCGAAGTATTTCAAGTGAATAATTTAGGTCGTAAAAGATGATGTGGAAGTTCCGAAAAAAACAAAATTGGAAATTAAAGTTCAAAGAAAGTATACTGTCAGAGAATAATGACTACAAGCCACCGTGTCTACACAGGCAAATCTCTGCTGGTGGGACCGCCCAAAGAAGTCGGTGCGTCTTTTCTGACGTGCACTTCACCGGGAGCTTTGTCTTTAGGCCCTTACAAAGAGGTGTAAGTGTCAGGCACGGCCACTGTCGCCTGTGGGCGTTAGGGCGTTCGAATAGAAAAGTCTCGCGGGTGGCGCGCAGGGCATTGTAATCTCCTCTATTAGTTGGCGCCAGACAAAGGGCCGACTTACGCACCCGGCTTTAATCTGCCCGCTTCGAAGTTTCCGGGTTCAATGAATTCCCCTCGAGGTCTCTTATCTCAACTTGGAGCTTCATTTGCTAGCCTTTTTTTAAAATAGAGAAGCTGTAAGGTTCGCCGTCTCCGTTTATTTCTTGTTTTCAGGCAGCCATGTATCTTTATATTTGTACTAGAGCAAGTCCACGAGCTCAGACACGGCATTCAAGCATGGGGAACAGGCTATTTTTTTAATACTGAAAAACTTAAAAACTGATTTTATTTTACCCAAGCAGGTTCTTTTGTTTGTCCGAAAAAGACATTAATTAGGCGGGGCGCGTCGTGTAGGTATTAGGCGTATTAGTTTCCGAAAACACAAGAACCAAAATAAAAGCTATTACAAATTGCAGGTGCATTTTTTTTGTGATCCCATTTCCTAATGTTAAGGTCAATGTGCTGATACGGCTACTTATTGACTATAAGACTAAGAGGTATCCGCATCAGAGTGGCTTCCTCGGGGATTCCTAATGATTACTATGAACTACGAGTATCCAGATATTGTGCAGTTGTTCTGAAAAATATGTAATCACCCAAAGAAAGCCTAATTGTGTAGTGGTCACCCAAATGTTATTCTCTCTTCCCAGGTAGGCCAGCTTTATTAACGAGAAGTGCTACAGTAACACCCCATGGCTTTCATTTATTATTGCGTTAGGAAAAGAAACGTCGTGTAGCCATAAATGACAAGCGTCGTTCTGTAGACAAACCGTAGAGTTTCTGAAGAGCAGAAAAAAGAGGAGGGAGTCGGAGGTCGATTGAGATGGAGGGGAGGGAGGAAGTAAAGCGGCAGGAAATCAGGCGGCCCTATAATGCAGTGACGCCAAGCCCAGGCAGGGTCGGACCGAGTTCCTCAGCAACGTTTGGACAGTCTCCATGCGTTGATGCGTTGTGCAAGGGGGAGCGTGAAGCGAGTTCAGGGCCGAGCAGGCGCCAAAATGAGGGTGTAATGGGAATAAAGGGGGCAGATTGCCGAGAGTCGTGAGCAAGAAACGAGCGAAAAGCAGCCACCGCCGCTGTTCACTCATCAGAGATGACTACTGAAGCAGTCGAATGCAAAACATGGCTGGCGTACTACGTGCGTGCAGCCCGTAAGCGGTGGGTGAAAACCGTCGAGCTGTAGGAATCTGCGCCCAGAGTAAAGGAATGCGAGGCAAGCGCTGACGTTCAGGACCCATCACATAATATTTCATTATTTAGTCGCTAATAGTTTTTATTTTTTGCGGTGGTAGTACTGCGTGCTATATATCCAGTGCTAAACTGTGTGGAATCGCCTGCGGATTTGATGCTCTGGCGCCTCTCCTGGGGCAGGGTGACCAGTTTTTGCAGCTGCTGCAAACTGTCAAATGCTTGAAATGGCCAACCTTTTTATGCGAACACCATGTCTGCAGCTTCAGCCGAATGTACTTGCCGGTGGCACCCAACGGAAACACATGGTTGAAAGTCACGGTTTAACCGTGAAGTTTAACCAAGCTCAAATACACTGTCCAAGAGGTAAGATGTTTCCTTTTTGGTAACAGCACCGAACGCCTGGCCCGCGACTGACGTAATCAGGTCTACAAACAATGTGTTTCTAATAGGCGAAAACCGCAATGCTCGCGGCCAAAAAAGATGGCATCCAGAATTTCGCGGATGTGTGTTCCACCGAATTCAAAAAGGAAGAGCCCAGCTTCACCGACGTAACCTCGCGATCGCTGATGCTAACAGGAAAGATGCCCTGCGTTCCCTAATCGTGAGGCTAAGCTTCATAAAACTTCTCAAAGCCAGCAAATCCATTTTCGAGCGACAACGGTCGCTGGCGCTCCCGACGGGCGGCATCTTCAATAGAGCTCGCGACGTTACCCATTTTCCGAACATTACGGAAAGGGCTCTCAAGTACACTCGTCTATACCCCGGTTCATAGTTCATACATAGCATGCCATAGTTCCAAGGCTAGAGAGCGTGATTGGGCTCTTCCTGCGATGGGAAAACCAGGGCGCAAGGTTGCTCGAAGCAATAAAATTTCGAATACTGCGAACTCAATCATTATGAATATGATTTTCTTAGTGCCACCTGGCCATGCAGAGGCAACACACGTTTACTTTTGCTTTCAGTGTTTGCTGCAACAGTAACTCAAAAATAGCACCACGTGCACAAGCAGAGTTCTGTGAGACGCGTGCGTCTGAAATTTGAGAACAAAACGCGACCGTTTTTTTTTTCACTCCTGCCTTCCCTTTGAGGCACGCAGAAGCTGTTCCGCGGTGCGCAAATCTGAGCAGCGAAGAGAGTAGGAATTATATAACTTGTTTATTTTTTGCTACGGACTACTTGCGTAGCCTCCATGGAGGGCGCTGTTGTGCTTGGCGCTTCCTCTCCACCTCGCCAGGCTATGCCCTCGTCCCATCTCGCCTCTTCCCATGAAAGCCTCCCCCAAGCACAGCTTCGCCGTTAAAATGCACCACCATTAAAGTCTTTATCCCTGCGCTTATTTGGATACTGGTATTTCAATGCAAACAGTTTCAGAGCACCTACGCGCTGTTTTTGCTGTGTCAGATAGTTGCGCTTTTAATATAACGCCATCCCTTCCATCGGAAGGCCGCTTAATGAGCTTAAGGGGCTTGCACATAGCTTTCACCAGCAGCCTCTAGGTGAGTCACAGCCCCTACATGTGACGAAGCAGGCTGCTTGAAATCCAGCTGTCGTGTTTAAGTGAATAGGGAGGACCGAATATGCTCGCTTTGTTCCGTGCTTGCACAATACCGCGCGTACATAACTGCATGCGGACTGAAGGAGGACACGCGAAGCGTACCAACGAGGCTTACCTACTGGCACAACATAGTAGCCTTTTGGATTACCAATGTGTTAGCTAACAGTGCGCCCAAGTGACGTCGTTCTAGCGCTGTGTGAATTTCTAATGACTAGTGGGGATTCAACCCAGTCACAATAGGCTCATAAAAATTCGATTGGAAGAATTGTGGAGCAAGGGTACGGCATTGAAGAGGATTCCCGAAGATGGACGCGACAACCTAATAACATATAAAACTTATCTGGGCTTACAAAAGTGTCGTCAAGGTTCGACAAGAACAAAGAGTGGCGAGACCGCAATCTGAGTGCTTGAATCACCACAATATCATTCAGTATTTAAGTACATTTTTTGCTGTCTCTTAACGAGAACACGAAGACAACGTGTACCGCCGCAATTTGCATGAGATTGAGGCCCTATCTTTGTTTAGTGCTAGCCGCCTAATGATGGATTTTTTCTAAAGGCATCTTGCCCTGCAGGTGACTACGGAGGGCATCACTGACGTGTGACTACAATTCAATGAAATGTCGCGTGTTGCCGTATCTCGCGTTATAAATGCTTCAATAATGGCGCTGAAGAAGAGGGCCAAGAACGGATCGAATGAGCGTGGTGTTCGTCTTTCATTTCTGATGAATTCAGACGATTTGTTGGGAGAGCAGACTACCCATTGCAGCGACAATATATCTTGTGTTTCGGAGGTATTTGTTAACTCTCTCAGCTGGAGGGAAATAAATCGAACGTTCGGTGAGATATACAAGCTCACAGACGCTGTTACCTCGAGAGGGATCATTCGATAAATCAGTAATTCGTAACTGTTTTTTTTTCAGCACCATTTTGATCACCAGATATGCATAAAGACACACAAGTCGCTGCGCTGCCGTCTTTGTACACCGTGTTAACACTCTAGTAATGATTAATCATGGTATAGATGTTTAACAGCAAATTTATTGCGTCATGGTGTATTAGTGCAAGTCAGTAACAAGGAATAAAATGAATTCTACATGTGTCACTTGTCTTGTGAAAAAATACCGCAGTACAGTGACACTTCATCTGATCCGTGAAGAAAGTGAACTATGCTCGTATTCTTAGCCACCTCGCAAAAGTTAATCGCTTCAACTAGTGTTCATTGAAGTATATGCGAACTGCAGATGTGTATTTGCGGGCGTGCGTGTGCTCGAACGTGCGTTGGCGCACTGCGTTTTTCTCGCATTCCAAGACCTAACAAAATTGTAACATTGCGGCTGTAGAACGAACAAACGAACGAACGAACGAACGAACGAACGAACGAACGAACGAACGAACGAACGAACGAACGAACGAACGAACGAACGAACGAACGAACGAACGAACGAACGAACGAACGAACGAACGAATGAAACCTAATTTGCCAGCAAATCATGGAGTGGGAAATCGGTGGCCCCACAAACGCAATTACCCCCAGAGGCGACACCACCCGTACACCGCAGTTTGTCATGCTTTGCCAGCAAGACTTGTAGTATCGTTTTTTTCTGCTTCACTGCAGCAAATTTCTGTGGCTCTTCTCCGTCTTTATTTAGCATGCTCTGGTAATCTCGCAGTATACGCAAGCCTATCGGCGGGGCCTTTTCGGTGAAAAACTGTGGCGGCAGTGCTCGGGGCTGGGCTTTTAGCAGTTTTCAAGGTTCAAGCACAAATATCGCGTCTTCAACTGTTCATATGCAATTTTAAACCGCTTGTCCTAGCTCGGTAAACTTTAATATATATGCACACTTGAGTTCGAGCCATTCCAGAGTGCTAATGTGCATGACTCAGCGCAGACTTTTAGCACATGGCACAGATATCATTTAAAATTTAGGTAAAAGGGGATGAGCCATTTTTCTGTTGAGCTTTGAGGGCGGTCGGCTCTCAGAAAGGCATATGCGTGTACGCGCACACTTTTATTAGGTCGTACAGATCTTCACCATGTTAACTATTGACACCTAAACTATACTCAAACTACATATTCAGGCGATGAGACGTATAAGGTTGAGGTTTAATGTCAAGTTTTGATCTTTGAATTATTGCCTATTACGAAACGTCTACTCGGAATGTATATACAAGTCATGACAGGTGCAAGCTTCAGGTGCAAGTGATGTTTTGTGTGCACGGGACATTGTTTTGCAACTCCTTACGAGTGCGGCAGAACGCCTCGCACTTAACGGTCACATAAAGCCTCGGAAGTTTACTTACCCGAACTTCAAAACACATGAAATCTTAGCCAAACATACCTCGCTATAAAGGTTTCTCTCTTAAAGCAGTAATAATTTAGGCCAGAGGAAGGGGTTTTCTTTGTGGATGAGTTACCGAAGTAGGAGCAAAGCGTTTCAGACTTATGTAGGCGTCGCACAAAAAAAAAGCGGGCTGAGACGCCACTGCTTCTTGCGCCGGCAGACGACCTACGTTGAGTACCACCAATAACCCACATCACGCGGCCAGCACAGCGCGGACACTTCGCTCCGCGAGTTGCGATGACCGGCTAAGAATTACACGCCACACATATTTGGCTGGACACCGCGTTGTTCGGGTCTTTTTAAAACAAAGCTTTCTACCTCTACCAGACAACGGTTCTTTCGTGGCGTGCGGGACAATAAACTCTCAACGCGGCAAGAACGGCTGCAGCGCGAGGGGGATGGGAGAGACGTTTTCACTGCAGGAGCACACTGTAGATGGCGCGGCGAACTTACCCAGCCTTCCGCGAGAGGAGGTGTCTGCTCGCCGGCGGGAGCGTCGGCGGTACGTCTTTCTCGTCTGATTTAGCGACGGTTGTTTTGGGCCTGTTTTGGCGCAGCTTAGCGTCCATGGCGCGCTTTCTTCCCACGGCTTGATTAACTTGTTCGACATCTCCTCATGGGTAACTCGGACCCGACGGAATGAAGTGGGCGTACGGCAAATATACATTAAGGATAGTTTTTAAGGACGGGAAAACAAAATGTAGAGACCACATACAGATATCTGGCTGCTGGAGAAATGCAAACCTTCTGCGGACTACTTGCCACGAATCGGACACCATTTCCTAAATTGATGAATAACAATTGCGTTGTCTTTCAAAAGGTATTACAAACGGCGATAGGAGCAACTGGTCCTGACAAATAGCGGTTATAAAAGTTCCCGCAGCTTTCTCGTAATTCTCGAACTTACTAAACTAACTAGATTAAGTCAGTAAAAATTCGAATCGCTTAACTCACATGCTGAATTGTTTCGGTGTCTACGCTTGTGTCGCGCGGTGGTGTAGCTCCGAACTAGCACATCAGGATGGCTAGGTTCCGCTGTCTCACCCTTCGATAGGCGCTGCTCTACGTTTTGTTTCTGTCAATGCACGCTCGGGTTACAGCGGCGGCGTCAACCGCTCTATCCCGGCGATGGCCGACGCTGCTGCGTTCGGGACGCTGCCTCCGCGAATTCAAAGTAACGGCTGGCAGAATCTCTTGTTTTACTCTTTGTAGAGCTGCGTGGGTGAATTCAAGTGACGTCGCATGGGAAATTGTTCTGGGCGTTATTTAAAGCGTTGCTTTCCAGCCACCTTCACAGCGTGGATTGGAGCCATTTTTCGTCGGTCACTATTCTAGCATTCCCTTTTCTTCTGGGTATACTTAAGCAAAGGCAATGTGTAGCTTGTGAGTCAAAAGGGCCCACGTGGTGATTGACCGAATACGGCGAATGCCACCACAAATGGCCAATAGCGCAAAGGGTGAACACGTGTCAAAGAGAACAGAATTTTGTAGATGCGAAGCATCTCATGCTCGGAGCTGTGTCCCTCCCACCATTGTTGTCGTTGTCATCATCCGCCGTCCACACTCTACGGCGCATGCGCGTATCTTCAGCCCCGTCAGCGTTTGGGCTGACGTCAGTGCGGACCACTACAAAAAGAAATAGTTAGGCGGCGCTCTATTTCGCTCCCATGACTCTCTGGCCGCAATGGGAGGTACGTGGCGCTTTTCCCACTGCGCTACAAACCGAGATGGGAGCATGTGCTACGAACGCGCCTTATGTCCTTCACTCATTCAAACTACGTCAAAAAGCTACTGATACAACGAAGGCACGCGAAGCTGAACGTCAACGGAAACGACGAACGGAAAACTAATGGGAACTTAAGTCGACCCCATGGCGGGCTTCGCATACTACTCAGGGTTCCCCTTACGGGAAGATGGTGTGATTTTTTGCAGAGGTTTATGTAAACAAAGTGGATTACGGCTTCGAAAAAATGTAAATTCTGTCTCTTTCTTGGAGTCGAACACTGCCCTCCGGGGGATCCAAAAAGACAGGCCACACGAATACATTGCCGCTCTATTGTTCTGACTAAGAGTGTGCCTAGCACGGGCCCATCGGGGACGTAACAGGACCAACGGTGAGAACGTTACCTTTCCCTGTGAATAGAATGTGTTATAAGTTTTATTTCAAATATTATCATATAATTTTTCACATTTTATTACGGAATATTGTATGTTTTTGAGCTGAACAGCCTTAGATCGAAACCGCGCAATATGTTCATCATCGTAACAGCAGTCATCTTTAAAAGACCTTTGACATTTGTCAGAAGCAGTAATTTGAAGGGATGAGAAACTGAGGGAGACACAGAAGAGACCGAAGAGTACAACAATCAGGTAGCAAAAAGACTCCAATACGGCGAGAAAAAAAAAAAAAAACATCAGTGAAGAATTCGGCGAAGCGGAGGGATGCCAACAGGCGAGCAAACTTTTGAATATTTGCGCTTCTTTTCTTCCCATAAAAAAAACTTCAGAGCCCGAGAAGAATGAAATGGTCCATGGGGCTCTGAAACCTTTAGGAAGTGGAGGTGACAGGTCTGCGGACAAAAATAAAAACATTGACGGCACTCAACCGACGTACCAAGTCACCCCAATTGTTTCTGAAATGCACCTCAAGAACTGAAAGAATAGTCAGTACATCAGCATAAAAAACTTGGGAGACACAGTACAGGCACTAAAGGCTTGTTAGGAGGCGTCAGCAGGCGTCATTCTGAGCTGTCGGGGCCACAGCCTGCGTGGCTTGCGGCGACATGAGCATCGTCGTCGATGTCAGTGACGCGCCGATCAAACATAGCCTTCCATATTACCGGACGCCGTAAAAGCTGTCATCTAGGGACCGTGGTGCCGTCCAGCTAACGAGCACTTTCCCGCACGAAACCTGGTGTTGCCATCACGACTGCCGCCACCCTCGTTTGTGCACACATGGGAAAGCGAGGCGGAGGCAGGGTGTGTTTATTTGCTCGAGATATGCTCCTAAGAGAGGCGACTGAGGCATACAGAGAAGGAGATAAAAAGGTGGTCTACAAATATAGTTATGTTATGTCGAAAGTAATGTTAAATATACTTGCTAAAACACTCTCCCGCGCCCGTCCTGTGTCTTCTTTTCTTGTCCCGTCCGAATTCGCAGTTTTAAGTATGAATATGAACTATCTAGCCCAACAACATGCTTTGTTGACTCTCCTGAACTCAGAAAAGGAAATTCTTGAAGAGGTGAGGAATTATAACTCTCTTTGGGCCAGTTGACAATTCGGATAAAAACTGCGACTGGGACATCAGGCGCAGATTTAGACCAGAGAAGAAAATTTCTCATAGTGCATTCGGCGAACACTCCGAAGTAATGAACACAGAATACATTTTAGAAAAATACCGTAGATGTTATTTTTTTTAATTTAAATCACAAAAAACACGATAGGAAGGGAACGAAGGTTAGGTAGATAACAATAAAAAGTAAAATGTAGACCGCCTATAATATTTGGTCTTCTTGTTTATATATCACAGGCCTCCTTCTTAAATGCATCAGGTTTCAGGAATAGTTTGAGAAGACGACCTTTGACTTGTAATAAGCAACGCACTCGGAGG
Organism: Haemaphysalis longicornis; assembly: GCA_013339765.2. NCBI lineage: Eukaryota > Metazoa > Arthropoda > Arachnida > Ixodida > Ixodidae > Haemaphysalis > Haemaphysalis longicornis. The sequence goes on from CM023457.1 coordinate 66,702,758, forward strand.
TTAGGGACTGTTTTCGGTATAGCCTTTGTATAATCGCTAGAACAGCCGTTCAAATGGGTCGCGAATTATTAGCGATGGAGCCGCAAATATTATATTGCTGTATGAAAACACGAGTGAAACAAAACATTTACCCCGATGAACGCATTTAATGACAACACGGTTAAAGCGGCTCCTCTCAATCTTATTTTTGACAACATTTTCGCTTGGAGACAAAACCTACTGCGAAAGATGTTTTAGAATAATCTATCCATCCTTGACTTTTATCTATCTATCCTGGTTATCTATCCTTGTCTTTTATTCTGGTTTGCTCATTACATATCCTTTCATTTTTTAGTTGATTTATGTTGCTTTCTTTTTTGTGCTCCTGAAACTTGTTTCTTCTTGTTTTTTTTGCCGTGTCTTTATTCGTTTGAGTAATATGTTATGTTGTTTACCCACGCCCTCTGTAATGCCCTACGGGTCCTGAGGTTATTATAATAAATAAAAATAAATTAATAAACAGAAGTCTCCCCAAGCCCGTCGCTAGAAATGGCCTTTAGTAAAAGCTGAGCTATAGGTTATGAGCTATGCTGATAACAACTGCTTCAGAATCACAAAGTGTTGACGAATCCCAAAGGGTGGATGCATAGCAAATGTGCCTAAAAATTGGAATTTATTAATATAGTGACAAAATACTCTAACACACTTTGAGAACGTCCCCACGAAGTGGCATTTTCAGATGCACAACAAAAATCATTTATTATTTTACATTGTTATTTTTACTTTAAAAACGACTGATAATGCGTATTTTAATAATACTTACAAATGTAGCACATAGCTACTTGAATCTTTCTGTAGTTAACAGCATGCCGCAATGGCCATGCGTTAGTTGAAATAAGCATTGCGCGTGAATGGCGAAACGTTTGTTTACATCAGGTCGGTCGCCTATCATACTGTTTGCGCAGGTAATTGGTTTCTTTTTCTACATATTTAAGCGATCTTTTAAGCCTGAAGTCCACTGTGCTAGTAGCATTGCTTCCCTTTTCTTGCAGTCCATGCAAGATGCGACAGTTTGATAAAGATGAAACCAAGACTTTGGACGGCAATATCTCAAAAAACCTTTTCCGCTGCGAAAAGGAACATTTTCTCTTCAACGGTTTCAGTTTCCCATACCATTGTTTTTGTGAGTTCTTTATCTATGCCACGAACACATTTTGAACCCGAATAAGAATGCTCTCACCAACATTTGTTTATTATTGACACTTTTCCCTCTCAAAATTCAATTAGGTGTGTTTGTGCTATGTATATATTTTTAAAAATCAATGGTTATGGCCACCATTATTATTTTGGGTCAGAAGAAAGCCTGGGGCATTTACACATATAGATAATGTTTCAGTTCTGTACCTACAAAAACATTTCGGAAAATGTTCCTTTAGCGAAGAAAAAAACCAAAAGAACCTTCGTATTCTTATTTTAGGAGCTATTAAATATGTCTATGAATTTTGCACACGGTTAGTGGGACTTTATTTTACATATCTTCAAAAAGTTCAAGCCGATTGGTCAAAATGCAGCGAAGTTAGCCAGAGACGTATTTGTTCACCTACAGCAAAATAATTTTTTTCGTGAGATCCTTTATGTATAAACCAATACAAATAGACAATGGGGCATCGGAATCTTATACTAGCTTGATTTGAAATTATCATAATCATTATAAGCAGCCTACTCAGGCCCACTGCATTGCGAACGCCTCTGCCATTGACTTCCAACAGCTCCTGTCCTGCGCCCCTCGAGTCCAGTGCTGGCCCCTGAATTTCCGTATTTCACCCCTCCATCTTGTTATTAAAGCAACGCTTTACTACTTTCGTCCAGCGATTTCGCGGAGGATGCGCAAGGTGACCTTGCGACAGGAGACACACCCCCGGAGACACACCCCTCGAAGCGCATCGCGTTATTCGCGAGGGCCGCTGTCAGCGCTGCACACAAGGCCACGTTTTCAGTCGTTCTGCGCAAAAGGAGCAGCGGTCGAGGCAGCCGACCACCCCCGTAGCCTCCCATGCATGCGGCGCTGGGTTGTCTCGGGCAACGCGACTCGGCTCGCGCCCGGCGAAGATGAACGGTGCGTTCGTCGTGAATGATCGCCGCGTTTGCCTGGCCTCCTTCTGTGAGCGTAGCACGGAACCGAACGGCTTTGAGACATGGTTGGCAATACAGCTAAATCACACGTTAACCATGCGAAACCAACTCTCAAACAGACTAAACCAATTTTTTGCTGCGCATATACAATCTTAGCTGAATTAAGCCGCAGCCATTTTGGCCTTCCTCTTCTTGTAGAACCATTTCTTGCTATCCACTCTATTACCACAATTGTCCACTGGTTGTCGGTTTCTCCCTAGACGGCCATCCCAGGTCAATTTTTTTTCTTTACTTGAACTATGATATCATATAATCGAGTTTGTTCACTTATCCAGAAAGCTTATTTCCTGTCCCTAATTGTTACTCCTATTATTATCACTTCCATGGCCCGTTGAACCGACCTCTATTGCTTTCCACTTGTTTAAAAAGGCGTCAAGTTTCAACTCCGTATCTCATCACTGGCAGTATAGATTGCCGGTATAATTTATTTTGAGTTACAGCGGTGGCTTACTTTTCATTTTTTGGGAGTGCATGCGAGCGCTCCCCAGCTCATACTATATCAGAATCAGAATCAGAATCAGAAAAGGATTTTATTAGGCAATCGATAGATTACAAAATTTTTGTATACAGAAGGAGGTCCCATAGTCAGGGACTGAAACGGGACCTCCTATAATAGTAAACTATAAACGGGACCTCCTACGGGACCTCCTGCGCCGTATTCCTCTCTCTAGGTTCGGGTCAGCCCTAACCAAACGAGGTAGCTATACTCTTTTACTTCTTCTAGCCCTTCGTTTTGTAAGCTGAAAAGGGAGCATTAGGCATGCTTATTCCTCATTACTTTACATGTGTTCATATTTACGTTTAGCCCCATGGTCATGCTTTCTGATTGTAGTTCCCTAAGCATTTTATGCAGGTGTTCTGCAGTCTCACTCAGCAATACTACGTCTTCTGCAAGCCTAAAATGGCATGAGTATTCCCCGTTTATCATTATTTCTGCGTTTTCCAGTCAAGCTTTCTCAACGCCCCCCTTCAGACATGCTGTATAACGTCTTGACGAAATGGTGTCTCCCGGTCATACTCCCTTTCGGATTGGTAATTTATCGCTTTGACTGTGAAGGGTTGTCCTGCCCATGCATCCCTTATATTGTCGTCCAGGAGTGTTATGTAGGTCACTTCTATACCGGACCATTGAGGCTTTTAGCACGGCGGCCGTTTGTAGCGAGCCAAACGCTTTCTCATAGCCTATAAATGCTACGTAACGTGGTTTAGTATATTCTGCTGATTTTTAAATCACTCGATTTTACAACACGGATGTGATCCATGGTTGAGTACCCTTTCCTAAACTCAGCCTGCTCTTTGGGTTGTTGTGAATCCAGGTTGTATTCATTGCGGTTAGCTATAACTTTGGCAAGTAGCTTGTAGACAACTCGGAGCAGGCTGATGCTGCTATAATTTTCAAGGTCCTTGGTGACACCCTTTGTCATGAATCAGAATAATTTTGATGTTTTCTACACTATATGTTCTTGTTTGTCCTTAAGCTTCGCGATAATATGTTCAGCAAGGTTTTTCAGTATTATATCTTCTCCCTCCCTCAAAAGATCCACGGTTATGTCGTCATCACGTGGAGTCTTTCCTCTTTCCGTAACCTTGAGGGCCTTTCCTACGTCCTCTAGAGTAACAAGTGGGACATCGCAAATTAAGGTTGTACACTCGGTAGTTTTCCTGATCTACCTTCGCTGGCGGACAGTCTTGGGTAGAATAGTTCTGCTGCCTTGGTTATGTCGTTAATGCTGCGCGTATGGCTGCTCTGTTCGTCTCTGAGTGCGTACAGTCTGTCTTCGCCGATGGCGAGCTTCCTCTTAGATGCATTCATACTTCCTCCATTTTGCGGCGTTTCCTAGATCACTGCCATGTTATATGCACGAATGCCGTTGTTTTACTACAGTTAAACCTGGATATAACGAAGTTCATAAGCATTCTCAATTTTTCGTTACATGCAGGTTTTCCTTAGATACAGGTTTCGAGTTAGGGCTCGCGTGAATGAAGAAGAACGAAACAAAAATGCTAGACGTCAGGGATGGTGAACTCACCGTTCAAGTATTTATTTCACGGTGAAAAACTGCGTCATTTGCGCCGGCTGCTTACCCACGAGCTTTGGCACAACACGGCACTCCAAAGAAGCAAAGTCATTTGACCCCGTATTCGCAAACGTAACTTAAATATCACTTTTGACGATTTTCGGTGCTTTAACGTGTTTCAACGATCAAACTGATGGTAAAAAGGCGCCTTTTCGCGAACTTGATTCTCTTTTCGGCACTCAAAATTGTTGAAACAGTACTAGCCGGGATAAAGTATAACGGGTGATGTCGTTCTTTTTTCTCGCCGGTGGAGACGGCTGCGAGCTTGTCTTGAAAAGACAGAACTTTTCGTTTTGTGGCAGAAGACCGCATCAGCTAAGAACCGAGTCCACAGATGGCAGTTCAGACGCGCGGCTACACGCCGACAGACAGGCTTAGCACCCTACCGATACCACACTTCTCCATTTTTCCAGCCATTTTTAAAAAAAGTGCGAGAAAAATGGCTCATCAACGTAGCAAATTCGTTACATCACTGTTAACCGCCGCGACGCCTTTGGTACATAGAGGTCGTGTTGGCAATGGGGAATTGGAAAACTTCATCAAATCCAGGAATTCATTACATAGAGGTTCTTTACATCTAGGTTTACCTGTATTGTTAATCAATTTAGACAGCAGTGCTAACTAAATTCCATCCACCGCAGTTGAAACCATCGTATTTTTACGTTTCCCAATGAGTTACTTCGTTTTTTATTCGGTTTTCCAGTTTCTGTCCTATCTGTTGTTTCTCCCACAGCTGATGTAGATTCTGCGGTTGCCGTTATTAGGTGCTCATTTGGCCTGTCTACACTATTCTTGTTCTTCTCGTAGAGAGCGCAAAGTTATTTTGGAGAGTTATTTTAAACTCCTCCGTACTGGCTCTGACTGACTCCATACTAAGGTTTTCACTTTTACGAGCGTCCGTCTTTCGCTTTTGAGATTTAAGCTTACCTTGCATCTAACCATCCAATGATTGCCGCTTTGAATCTTACTTTATACCCCTTTCGTCCTGCACATTACCTGGGCTGTCATTTAAAATGACGTCAATTTCATTTTTTTGTTGCACAATAACAACTTTTCCATGCCATTTGCTATTGTTTCGTTTGTAGAAGAATGTGTTCATCAACCGCAGGCTATTTCTCTCCACAAATCCCACCAGTGTATCTCCTCGACTATTACCATTGTCTATTTAAAGTTTCTCAATGATGTTTCTTCCTTTTGCTTCTTTCCGAATTTTGTATTAGAGTCGCCCATCACAATCGTGAACTGTGTTACCTTCCAATATAATTTTAAAAATTGTGAAGGGGAAGCTTGTTAATACTTCATGCTATGCAACAGAAAGCGCAGTAACTTCTACCGTGCAATGTAAATTATTGATCTGGTTTATAGGCTGTCAGTTCAGGATTGACGTAGACATTTTTTCTTGTTTTACGCAACACACTACCCGCACCATTAGTATTTCATAAATCTCCAAAAAGTGTTGCGCGAAAGAAAAATGGAACGTCATCTCGTCTCCGAGGAACGGTGTTAACGCCAACAGGTTTTCCCCTTCAGCAGTAAGACATTCTAGTCTCGAAAGCCATCTCTTCAGGTTTACGTTTCTCGTTACCTTCCCCAATACCCATAAGAAAAGAAATGGAGACGCTATTTCATACTCCGACCAAATCATTCTTGGCTTGTATTGCCATCTCAACAAATATAAATCTCTCTATGGCCGCTGTTTTCCAAGCCAGTTGTGCTTGTCAAATAAACCGGAATTTGAAGTGTGGAGTGCGAGAGTAAACAGCGAAAGTAAAATATGTGCGTAGGAGGTACGCTGAAAGACGTCGCTGAAAAGAGAAAGAGTGCTTTTGATTCGATTCCTCGTCTTCGTACGCATTTGAACATTCCCGAATTCTTCATCCATTTCGTAATAATGGCGGGAAGCAGAAGACGCTGTGTTTTGTCCTCGCTCTGAATGCTCTCCGCTTTCAGTAGTCCTCCTAGTCTTCATGCTTCTCCCACGAAATATTATCATAACGTTGAGGACTCATACTGAGCTGGAAACTACAATGACTTGGTATAGAACCTGAGGATCAGATTACCCGCGCTATCCTGTTACTCGACAGTCAGCGCATTCGAAGACCTCGAGTTCCCACTTAACATTCAAAAACCTACTGTTCGTAGACCGTAGCTCCGGCTATTGATCTCCGTTACCGCAAACGAAAAGTACGAGTGGACCAACCCCCATTGTGCTCTTCCTCACTTTGTTTAAAAAGCTTCTCATTCTCTCCAATTTGTAGATTGAATTAGTTCGAGGCTTGTAAGACAGCGTTGGCTGCACACTTGAACCAGTCTTCCAGTTGTGTGATTACAAGGATCTTTAACGAAATTACAAAACCGTTTCATGGCATGCGGGCTTGAGTATAGTTAGGAGGTGTCACATTTATAACTTTGCAAAACGTGTCCATTAGTCCCGTACGAACAGTCTTGGAACTTCCTGTATACGCGCGTGCGTGCACATATTTAGGTGGAGATCTAACCGATAAAGTGCATTGTCCAGCTCGAAAGCAGAGAGAATTTAACTCACGGCCTTTCTTTCATAATTAAGGGTTACGACCACTCGTCCACAATTCCCTACTGCTAACAGTGAAAATAAGCGTTGTTTTGTATACGCGCTGTACCACGACGCACAGGAGCGGAAAAAATACCACTGCTGGTATATTTAGTGGGGACTGCAAACAACACCATAAAAGCATGCGGTTGGGGCACAAAATTACGACCACGCACTCACGCATGACACATGCTATTAGGGACATAAACCAGATTTGGTTCAGCCTATTTCTTGTACGTAGGCATGGGGTTTTGCTCAATCCAAGGGAGAACGTGGCTCAACACGCATATCTGCATGTGAATATATGGTCTGCACGCACAAGGTCAGTACTAGCACGGGAAATACCGACAGGTTGAATTTGCCTGGGTATTATTCCACACATTTGCGCTAAGAATAATGCCTAGTTCACTTGCTTCCTGGCGCTTCATGCTGTGGGAATGGTTCGCTTTCCCAAGCAAAGGAAAACGCAATAATCATGTAAGCAAGATATTTACCAAGAACCGTCACACGCCCAGAAAATACCCTGCATTGCATCCAGAAAAACTGAGATATGGAGTCACCACTCTCTCAACGCTGCAGATCAAACCATGTCACGCCCAGCATATGTTTTACGCTTTCTACACTGCTCAGTACCCTATAACTTGTAATAAATGTATAAAAAACAGCTCTTCTGTACATTTTTCTGCGTTCAACATGGGCAGCTCGCATCGTCAGCGTGACCGAACACTCTTTCGCCTTAGGGCTATTTGACCTTTCTGGCAATGGCGTTACTTTATTTCGCATTCTTTGCTCAGCAACGAAAGATTTCGTTCAACATTGTGCACTGACTCATTTCCTGACAAGTTCAAGGCATATTCGGCCATGAAATATGCCAGGCCTCATTTCAAGTGGCCGAGTGCCTCCCCGCCTTGTTCTTTCACCCGTAAATTATTCCGCGGTGGTGAGACAAGATCCATATTAGTCTTGAAAAGTTTTAAAACAGCGCCGACCTGGAGGCGTCAGCATTAACACCAGGTAAACAGCCCGACGCAACACAGCCGTCTATGCCAGACTTCAGCATCGCTGTCTTCACAATTCAAATGAGGTTCTTTGACTATTTTGTTTATTAACAAAGCAAAAGTCCCTAAAATCGCGTAGGTTTAACGCGAAGATTGACGTTCGTCGTTGCCGTCTGCGTCAAACAATAATGGTACCGCAAGCCGCGTGACTTCAACGGCAGATACCGCTCAGTAAAGTAGCGTTGTGGCGCTTTGGTGTCGTTTCTGCGCTTTCCCTCTCCTAAATGAATAGACGTCGGCCGGTAGTTTTTTTGGAGGAGGGGGAGGGGGGCAGGGGGCTAACCGGTTGCATAGCAGGGGGAAGGGGAGACACCAGGGGTGAGCGGGCAACTGCTGGTGTGACTTAGATGGGGCAAGAGCCCCTTCCCCCCTCTGACGCCCTATCCTACACGCAAGCTGCGCGCTGTATCTCTTCCGAATTTTCTGTTACACATTTTTAACGAAACAATTAGTGAGACACGTCTTCAGAGCAGAACCACTGGGCCGGAACGAAACGCTTGCCTAAGAAATATGTCCCATATCTAACTGTCTTACGGCTCCCAGTTTGCGAAAAATATGCAGGCCACCTGCGTAAATTTTCAGCAATGCGCACGGAACGACCACAGCTACGTCTTAACGCGGCTGTCGAAACGCGTTCATCACAAAATAATACCGACTGTAAATAGGCACTTTACATGCGCGTTTGGTGGAATTTACCAGTTTGGATATGCTCAGTGGTACAGCGTCCGTAATGCACGGTAAAGATACGCGAATGGAACAGCCAAACCTGTTCACTGAAGCACTTCTTCATCGATAAAAACATAATCACGTGATCCTCAGTGAAGGTTTTGCAGCGACAGCGTACAAGAGATCAGCTGTTTTGTTTTATAGTGGGGGAAAATGCGTGGGAGTTACGAAACATGTATTCCCGCATTCTTTTTATTGTTCGGTTGACTTAAGCCAACCGAACCGGTGTTTGGTAGCGTACACTTCAGCTACAAACGCCTTTGCACCCTACCAACTCACTCCAGCCATAAGCGACACAGCCGCCTTTCAGCTAGTATGAATACCTCGAGCCTTTTCACGGGCAGCATGAGGTACAGTATTCGCCGAAATCGTCTAGGCCACGTGAACGGTTTCTAGGTTGTTAAAAATTTAAAAGGCAGCTTAACTTTAAGCCTCACCAAAATATTTTATCGCATAAGCAAGAAAATGGTTTTCGCCAGCTTTCCGCTTCAAACATTTCATCCTTGCTCCAGAGGTGAGTTCGCTATGGCTTAGAAAGTTTTTACAAATGTTGTACATCCTTCATAATGTCATACATTCACAATTAGATAGTCCGTCCTAATCCAAATAACACACTACCAACCGCAAACCTTACGTATCGCTTCTGAAATTTACTCGCATCTCCACTTGCTCATTCTGAGAAGGTTACCCAAACATCTCTCACGCGCATTATGAGTGTGTGATGGGCGCCCAACGTTGACCCGCATACGCCACTCAGTTTTGTCATCCTAGTTGGCGAAGCTGGCTGAACCCAGAGCTGCGACGAGGCGCCTGCTGGCGTCCAGGGCGGGGTCTTGGCATACAGGCGACCAGGGCCTTGGCGTTCAGTGGGCCAGGCATCCAGGCTTGGCACAGCTTTCGATGAAGGCGCACTGGATTAGAATGAACAATAAGGAATGTTGAATGAAAGTGTATTTCCTTCCTTCCTCGACAGAGAGTAAACCGGGAAAAGCCCACAAACCATAATTGGGGTCAGAAAACACGTGTAAGCATTTTCCCGGTATTTTTGTTTTGCGTGCGTGCACCAAATCTGAGTTCTAAATCAGTTGCGCGCAAACAAATGCGGAAAGTATAGTTACAGTTGACAAATTTTTAACACTAAAGTGTTTCGTGCCTGGGTACGCAAAGATCTGACATGACGTCATATCCGTCACGGAAATGGCGTCGCCAGTCAAAAGGCAATTGACGCGGCGGTGCCCGGATTCGAGCCCACGGCTCTCTCACCATAGCGAGATGTACGTGGAGCTCTCGCCACCGCGCTATGAATAGAGACATGGAGCCGGTCTACGAACGCGCCTTATGTCCTTCCCTACGAGTCATTCTTATGGTGCTGCCCCCTAGGAGAAGCGGAGGGAAGTAGCGCATAATGACGCTAATGAGTGCCGACAGTTGGCGCCTCGATGACAGCGCCTTCGTGTACGGGGGCACGCATGAATTGAGGCATCCACCGCGGTCGCGGTTGTTCGCATGCCCGTTATGTGTTTCAAGCTGCTGTTTCTGTGGATGTGATTTTTGGTTTTTTTTTGTCCGGAGATAAACCGGTTATTTTTTGTTTATTGCGTGTCGGCGTCAATTCGTCTGCGGTGTCCCACCACGAACCCTTCGCGCATGAAGGAGGTTCCTTTAACATTCAACTGCTCCTGTGAAGGCACCTTCCACTTTCGCTTTTTACCGATTCCTATGACAGAGGAATCAATCACATTTTTTTCCACTATTTCTATTGGTTTACGCGAGCATTTTCCCGGGTCCAAATATTCGAAAGAAAACCGCAAGTAGCTGACTACAGAGTCTTTTTTTATTGTCAAAGAGATTTCAGCAAGAAGTGACAAAATGCAACGTATTCCTCACCTTTTTTTCATTTTGACATTTCTTCGAGATTCTTTATCGCCCTGTCACGTGCCATCCCAGTGGTGTTCACATATTTGTTTTGTGGTTGCAAAATTACGTTCGCGAAGCCCGAAGCTGAAACCAGAATCCTTCACTCAAAATCCGCCTTTAAAACCGCATCTATTGGCTCAGAGCGGCTCTGAGTCTTCACCGGGCCTACAACGTCTCAAGCGGGTCGTTCGTTGCACTCTTTTTTGTTCCCAGCGGTTTCAAGAAAGCTTGGTCACCATACCGCGCAGCTTCCTCTTTATGCATATGCATGCAACGTGCACACGATAGCTCCTGAAATACTGTTTGTTAGTTGGGAAGAAAAGCTTCGTTTTGCTGTGTTTTCTGTAACGTAGAAGCTGCAGACGGCTTGGGAATAAAGCTGCATAGCTTATCGGCTTGGGAACTCCCCAGGAAAGGAATAATGGATTACAGTAAAAGCGCACCTTTGCCTGTGAATTGCTAAAACTGCTATGGCTTTGTTTCGCCACACTTTTCCTCTGTCCGTGCCTGTGTGTCCGAAGACACTTCTCGCTTCCGGATGTTCTGAAAAAAAGGCAAAGTTTTTGAGGTGTGCTTTTTATGTTTGTACCCAAGCACTGATTCTTTGTACAACATTTGCGTCACAGTGAATGTCGCGTAATGCCATGTGTATTTGGTGCGTTCGACAAAAAGAAGGTGTGTTTTGTACACAAACCGATTTTTAAAGAAATACTGCTTAAAAAAACAATGTAACCATCTTCTACAAGCATTGCTAAAACCATGGAACGGTACTGCCGCTGTATTACGTTCCTGATTCTCTGAAATACAGTATGTTAAGTTTCTTTCCCATTTACATGTTACACCTAATGGTTCTGAATGTAACTATACCCGAAGGCCAGTGGGTTCGCCTCGCATGTGGGGCTTCGAGAAGAATGCACATTTACGTTACAGAATTTAGTTGGCGCATAGGCTGCCGAAAAGTCAAACCTTGCACTTAGTAAAGAGATAGAGACGCGAAATAAAATACGCAGACAAACCAAACCAGTACAGATGCCATATATTCGTTGTGTTCACTTTTGTTTGTCAATATTTGGAACTATGTAGGAAAGTTACATTCTAAGTCGTCCTTAGCCGAATACTGTAAATCAGTGGCAGCACTCTCAAGCGCAACTTTTCAATCAGGTCACCTTCGCGCTCATCATCTTGCTAGGGTCCCGTTCAGACCAGAGCCCTCTGGGATAGGTTTCTAGCCATTTTCTCCAGACGGGATCTGACAGAGATTAGGCGCTGTGATTCCGCACCTATTCCCCCCCGAGCAACCCTTGTTTAAAACAAGTAGTAGCATGGTTTATTTTTCACTATAAAAAAGTAACTTTCATCCTTGTTCTGGGTGACGTTTACCATTGAAACTGTTTCAACGTGTAAATTTGAAACATTTCTCTGTATCTCCCTTGCCCCCCCCCCTCCCCCCCCCCCCACACACACACACTGAACGTGACGGTCCAAAATGGGTGCGCGACTTCGCAGCATACAATTCAATGTTAGCACGCTGCACAGCTGAACAGGGACCGGGATCACGTAGATTCTGACACAGACACACACGTGCAAGAGTGACTACGCTTAGGGTGGTGAAGAAGAGGCTTGACGTGGCCATCGTTCGAGTCCAAACCGCTCATCACACCCTACTGTAGGACATTGAAATAGTGTTGTAGATTTCAAACAAGCTGGTCGGCCAACATTTCGTCATGAAGCTAATCGAATCCTCTTGGGATTGCACGACGAAAATTCATCATGCCAATCTCCTACTTTTTATCGCTCCAACATTACTGTGCCGGTTGATCATGGCACTCCTTGATAATTTGCAGCCATTTCAGTCGTCGACTGCCCTTCGAACTCGTCCACCAACGACCCGTGCGTCTCTCAGGAATGAACTTCACACGGCTTAGTTATCGAACATTCTAGTTAGCGGCATACTCCTTGTCGAACTGCTTGCTGGGCCATTTGGGATAGGGTCCGGAAACGAGCTTCCTGGATCAGGGAGCAGACACTAGTAGATAATATCGTAGTTCAAACGAAGAAAAACACATGAACTTGGGTCTAGCCTTGTAATGAGTAAAACTGACAACCGGTGGACCACCATGGTAACAGGGTGGATATCAACAAGTGGATCTAGAAGAAGGGGAAAGCCAATAACACAGTGCAGGAATGCAATAAGCAAATTGGGTGGCAAAGATTGGACTCGAGCAGTGTAGGGCAGGGACGGTTGGAGGTCGATGGGAAAGCCTTTTCTCCTGCAGTGGACCTCAGTAGGCTGCTGAAGGTGGTGCTGCTGGTGATAATGAGGACGATGATTATTATGATGATGACAAAACGGAAGTAGTTTGACAGAAACGCTTGTTCTTAACAAAATAATATCGCCAATTTTGACGCAAATTAGAATAACCACTGAAGTGGCAGCAGTGCACTTTTTGTGTGATCCTATTTGGGCAGTTTTGGGCTTTTCTGTCATTTTGCACCAAGAGGACGGGTAGCGTTGCCAAAGACTCGTGGCAATACATTTTTGTCGTAGCGAATTCGAGGGTCAAAATAATGAATGCTAACTTTTGAAATAACTAGGTCGAAATAAATCCTCGTGTTGGGGCCGGTCGATGGGTATTTTTCTGCCAATGTGTCACATTAATAAAGCATCAAGACAATCTTTCTTATGAACTTAGCTGAAATAAGATAACTGGACTTTCTAGTTGTTTTACTTTTGACGGAGGGCGCCGTCCTGTCATAGGGGTAGAATAGTGTCCTGAATAGGTCTTAGGCTTCGTATCCCTGAAAGTTTGAATTCACGGAAAAATATTACAACAAAGAACACAGTTAAAAGAAGCACTAAATTTTGCGCGGACGATAATCTGTTTTCTTAACCAAAGAACTTACTTTAAAAGCACTTCACAGACAACGAATGTCTCTTCCGAAGTACATTACCATGTTCTGTACCATTTCAGTTATAGATTTTTTTTGCAATTGGAAGAGGAACAGGAGTTTCCACAGACACTGTCAAGCAAACCATGCTAGTTTCAAAGAAATGCCTGCCGTCAAAATTAAATTAGCAGAAAAGAAGCATTACTTATGCAACAGATTTCCGGGTCTCACACGCACGTTATATCTTTTCCCCCTTCCCTCTCGGCTTCCTAATTGCAGCATCCAAGGACGTGCGAGCGCTTGCCTAACGACCAGAAATTGGTCCATCCTCCCATGCAAATGGTGGCTACTGAGGCTCGTGGTGATGCTATAAAAATGCCCCACCCTGGATGGCTCCACCGCTCGGGTTCCGAAATTTGCCTTCGAGGCATCCTCCCGAGGTCATCTACGCAAATGGCCCACTCTGAAATTGGAAACGGTCGTAAGCGTAGCCGTTTTCGGGCCCGAGTCATCGCCTTTGCGGAGCGGGGGTTCAAACCGGGCTCTTATCCTTCATTTTCTTGCGCTATTGATAGCCCGAAATTATTACTCATGCTGGGAAGTTTAAATCTGCGAGTAGAGAACGGCCTAAATTGTCGCCACGCAGTCCTTGGAGCGGCCTCGAAAGGGCGACTATTTTTTGGAGGATGGGCTGCGTTCACCGTTGCACTGAACGGCATGATAAAGCACACAGTGTGTTGGGAGAAGTATGTGGATGACAAATGTTCGCTATAAATGAAAGCTGCTGACAAGTCGTTAGTCCAATTCACCAATCAGTTTCTTTCTCTTTGATATTGCCATATATTTTGTCTAAAAAGGTCTTACCCAAAATTGTATATACTGAAATTTTCTATAATAATAAATTACAATAAGTAAAAGATGAAATAACACATGATGTATCGCTCGAATATCAAAGTTACTAAACAATTTATAGTCTTCAGTTCTCTAAAGAATACTTCCAACTACCGATAGTCAAGTTTTCGAAACTCAAAAACAACGCTTGTAGCACCAGGGCTACAACTTCATCAAAGTTAAAAGCTTTTTTTCTATAAATTAGGATGTAATCGTCAAATGTGTGGGCGACTGCGCAATTGTCGCATGTGATTGTCAGAGTTTTTGGCTTGATCGTAGGATTCCACAGATGACAGCACTCTAACATCTATATGCAACGATAAATGAGTTATGGCATTCAGTCGTTTCAGGGTGAACCCGCACGAAAATTTGTTTGACTGCTTCTCGGCCGTCTGTAATTTTTATATTCATCTTTGAAGAAACGTTTACTTTACCAGTGATTATCTAGCACCAAAACGTCGCGTCAGTGAAAACGTCTCCGAAATATAGCCCATTTTTTATCCAAGGCAGTCGGACGCGCCAGACCTGAGTACTGTGTGAACGCTCCGGACCCAGTGCAACGGCATTGTGATCGGGTTCTTGTTTTCAAGAGACATCATCATCATTCATGATCTTCATTATCAATAACTAAACCATGTATATTTATTGTGCCCAGGAACAGCCATGAGGCCTTGGTGCTGGCACACACATTGATACAAGGAAAAAAAAAGAAAAAAGTGAAAGGAAAGAACACTCTGACAATGTAAAAGATAGAAGAGTAAGAAAAAAATCTTTTACAATGTATATCACAAAGTACACCGTACAAACCACTTCAAAACGTAGATAGCGTACACACTACATGCAATGAACACAAACAGGACTGAGAAGATACAACAGAATTCGTAATTACATCGTGCAGATGAAACAGAACATCTGCACACTACAGATAATCGTGTAACGTTATAACAGCAATCCATAAAATTTAAAACAACAAGAAAGTCATATTAACAAAATACTATCCTTATAGTAAGGCAAGCAGGTAAAAATAAGTTACTATAACCAGAACAAGATTCATTCAGTATGACGGAACAAAAAATATTCCATATAGTTCCATGTAAGACAATAAGAGGGAGCTTATTAGCGAATAAAAATTCTGCAAGTGTCTGAACTGAACTGATTCAGGGAGCTGTTAAAAATATCTACGTCTGCGGAATAGAAGTTACACGTGCTCTGCAGCCTGAACAGCGGGCAATGTCGGTTACCGGAGCTGAGAGTACGAAAAGGATGACATTTTCTTGCGGTTTTAAGAGGCACTGTTAGCTGGAGCTCAGAAAGAAGTTCCGCACTGCTAATTTGCCCATGTATGAGCTTAAAAAAATAAGAGGTCAGTCTTATCGCACCTAATCTTTACATCAGGCAGCACTTGCAAGTACCGTGGTCCGGAGTCCCGACGGTGATACTCGCGAGGGAAGCGATGTGTAAGTGTGGACAGCAGCATATTCTGCACTTTATCAATGGCCCCGCTGTTAGATTTGCATGTGCCCTTCCAGACAACCGAGGCATATTCCAGCACGGGACCACAGACAGTGGAGCACAGTTTGAGGAAGGACTTTGCACAAAGGAATTCTCTAGACATCCGGCAGACGATGCCCAAGCGGCGGAGAGCTCGCTGTTTCATGGATCTAACGTGCGGTGTAAGAGTCAGCTGGTTATCAAAGAACACGCCAAGATCAATTGTCGTCGAGATTCGAGGCAAAGTAACACAATGAAATGAGTAGTGATAAAGCAGGCAGTCTGTTTTACGCGTGTATGACAACACTTTGGTTTTCGCTGCGTTCACTATCAGTTCGTTCTCTTTACCCCAGAGTGTAAATGCATCCACGTCTCTTTGCATATGCCTGCAGTTGCTACGACACAAAACTTCCTTAAAAATCTTGATGTCATCAGCATAAAGTAAAAAAGAATGCCTTATAGCAGCTGAAACATCATTGACAAATAAAGAAAACAAAAGAGGGCCTAGAACAGACCCCTGTGGCACACCACTTGAGACGCAGTAACGATACGATTGCTGGCCGTTAACATTTACGTAGCAGGTCCACCCACGCAAGTAACTAATTAGGAGGCCAAGAAACGAAATATCTATGTTCAGGAGTGACAGTTTAAAAATTAACAATGGGTGACTGACCACATCAAAAGCCTTGCTCAGGTCAAAGTACACAGTATCGAGCTGCCTCCTACGATGACCCGCTTCAGACGCCATCTGCATGAAAGAAAGAGGCTAGTGGTTGTGGAACTTCCGGACATAAACCGGTGCTGTTCGGAAATTAGTATGCCCTTAAGACTGGAAGTAAAACATCGTGCAACACAGTCTCAAAAGGCTTAGACGCCGCACACAGAAGCGAAATAGGCCGATAGTTTCTAGCACTCTATTTAGCACCGGTTTTGAAGACAGGTACCAAGCGTGCTATCTTCCAGGCTGCAGGGAAAGTAGCAGATTGAATTGAATTATTAAATATAGCAGTTAGTATAGGAATCAGAAGCTCCCCATAGGTTTTTTAGGGCTTTCCGAACGTCGTCCTCACTGATTCTGGGAACGCAGAGTTTCGACGACGCAGAGGAAGAGATTGGACAAAATGTTAACTTCACCCTTTGGAAATACAGAGCTTAAATAATCCGCAAAGGCATTAGCAACGTCTCCGATCGGGTTTCCATTGTCGTCTAGAATGTTAACGATTTCGGCAACCTTGCCGGCAGATCGAGCGCCAACATACTGCCAGAAACTTTTCTGGTCGCGCGTAGCGCTGATTTCTACCTTGGCTATGTAGTATGACTGATCAGGATCATACAGCTCTTTACACAGGGCTCTGAAATACTTAAACTCCTTTTCCAAGCTTCGATATTGTGGCCCGCGATATTGTGGCCCCTCGAAAAGACATTAAAAATAAAAATAAAAGTTTACTGACGTTTCAGGAAGAGGACTTCCTTTCTTCCTTTCTTCACTTTGAAGAAAGGAAGTCCTCTTCCTGAAACGTCAGTAAACTTTTATTTTTATTGTTAATGTCTTTCTCGTTTGTCTATGTCTGTACTTGCCTCTTATATATATATATATATATATATATATATATATTATATATATATATATATATATATGAATATATATATATATATTGCTATTCTATCTCTATGTGTGTGTGTAGTTGTGTGTGTGGTGTTTGTGTATGTATATATATTTGTATAGCGAATCAGAAATGGGAAATGAGGGGCTCGGTAAAAAAGACAGAAATAAGGGTTGGCAGTCAAGAAAACCTCGGAAAGCAAAGGGGAGGTTGTGGTGGGTCATAGAAACAGATGAAGAATTTTTTGAGTCAGGAAGAAAGGGGTGAAAAAATGCCCGCCGGGTGGGATCCGAACCCACGTCCTCCAGAATACCGGTCTGGTGCGATAACCACTACGCTACCGGCGGGCTGTTTCCCCACCACTTTCTCGGGTATTTTATGTTAAGGTATTTTTTGTTTCCTGCACTTGGGGGGGGGGGGGGTAGCCAGCGCCACTCGCACTACTCGGGGTGAAGGGGACCTTCTTTTTAACTGCACCACTTTCTTCCTGACTAAAAAAATTCATGTGTTTCTATGACCCACCACCAACCTCCCCTTTGCTTTCCGAGGTTTTCTTGACTGCCAACCCTTATTTTCTGTCCTATATATATATATATATATATATATATATATATATATATATATATATATCTTTTAACTGTCCTTCTATGGTCTTTTCCTCTTAGTCTGTCACTTATGAGGCTCTAAACAATTAGTAAATGATTCGTGGCACGTGAAGACATCCTAATAAACTTAGCGCGAGATTCGACCTCCCGGCCTAGATGAGGCAGGGGTGGCGATTCATGGCTCGTGAATAATGCAGCGAGTTTTGTAAGCACCGACCTGTCGTGTCCGACTGGTTGAGCAAACAGGTCATTAATTACCGCCTTACGTTTTCTCGATTCCCTCTCTGATCCACGTTCCCCCGGTCGTCCTGCTTCTCTTTTTCCTTATTTCTTCTCTATCGAGTTACCCACCAATCTCTTTGGCATTCGATTGCCCCGGAAACCAGCCATGACAAGCAGGCCACTGCCGCGCCTTGGGTAGGAGTTGTTTACCTCGGAGCCGTCAGGCTGTTTGGCTTGGCCGGTAAGTGATAAAAGGTAGGCTGTTTCCTGGAGCGACGGATGTTGTGGTTCGGCGAGATTACCTGCAGCTGGTAGTAGTGCGGAAAGTAGGGCCATCACTGACAATCGGGACGGCATTGATTCAAGGCGTGGTTGCGGCCCACAGCAGATTGCATGGTTAGGGCCGTGTAACTCTGCATAAGCGACAGAGATGACCAGATTGCATGGTTAGGGCGGTGTAACTCTGCATAAGCTACAGAGAGGAGGCAATATCTTGGAATATTGAGGAAATATTTGCATGTCGAAGGGTTTTAGTTGTGCGCACGCTGAAGGCCGTACAGTATTCCCAAAATCACATTGGGTTACAGTCATTACCAAATTATCTTTTGGTGAGATCTGCCCAATTCTTGCTGAGGAAATAACACAATATATATATATATATATTTGGCGTTCATCGAACCAACCCCTTTATTTGCAACTTCTTCCTCGTCCACTACTATCGCACCGCACCGTCTCTTGGTGGCTAATCTCTCATTCAGCCAAGTACACTGCACCATCCATCTGCGGGACGTCACACGCTTCCCCCTCCCTCCGAGAGAGTCGTCGGTGTAGGGGCGGATAATATTGTCTTAGTCTGCCCACATGAACAATGTCAGTCTGACCACCGAGTGGAGACACGCTGCGGTCGATCTCGTAGTTTACCGTAGAGATCTTGCGTAGGACAGTATACGGCCCTTCTATTACCGCACAGAGTTTGCCGCGGTTGGGATACCAGGGTGTCTCATATAACACAGTCTCCCACCTGGAGCTCTGACGGAAGAAACTTGTCGTAGATTAGCTTATTCCTCTCGTGATACGCCAGAAAATCGCGGACTGCGTTTTCGCGAGCTTCTTGCAGGGTTTCGGGAGTGTTGGAGAGGAGGCAGGGGTATGATGGTGTGCCGTACATGAGAAAACATGGTGGGTAGCCGGTGACCTCATGAGCTGCCTTGTTGTACTCATCGGTATCCTCTGGAAGGAGGCGTATCTATGGTTTTCGCAGTTCGCCGTTGATTTTGCAGCGAATGTGAGTAAATATGGACTGATTAGTGCTTTCGTTTAGGCCATTACAATGCGGATGTTGTGAACTTTTAAAAAGCTGATGATTGGTTGTGCTTAAGGAACTGCTTGAATTTGCCTGAGGTGAATCCTGTTCCGCGGTCGGAGAGGAACTTCCCAGGGTTTCCAGCAATGAAGATGCTCTTCAGGCAGGAAATGTACGCATCGCAGGTCTCATTTCAGTGCGCAAAAGCCCACACATCACGAGTGGCATGATCCACGACCAAGTGGATGAATCTTTTTGGAGAACCGTAGTTCGCAAAACCTCCGATGGTGTCCATGGCCAGAAGATCAAATGGCTGTTCCGCTGCTGGCAGGGACTCTAAGGTACCGAAACGCTTGGTCTTCGTCTTCTTGCAGCGCTTGCAAGTGTCACAGTGGCGAATGTATTTTGAAACGTCGGTGATGATGTCAGGTGAATAATATTGTGAAGACAGAAGTCGCATGTCTTTTTGACTCCGACGTGACCAAAAGCGTTACGAGCCTTCTGAAGAAGAGAGGATCGCAGAGAAGCAGGAACGTAGACTTTTCGAATCCCTCTGCGCTTCACTATGGGCATTCCGTTCTCAATAATGTGCTTGCAAGGCAGTTTGTCGTTGGGATGATCTTGGAGTTGCTCAGCTGATAGAAGCTGAATAATCGGGTTTCGCAATAATGCAACAGCTTCGATGTTGCAGTGCCATTTTGGTGCTTGATATTGACGTCGTACATGAAGAGCTTCAAGGACCATCGAAACAGACGGCTTCGAGAATTTTTTATGTTTTTAAGCCACTGCAGCGCAGCGTGGTTGGTAACCACAGTACAAGATTTTCCATGTAGATTACAATGCCATTTGTGGATAGAATCAATAATTGCCAAGCATTCAAGCTCTGTGATGGCGTAATTGACTTCATGCTTGAGCAGCTTGCGTGAGTGGTACACAACTGGGTGCTGCTGGCCTTCATCATTGGCTTGCTTCAAGACGACACCATACCTTTGTTGGACCCATCAAGTAGAGCACACAAGGTCTGGAGGCATCATAAATCGCGAGGATCGGGTCTTCTGTTACAAAATTTTTAAGCTTTGTGAAGGCCAGCTCGAAGTCAGGGTCCTATTTCCAACTAGAATCTTTGCTGAGCAGGCGTGTCAATGGGTGAGCAATTTCACTGAACTGGGCAATGTACCGACGGTAGACATCGACGGTGCCAAGAAAGCGCTGTAGCTCTTTTGGGCGTTAGGTTCTGGGAAACCGCAGTGCAGTCACTAAAAAAACTGAGTCAAAACCACGTGATCAAATAAATGTTACGGGGGCACGTATTTTTTTAATGATGTGAAAATTCGGAACAATCTCTTCTTGCTAAAATGTGGAAGCATATGTGTAGTTGGGTTTGTTGGCTACGCAGGCAAATGGCAAGGGTTGAATCGGCCACGAACGTTTACACCTACTGTCGCTGACTGTGGACCATGCTCTGAGTGTGTATGTGAGAATCGTCGGGTGCTGGGTTGACGGCGCAGGTAGCTGGAGAGTTTTTGACTAATTGAGATGCTTAGATGCACCCCATCAACCAGTGTCATCTATAGGTTTGCTTAGAACTAGTCCCTATATTCTAGTTGAGTTAGTGCTAATACGGCTACGACTATTCTTCCCCATCGTCCCTAGAGGTCAAGTTGTGGTTTTCAACGCAATGAATTTAGTTCGAGCCACAATTATTCTAATATTTGTAGCAAAGGCAAACAATATTTTTACTGTAATATCTTACCGTAGGTCAATTTTGAGCATTCATGTAGAAAAAATATCTAGTATGTTTTAGGTTTCTTTAGCCTACCAACACGTTAAATTCGTCGTGCGACTACTTTGGTGTGTCGCATGAAAGAGGCGTACATGGGATGCGTCTAGGCGGCAAGGTTTACAATTAACGCAAATAAGACAGGGTGAGTTGGCTATAAGCTTTCCAAGCAGATGTCATCGTCATTGACCAATTCCTTTTCGTGAATATAGACGCGTTGTGGCTGGGTGTCTTGGCGTCGCCCGCAAACAGGACTCGCCGAATCGGCCTTGTGGCTCTGGCGGCTTCATACTAAATAGCGCGGGGTATACTCACACAAACTGGATGACAAAGGGAATGGGACGACGCGCTGTGATCGTCACAGGTAAGTTAGCCTTGGTATTTCATTGCTAGGCTTTTATTCATCCTCAACGGTACGGAATTTCAAGCTGGAGCCCAAGGGCGGGACCAGGGACGTCAAATTCATTTTACGTAAATGTGTACGCACCGGTGTAGGGCGTCAGGCTTCAATGGATGCCTAAGGGCTGACCTAGTGCTATATCATACCCAATCTGGACGCCCGACCGTACTTTCTTTGGCCGAACAATGACGCGTTTCAGCCAATTGGGACGTCAGGCTAACGTGTACCCCATTCGCATTCAATGGGAATTTTACACTAGAGGTTTCGGGTTACATGAAGCGAATAGGTATTCGAATACAGCAGCACGCAGCCAATGGAATATTCCAGCGAACGGATATCAGTGGACGCAAGTTTT
Source organism: Haemaphysalis longicornis (assembly GCA_013339765.2). Classification (NCBI taxonomy): domain Eukaryota; kingdom Metazoa; phylum Arthropoda; class Arachnida; order Ixodida; family Ixodidae; genus Haemaphysalis; species Haemaphysalis longicornis. The sequence continues at coordinate 66,724,818 of CM023457.1, forward strand.
GGATGCGAAGCATCTCATGCTCGGGGCTGTGTCCCTCTCTCCATCGTTGCGTTGTCCGCCATCCGCACTCTACTGCTCCTGCGCGTCTCTTCAGCCCCGTCAGCGTTTGGGCTGGCGTCAGCGCAGTCCACTATAAAAAGAAATACTCAGGCGGCGCCCGGTTCCGATCCCACGACTCTCTGGCCGCAACGGGAGGTACGTGGCGCTCTTCTCACTGCGCCACAAACCGAGACGGGAGCATGTGCTACGAACGCGCCTTATGTCCTTCACTCATTCAAACTACGCCAAGAAGCAACTGATACAACGAAGGCACGCGAAGCTGAACAACGGAAACGATGAACTGAAAACTAATGGGAACTTCAGTCGACCCCACGGCTGCTTCGCATACTACTCAGGGTTCCCTCGGGAAGATGATGTAATTTTTTTTCGCCAGTTTAGCCAAATTATGCGTGAGGGCTGTTCACGCATATTTGCAAAGGAGCCCTCTCTTCCTCTAGAGCGTTACCATTGGTTCCCTTATTGGTACCTTATTGGTACATTAGAGGAAACTAATTCAATTTTTGTAATGGTTATCCAACTTCTACACCGTTCTTTACACCGTATTCGTGCTTTGTTTCTCTTTTCCGAGACCCACCTAATTTAATGCGGCCGATGAAACACAAAGCACAGACGCCACATCCTCCTTTTAAATTTCTCTCCTGCAAATGTTTGGCTATATATACCTCCATTCCTCCTAATTTTCTCTCCCAACGTAGTTAAGAGGTATCAGTATCATTTTGCTCAAGGTAATAACGCCGGCATGGTGGTTTATTTTAAGGTCCGGGGAGTGACAACGTTCCTTCATAAACCACACTCTCTCATTCCGTTTACCTGCCTGTATTCTTTTCAATCCATGCCATTAGCCGGAGCTCCGTGGAATGACGCCATAAAACTCGGAACGACCATCCATCCCTGCATCGTAAATGTCCAAGCACAAGGAAGAAGTCGCCTTCGCCCATGCTATGTGGAATGACCCGGACGTGACATCCATCGTCGACATTTTAGGGATGCCCCCAAAGGCAGGCTGCGTATTAAGCACAGCTCGACCCCGAACAGGTTATAAAGGCCAAACGCGGAACTACGGCTTAAGGGACATTAGAAAAAAATAAAACGGTATATCCTTCGTTGTCAAACATAAAAGTATAGCGAGCGACCGGAGGAGCAGAGACCACAACCACCACAGCTCATTTTCTACGACCTGAGTTGGGATGGGTTTTTTGGTGACGCCATCGACCTCTGCGGCAACGTCTTTTTTTTTTGGCGCCTCAGTAATTGGATGCGCTCTTCGGTCCTGGTCGAGGCTTAGGTCGCATTTCACAACGACTTAGGCTGGCCACGAATTAGGCTAGCTTTAGGCTGGCATATAAGCGTCGTGCGTATATCACACGGGTGCAATGTAAAAATATTGGTGTTGGTGAACCTGGCTTACAGCTCGCTTATAAAAGGCTGTAGGCGCTAGACAATAATTTTCGCGGAGCATTGTTTACCGGTTCACCAACGGACCATTTATTCATGTCTTCTGTAATGTAGGAGCCCTGGGATGCCCTGACTCTTTCACTTACTGATTCTGTCACTTGTCCTTTAAAACACCACGAGTGTCTGTGTACTATACACAGGGTGATCAAAGTTAAGTCGACAGGTTTTAAAAATTAGGCGCTTATATCTACGTTAAGTCCACCTCTAAACTGAGGTTATTCTTCACAGGGGGCCACAGAATGAGGTTATAATTGTTGATGTCGGTGGCCAAATTAATAAAAATTTGCTAATTACTTTTTACTACTTTCGGTGAGCAATCACGTTTGTGTTGAAAAGTTAGACGGAATGGTGTTTCTGCTCTGTTTTATTTGGCAGAGTTCTTCTTAGCCCATCTGTACTGCGAGACATCGAACTGCAAAGTTTAACTGCCATTCCAAAGAATACGCATGCAGCGCCGAGAGAACCAGCGCAAAGCTCTTCCCTTTTGTGACGTGCATGCTGTGCGCGGTGTTTAGTTTTATAACGGGGTGGAGGCATAGGCAAAAGTGATAACTTGCGCCCTTTCAGTCTTGGCTTGCGTAATCGCAAAGTGCAGTGCTCGGAACCGCTGTCGTTCCGTGATTTCCCCTGGCGAGAGTGAAAGGGCAGCAGTTATCATTTTTGCCTATGCATCCGCCCCGTTGACAAACTAAGCACCGCACGTCACGAAAGGAAGGAGCTTTGCGTCGGTTCTCATCGGCCTTGCATGCGTAATCCTCAGGAACGGCCAATTCAACTTTGGCAGTTCAATATCTCTGAGTATGGATACGGTACAATAACTTCTGCCAAATGAAACAGCGTAGAAACACCGATGCGTCTAATGATATGTTCAGACTACCGACGTAACAGCCATATATCGTGCGCTATTGACGCAAGAAAACGGCGTTTTACGCAGTTCGGGTTGGCTGAGACGTGAAATGACGTCTTTATTTAAAGATATTACGACAGTTGGTACAACAGCCTGAACCCGGCCTAACTGTTCAATACAAAGATGCCTGCTTACTGCAGCAACTAAGAAGTAATTACTAAATTTCCATTAATTAGGCCATGAACATCAAACAATCCACCTCATTCTGTCTTCCCCTGGGGCATAACCTTACTGTAGAGGGGGTCTTTATGTAGATCTACGCACATAATTTTTAAGAAACCTGTAGACCTAATTTTGATCACCCTGTATAAAAATTATGAGTATTCTCGCGTTGTAAAACCCTTTCTACCGCAGGAATACTAAAATAACGTTTGACGTCTGGACATAGTATGTACTATCAAGCTATGACAGGTATTCTTTGTAAACAAGCATGAGACAAGTATGACAGGTACCGATGACCGGTATAAGAGGATTTCTCAATGATTGGTATCCACAAAATTGTACGGCAAGCATCTTGAGTATTGCTTACCGATGCACGCTCTCTGTGGATAATTGAGAATAAAAATTTCTTTTTTAGGAAACATAGGGAGCATGAATAATTAGTAAGCGCACTTTCCCTGCACAACGGGGGTTTACTGCGCAATTCGTTTCAAAATGCCGTGTTGCGGCTATATAACTTGCCGCAGCTTGTATAGCTCGGTGGTTAATACGTGCTCTTTATCCTTTTCTCAAGCCATTAGAGGCAGCACTCTACAGAAAGAGTGAAAGCGCCCAGTTCATCTGAGCGTCTGCCTACCTAAGCACTTGTCCCTGAGGATTCTTTTACGCCGGCATATTGATAGGTGTTGTTTTTCTTGTTTTTGAAGATAAGATCACTTTTGAACTTTTCATGAGTTTACCCTATAGAGCGTATGCACTGAGACGCCTGTTCAAAAGGTTCTACGCACCTGGCGGATGAAGAATGTCTCTGAAGAATGGCATTGTCAGCAGAACCCACATTGCCGTGCATCAGATGCTCTGGTATCCCATACGGTACATTTATTACGGTAGTGTAAGAATTAAAAATAAAATAGGCTACTGTGTAAGGTCCTAACATTGATAAGTGAAAACTTTTATAATAGGATACGTTCCAAAATTAGCACCCAATGCTTTTCAGAGCCATTTGAAACGTTTAAAAAAGGGCAAATACTTTCTTGAAATTTTTAAATGGTTCCTGTCAACGTATTATGCCTAGAATAATGTTTTCTTTTCTTGAGAAGAAATGGAATAGTCACCTTTTAAAACACTATTTCAAGAAATAACTGCAGTGCCTACCTCGACGTAAGAGACACATTTAACCAAACAAGGAGTGTGTTGTGCCTAATAAGCTTAGAGCAAACTGTAGGAAGTGGGCCGTACGTCGTAAAAATGCACCACAAAAGGAAATATACGTTTAATGTGTGAGCGCTAACATAACCAGTCAGTTCAGGAGTGAAAAAAAAATATTTACGTTTTTTTTGTTAATAACATTGACAACGCAGAATAAAAAAAAACTAGACTTACAAATACTCCTGACACTGGGTTACTACGCAATGCCAAAGTATCCACACACCTTAATCAACATAAAGGCCTCAGTGTCCTTGTCACAATTTTCGCGAAGAGCAGACACCCTGTAAAAGTAATTTCTGTCGTTGAATTGTTCCGGGCGCACAGCGTGTTTGAAGTGCCGAAATGCGGTATCCCCGAGACCCTTTTCTGGGTCGATTTCACCCTCAAGCCGACCGCCGCAGCTCCAGATGGCGACACTAAAGCTTCGTTGGCGCTGGTTTGGAGACGCCGGTGACAGAAACAGGCCTGGACAATCTGTTCCCGCAGGGAGCTCATCAGGGGAGACACAAGGCGTTTCACTTGTCCGGCAGTTAAACAGACATTCTTCCCTTTCCCTCTCTCACTCACCTCCTCTCTGCCTCTTCCCTTTGTCATCCCCTATCTTCCCTGCTTTCCATTTCGGCTCTAGTTTTTTCCAGAGCAAACACAAGCGGGGATACGAAATGAGTTTCCGGCTACAGAGCAGTCCGCGCAGCTTGAGTCGCATAATGTACAAGGACACCCCTTGTACATTATGTGAAAACTGCCTGCCTTTGCGACATGGAGCGCGTCCGGTCTCATCTCCTCTAGACCAGCTTCGTCTGCACTGTGTCTTCAAAAGTGAATGGCAACGCCACAAAAAGGGGACAGATAGAAACAGAGGCAGACCAATTTCTCCTACTGGCGTTCCCTTTCGCAATGCGGAATTGGAATGTTGGCGGTGTCGCAGTGATATTATAGTAGTTGCCTGTTTATTTCTCCTACGGGGTTTCGCTCCTAAAAAACTACTTCTACCCATAGCCAAAGGCTAGTACAGGGTTAAAAAGAACAAAATGAAAACGAAAAATGAAATTATAGGACCGCACAAAAAAATTCCACGTGCGTCTTTCCTCGCGCGGTTTTGTAATTGTAGCACCTTCCACTACATTTAGAAAACCGGACAAGACAGCAGTTGATAGAGAAATCCTGTTCGTAGATTTTAGCTTACCTTGTTGATACCAGACGTACTGCGTTGCCAAGGCAACGCACACGTCTGCTAGACATCAAGCTAATCTTGTCCCAGTTCATAAACGGGGATGTCGAATCAACGCGCCGAATATTCAAGAGCTCCGATATAACGAACAGGCAAAGGTTTACCGCTAGGCGTATTCTAAGAGTTGGTAAACTGGTCACTTGTTAGGAAGGTAACGCACAATTTTGGGGGCCGGCACTGGTCTTGTACATAATACTTCCGGTTCGATTCGAACGCATTTACAACTGCAGCTTACCGTGAAAACATTCAGTGCCCAACACCATGCAGGAAAGTGCTCCAAATATTACATTATTGAAAAATTATAGCTATTTCAGCGTGTTCCACCTTCTATGCAATGCTTATCGGTGCTTCCTTAAGGTTCTGCTCACTGCGCACTGTATTGATACTAACCTCATTCTCATTAGGGCGTACATTTCGATGGTGTGTTTTTTCTGGTCCTGGCAAAACATGGCGCGGAATCAAGGTATGCTCGGTAAAGACACAAAAGAGGCAAAAAAGACCCGTTCTTTCTATTATCTCCCTCTCCCTAAAACATATAGGCTACTGCTAGATATTGTTTGTTTACGGTTTGGCCGGCTAATCAGCCTTCTTCGAATGGTACGAACTTGGGGGGTTCATCCCTTCTTGCTTTCAATTTCATTGAATATGCGTTTAATTTCACTGATTACGGGTGAAGAATTTTAATAAGAGCGGCCGCCAATTTCGGTGGGAGCTTTACACTATGTGGGAGTAAAGAGGTAGCGAAAGAGACGAGGCGTCCGAGGCGCTAATGACATATACAGAAAGTGATAAGGAAGAAGTTTGATATTAATGCGAAGAAACTAAAGGTGGGTAATGCCTTCAGTATTTGGATTTATCTCCTTCCCATTGGTGGAACCGGTAATTTCCGAGGTCCCCAATCTATCGCTAGGTATGGTACGGTGGTGTCATGGCTCAGTACGCACTTCCGAACATCGCAGACCGACGTAGCAGTCGTGTTAATATTCAGTAAAAAATATGGTATCCTTCCCACCCCCCTCATCCCGTCTTCATCTCGAAATTACATAAATTACAGTAGGCATTTCCACTCTCTGTTCCAAAAAATAGCTTACGCCTGCGTGTATCAATGGCTGCCGTTTCCATCTATATATTTGCTATCTTGAAACATGCGCGTAGAAGCTTTATGCAGGCACAGATTATAACTGCTGTTTTGGAAATATATTTTATCCCCCACGTGCTGTAATGATGATGATAATGACTACCTTCCCAAGAATAGCCAAAATTTATGTGAGTGTGCCAGTCTTTTATAGGTAAATGTACGTCCAACTATGAGCGCTCACTGCCAATAAATCCATACTGTACACTGACCCTTCAACCTTCAGCATATTTTCGGGCAGTGCCAATGTTACGCCGTTTGTTCTACCACCAAGACCACACAATTCCACCCGTACGTGTTAAAGCAATCCTTTCCTAAGCAACATCCTTTCCACCGGTCGTACGGGATAGTTCAAACACGTCATTCTCTGATTTCACTTGGGCATACAATTTCTCCCATCCAATTCCTATACACTTGCCTGGTGCGAGGGGATGAGCTTTGATGCATTTTATCCCTACCTTCCAGGAGGTTGTCGCGATGCTTCGAACTCTAGGCTTTTCAGTAGGGTTTCTTTCCAACGGGCCTGAGTCGACAGGAGCTCTACCTCACTTTCCCTGTCCGTGAAAATGTTTCGGCATAATTAGTCGGTCCTTAGAACTCGTTTGGCCTGAGTACTTGATTACGTCGCTTGAAACGAACTCTCGCACGAAACTGCCGACTGGCAAATAGCAGATGCCATTTTATGTACGCAGCCATTCCAAAGCTGGAGACCGGTGAGGAGTTTCTAAGCGCGCACTTCGACGACGTTTTGACAGCCCAACAATAGCCGAGTAATAGCCGAACTCCCTATCCCCTTCTCGAGACCAAATCGTGCCCGGCAAAATGCGCCACAGCATTGACAGCCAGCACAGACTAATTACGGCAGCTCTCCGCGAGCTAGACGCGAGTGTAGGGAATTTTCTGACGCTGGCTTTTAAAGGAGCCATGACGACAAAATATAAGTTGGGTTTATTAGAAAGACTGCTTAGTCCCGATAACAATGATACCCATATCATCGCAATCTTCGAACAAATAACGGAGATATTAAAGAAAACGTGTGAAGCATTGGCGACCCCCAAGCCAATTTCCCGCAACTTTTCTATGACGTCACAGAACCTTGTTTTGTGCGATTGGCGGGCCGTCTAACTGACCTGTCACGACGACACATGACTGGACGTCTGTAATGGGGCCTCTAGTTCCATTTGAACGCATCCCTTGAAAGCTAACGTGCAGTTAATGCACTAAAAATTATGCTTTATTCTTGGCCCCTATGACGTCATTGTTGCTCATAACACGTCACTGTGGCGCAAACTTTGAAAGTTTTTAAATACTTCTGGCTTTTTTTTCGTTAAAAAACATCTTTGTGGCTCTAATGGAACTGAGTGAGATACTGATTCCTAGTTATTTCAAACTTAACGAAGTGGTATTTTCTCTTAATGGCTCTTTAATGCAAAACCAGCCAACGGTCATTTCGTGGCGTGCGGGACAACAAACTCCAAACACGGGGGAGTTGATGGCGGGGGGGGTGGGAGGGGGGGGGGAAGTTGGCGGAGGGTTTCAATTACGGAGCACACTGTAGTTGGCGCTGCGAATTTAATTTCCCCAGCGTTCCCCGCACGCCGGAGCTGCTCACCTCCGTGGTCGCGTCGGCGGGGCCATTCAGTCGGCTTTGTCGTCTGCTTTAGCGACGGTTGTTTTGGGCCTGTTTTGCAGCAGCTCCCATCCATCGCGCACTTCCTTCGCACGGCTTGATTAACTTGTTCGAACGCACCTCCTGGGTAACCCGGACCCGACGGAATTATATGGTCGCACGGCAAAGATACATGAACGATTGGTTTCCAGGGCGGGAAAACAAAATATAGAGACCAAATACAGACATCTGGCCGCTGGAGAAATGCTAGGGAAACGTACTGCTTGCCACGAATGGGACTCCGTTTTCTAAATTGGTGAATACCAATTCGGTTGTGTTTTAACAGGTATTACAAAAGGCGAAAGGAGCAACTAGTTATGATAAATAGAGATTATAAAAGTTCCCTCATATTTCTCGCAATTCTCAAACTTACTAAACTAGCTAGTGTAAACCAGTATAAATGGGAATCACTAAGCTCACGTGCCGAATTGTTTCGGTGTCCGCGCCTTGTGACGCGCGATGATGTAGCCCCGAGGAAGCACATCGGGATGGCCAGGTTCCGCTGTCTGACCCTTCGAATGACGCTCCTCGCTGTTTTCTTTCTGCCGGCGCACGTCCGTGCTACAGCCGACGCTTCTGCGTTCGGGACGCCTCCCGTGCGAATTCTAGGTAACGTCAGGCAGGATCTCTGGTTTCACTCTTTGTAGAGCCACGTGTGTGAATTCAAGTGACTTCGCATGGGCAGTTGTTGTGGGTGTCGTTTACAGCTTTGCTTTCCAACAACCTTCACAGCGTGGATTGGAGCCATTTTTTTTTGTCTGCCTGTGGTTCGGAGTTTGATTATTACAGCTGTGTTTGTTATTAAATAATATTAGACTTGCTTTGTAATCTATATACGCCTGCACAATAATTGTTAATATTTAGGTTATCTGAATCGGTTGCGTGGGACATCTGCCAGAGGGCCAAAAAACATTTCAGACCTTCAAAAAAAAAAAAAAACCCTGATGGAATATGAACACAGCTTAGAAAGGCCATAAATCATTTGAATTCTATTATTATATTGTTATGCGGCGTCAGGATAAAATACGTTAGCCATAGTAGATGAGTCGTTGATTTATTTGCCGGTGATGATGGCACGGGAGAACCTCGGGGCTATGCCACAGTCTGGACGTCGTCGTCTGTATTAGGGACCTCATAGCACAGTCACCCAAAGTGCGTAGTGCGCCTTCATTGCCCTGAAATATTATTTTGATCTCGAAAGTTTGTATGAATCTCATTTGGGTAACCCTGCTTCCGCTGTACCACCGCAATGCGTAAGATACGATTCAAAGTACCCTTGTACACATCATTCTGGTATTTTTAACACCCTGCACCTACTCTCGACAGTACTGTGCACAACTAATTGCATTCGGCTTATTACACCGTTACTCAGGCCCTCTGTGACATAATTGATGTTGCAATAAATTGTTAAACGACTATGTGCAATATCCGTTAGGATAGTTGTCGGCAGCCTTTCGGCATACTGCAGTTGGCTCCGCTGTTTAGTTTCCCTCTTTGTAGTGCTTTTGGAAAGTGTTTAAACTATCATGCCCCTAATGACGGCTACCTGTTTTTTAGAAAACGCACTGTAATTGGATGCATGTTGTTTCAGATTGACGATGACGATGGTGACGAACACATTCATACGCTGTCTTTTGTCATTTAAGAGCTGCTGTCTGGGGCCGGCTGAGACAGCGCGGTAGCCCTATGGTCTACTCAGGACTGCTCTCGAATCCCCAAGCTCAAAATAAATTTTCAGCAACAAGAAGAACCGTCGCCAGGCTCAGACTGAAATACATTTTGTTCGCAGCAGGTGTTAGCTCCACGGCTCCCCCTCTTTTAGCGTGCCTCGCACCCTGCTACGTATTGACAATTTAAACAGAAAAGTGAAGAATTTACGGACCTACGTTCGCATCGCTCGCAGAAGGAAAAGAAAGCAAGATGCTACTTGGCAGCCCGCGATGTCGTCTTATCGTAGCATGCAGTCATTTTGAACAAAAACGTACTGATAGACTTTAAGCAATAAAAAGGAAGACTTGCACCAATGCCAAACACATTCGTGATATGAACGCAGTTGCGACCCATCTTCTGACGCCACAAGAACATCGGCGATGCTTTATCTTTCCAGTCTGTTTAGACATACTCCGACGAGCGATAACCTAGGTAAGCCTACATTTGATACGCAACGAATTCTGGCGGAGAACCCACTGCTCCACTCCCTTTGTCCATATCATGAAGCAGAAACTGGCCGGAGTCAGACGACTATCGGCTGTTGCCGCTACCCAAATATCTGTAGTTACGACCGTAGGCGAAGAACATTTCTACGTGTACCGGTGCGCGGACCGGATCGAAGTTCGCTCTGAGCTGTTGAATAATGTATCCAGCGCGTCTGAAGGCTCCAATCTCTACTGCCCTCTTCCTTTCCTTCCTCACACGCATCCACCGCTCTTTCCAAGTCGACCCCTTCTCTTCCCCTTGCCTGTGCTCCTTATACTCCATCATCACGGACGGCCTCCTTACTACTCCGCATCGGTTGCGGTCAGCGCACACGTCGGATTCACTAATTAGTTTGCTGAAGCCATGAAAACGCTGCTAGTTCGATCACGTCTCTCCCGTGGTCCTGCGGGTGATTGCGGGCCTATCCGAATGCCAGACTGCGTGGGTTTGGCAGACAAGCCACTCGTGGATCCATCGGGGGAGACCCGACAACATATATTTCTGCGGAAATTTGTAGTAAATGGTGGGTTTCTAGGGGGTAGAGGGGGCACATACCAAATAAAAAACAAGGAAAAGGGATGCTACCTTTAGTAAATAGTAGCACAATTTATTCTATATATTTTTTTTATTTGAGCCTAAAGGTCAGAGGCGTTACAAAAAGCAGTGAACTCAACATAAGCAAAAAATACACTAAATGCAGCAGGGTTGATGGGAGATGCCCAGATGATCCACAAACAAAAGGCGTAGCAAACAACGAGTTAGGCTTATAAGTGTTATTAAACGGTAAAGATGAAAGTTTTACAATACACTCTGCCGCACGATCTTCCCTACACAATACCCCGCCACATGTCAATTTTGTTTAAACGTGGGAACTCTCTACGACATCATCGTCGAATTCTCCCACACCGCTACCCAACCACCACTCCCCAAGATCACCATCAGCAGTGGGTGAAGTTGCTGGTCAGCTCCGAGCCCTCTGCCCTGGCGTATGATGGTAGAGAGGGAAGCGCCACAATGTCACCTCCAAGGCATCCGAATACTGAGGACGCCTATCAACGAGCTGGCACTCCAACATCGCGCTTACGGTCTTGAATAAAGTTTATTCAATCAATCAATCAATCCGTCGAAGCGTGAGCTAACTGCTACGTCTTTGTACCAGGACATTCTGCAGCCCGCCAGCCCAGCCTTAAAAGCACGAGTCTTTAGGACGATACCCTAGAGACAACAGCGTTTTAAGAGTGCTTCGAGCAACGAAACATGCGAGCTTTGCGTTCTGTGCTCACCACTTTCCTCTCTGAAGCAAAAGGAACATAAATATACCAGGATAACCCTAAATATAACGCGCAAGTGTTTTTATACTGGCGTGCCGTCGGAGAGCCCAGCCCGCTTTTAGGAATGCCCGAAGTCTGCCTTGCTCCGTGCCGGCATTTGGGTATGCGCTGTGCCTCCGTGCCAGCGTGCCGCGGCTCGGAATGGTTACCCGGGTTCGCATAGGGCCTTCTAAAATAGCGAGAAGGTTACAATGGATTCTCAATTGCGGCATCGGAACAATCACCACGATTACGTCCAACGCTCATGTTTCTATATTTCCCTAGATTTTTTTATTGAACTAGCGCTTACAGCGTGAACAATTTGACGAAGGACGAACAGGGTGGCTACACAGACAAGCGCTGACTTCCAACTGATGATTTATTTCTGAAAACACACAATATGAAATATTTACACATTAGCCGGGTTGCGCGAAAAGACCTGGCAACCAGCGGGCACTGCCCATAATGTAGATAACCACCGTATCTATAGAAAAAGAGCAAACAAAGAAGGCGTCATTAGGCGCGTGGGGAGCACCGCCCCGGAGAACAGGTAACCCGAGTTCTTTCTGAAAGAGTGAGAACGGCATACTGACGCATGCGTCACCAAGACGTGCCATTTCGACGGCTTGTACAATCTCTCTTATTAATTGATTGGTGATCCTAAAAATAATCGCACACTTTTTGTACAGAGGGCACAGTCCTTACGAAGGCCACAACCCTTGCAATGGGCGCTCAAGGGTCCGGTGTGAGGGGCACTCTGAGCATTCCAAAGCTGTTCACGTAGGCGGACGTACCTTAAAGTCTGGCCGACGAACTTTTTTCCGCGGAAGAGTAGAATGACGTAGGCGACGTTGTCAACGAACTCATTTTTATGTTTTATCTTGCAGCCTTTCTTCCTTGCATTACAACGAGATGTTTCTTTACAAGGTTCTGACAGTTTTTGGAGCGCGGAAAAAAACTGCGTTTACTTGGTAACTCGTCCCATTTTCCTTCAGCCGGTGAGACACCTGAGCAATATCAGGAACCACAGCCACCTTTCCAGCTTTCTTACCACTGTCACGATGGCCTTCACGAGAGGCATGCTCGGCACCCTTGAGCCCTTGAATGCCGACGGATACAGTCAAATGCCGTGGGTAGCCCGCCTTTACGTGACCCGCAACCCCCAAATAATTGGTTGGATGTCAGCGTTTGTACGTGCAGGCACTCTCTTCGTCCTCCGTCTAATTGTTCGCGCTGTAAGAATTATTTTAACGTAAATAGAAGCAGCTATCATTAGAGAGCACATACGTATGGCCCCGTGCTGCCACGGTATGATGACAGACTACGCTGCGCCGCTGCGTCTCGGTTTAAACGCTTCTTTTTCGACGGGGAGTGATGCTAGCAGCAACATAGAGGGAAAAGGAGAAGCAAGAAGCATATAACATAAAAACAATTTTCCCGCAACGAATGAAACTTCATCTGGGTCCTCACATATTCAACAAACTTTCTTGTGCATGCTTTTCTTGGGGTCAATAAATATAAATTAAAATGCGGGGCGCCGTATTGTTCTTTACCCAGAACCTTGCTACGCATTCTCTCTTTTTCCTGCTTCTACATCAGTCTCGCTGCACATCGGTCAAAGTGAAATATTTATACCGATGTTTGCTGAGATTTTTATCCCTTCATGCCAACAAGCGCTTGTTTGCGACGTCTTTCCAGAACTTCTGTAAGCTGTACTACTCAATGAGTTGGCGTTACAAACTTCTGGTTGTGTACTTTTTGCTACACCAGCCCACATATTCTGGACCCGCACACACTGGAGTATTTAAGGGATGGTCCCACGCAAACTGCAGTTTTAAGGTTGCAGGTCCAAGACTGCTGCTTACTTAAACCTCCGTGTCTTCGGTAAACAGAATTTCGAGCTGAACGATACTAGCTTTCCAAGGCAAATGGCTGAAAGTCTTGCATTCACCAGCGGAACCTCCGAGAACCTGTTTTTTATTTAGTTTGCTCACAAATCGATGACGAATGCTCAGTGTTGAACAGTTGACAGATAAGTGTTTGCGAAGAAAATTTTGGTTTCCCCCTTTGCATTATCTTGCACTCAGTTGTTTTCTTAGACTTTTTGCTTCTTTTGAATTCTATAAGAATAAAAAGTATTTCGTTGCAACCACGGGATCGCGCCAGAGCGGTTTGTGCAGCTTCAGCTGATACAGCTCTGGGTTAGACTCCTTTCATTCGTGCCATCGATTTTCCCTCCGCCCTTCCCAACCAGAGGCCGCCATTTCGCAACACATAATGTCCTTGTTTTGTATAGGAATAGTTTTTTGTGCATCATTCATTCCCCTTTTGTAATTTTGAGCTTCTGAGCACAAAGACGCCGGTTCCAGTCCCTACCGTGACGGCCGCTTTTCTGATGAAGGCGAAAAGCAAACACGTCCATGTGTTCGAGATTTCGGCGTACTAGAGATCCCCAGGTGGTCAAAATGAATCCGAAGCCGTGCAGTACGGAGCGTCTCATCGCCTGTGTGTCATCGGTGCGTTACATCCCAACAGTAAATCAATCAATCACCATTCCCTCTTGTAATTTAAAAAAATGGCCATTTTTAATCACATTTTCTAAAAGAACCTTTTATGAGCTTGTTTTTGTATTGTGCGCTTGTTTCCTGCCTCTTGTAGGACGTATAAACCAACAGAGCATAGATGCACTAATTTAAATCGGCGTGATGCTCGGCAAAAAGGCGTTTGCAGAACTCCGAGAATACCGGCGCAATACGGTTATACAGTTGCCGAGACTTTGCCCATAAGGACAATGCACCGCCTCAGCCATTACCTTCACTTCACCCTTTTTTACTACTACCGTCTCTCCTGCACACCCGCGTGCGGCCCCAAGCCCATTTCCTCCAGTGGTATCAGCTAGTAGTGCGGTGACGAAACCTTTTGAGGAAACGTCAACAATATGGGGAAGTTATGGAAACTAGCGGTGCTGCAGCCCAGACAGCCATCTCTGCCACCGCGAAGCCCCGAAGGTACGACGGTACGATCGGTCTACCAGACGACATTGTGTTACTACCAGTATGATATTTGATAGCATTCGGTAAAGAGCTAAAAAAACAATAGATTGCCCCTATGCCTGAAGAAAAAGATATAAACCAATGCCAACTGTCGGTTATGCCTGTCACGGCAGACCCGCCGCGGTGGCTCAGTGAGTGGCTAAGGCGTATCGCTGCTGAGCACGAACTGGCGGGCTCGATTTCTGGGCGCGGCGGTCGCTTTTCTGATGGAGGCGAAAAGCAAAAAACGATCCTGTGTACGAGATTGCGGGGCATGTTAAAGATCCCCGGGTGGCCAAAATTAATCTGGAGCCCTCCACTACAGCGCGCCTCATCGACAATCAATCTTTCACGGTGGAAACGTGAGGCTTTACTAAGAGCCTTAAAGAAAAACTTGCGCCATCCCATCAAGTCGAGAAAAGAAAGGTGATGCATAAGTTATCGGGCTCCCGTTTAAACTTACAAAATCATGATTGTAGAGCCGTATCCTTATTTTAACTGAAATGTTAGCCTAGAAGCCCGCTGAACAGAAGACTTCAAGTGATCAGTCCTTTTTTTCCTGTGGGAGTGTCAAGTTGGCAGAAAACAACGAAATCTTCGGCGAAACTCAACGTTATCACTGCTAGAACTGTCATGTCGTATTGTAATGCACGGCCTTCACGGTTCAACAAAATGTTACCCACAAACGTAGCGAGCAGCTTTAGTGCACTCCTAATCGGATTCCTTACGGCTGCACAAAAATGGTCACCCGAAGGTAGAGTGGTCAATTTTAAACACATTGCAACCGGTCTAAAAAGGCTTTAAGCAAAAGGCCACAACTCTTTACCTTTACCTCATACTTTACCTTTTTTTTCCCTATACAATGATGTGCTGATTAGACGAGAGAACAGTACAACGTTTCAAAAGCTCGTGAAAGGTAGTACCCTAGTGCGATATGTCGAGCGACTGTGAGCAACCCAAATGCGCACCCCACCGCGCCATTTCATTGGCTTTCATTGACACCACAAATTTATCCTGCATTATAATCAGCGGACAAAGCAGGAGGTAGAACTCCAGCAGCCTAAAAATATTTAAATATTTAAAGAATTATCATTCAAAGCACCAGCATTGTCACGCTGGCTGTCATCATTGCGACTTTTACAACCAAATGCTGGTGAGTAGACAAATGCGCGTGTTTAATTATTCGTGTTATAATTACCACTTGTTATATCTATACAATGAGATTCGATTGCCCTATTTTAGCGCAAAATGGCCAAAATTTGCCAGGTATTTTTGTGCAAATGCATAGAGTAGAACAAAGTCCGTGCTTTCTAACAATTTCTTTAGACCTGTTTTGGTGGCTTTTCTGGGTAGATCCATCTTTTCATGTTGTCTGGGTGGAAGCGGTTGTAAGGTTCCCATTTTTATTACGTTAGACCGTTAGTCTGATCCATTCGTTTTCATTTTTGCCTTTTCTACATTTTGAAAATTCCTTTGACCAAATATATTCATTACGGTACATTCTTAAGTTCCATTTCTGCGTAGTTGAATTATCATTGTTTTGTTGATTATTATGTGTTCCCAAGGATTATCGCAATTTACAGCGTGAAACTGGCAGAAATATATGAAAAAAAGTACTGAGAAATTGTTTTTATGCGTTTTTTTATTGTCCAGTTTATAATGCTGTTCATTCTTTACACTACTCTTTTTTTCTTTCCTATGCTGCTTCGAAAAGATGAGTAAGCCCCCCGTTACGTCGGGGTGTTTCTTTTTTATCATTTGAAGAATACTGATGAAGAAAACTGCCGCCACGATACAACTTCAACACTGACCTGCCTTCATTTTTTCATATCCCCTATCGGTACCCCAAAGCACACTACTATATTGCACCGTTGTAAATAGGGCGATCAAATTTGCTAAAAATATTCATTTTTAAAAACCAATTTACCACAATTACATTTTTTCCTCAACGGCCGATTGTTTGACCGGAATGCAAAAATATGCATTCCGGGAATACGTTTTTTGTCACAGAAAACAAATACCAGAATAAATTTAAATTCGTGTGAAATTGGTGGGAAAATATGTGTGCTTCACGGGAAAATATTTTCTAGTTTGTTTAGGTAAGCCATATTCTGTACCTTCCCCTTACCCCAGGTGTTGTCGTATAACCAGGTTAAGGGTGCTAAAGGTCAAATTCCAGCGATGAGAACGGCTTCAGTGAGGTATCCTAATTTGTTGGATTATCGTAAACACTGCAATGTTTTTACATTAACGAGAAAGGCCTGGCTGATGTGGACACCATTTTTTGTTATTTCTTATATCCTTTTTTCTCATATAACACACAGAATTCGACAAATACCGTGCCGGCCTAACTACACCTAACTGAAATATAAACACTATTTCCTCCCTACTGTTTGTGCAAACATCACTGCGCTGCACAAGCCGTACTAGTTGGAAACGGTCATTAGCGGGGCCAACTTCATCTTAACACTGCCCGTCTTAACTGTATCAACCGTAAAGACCAAAACGACAATAAACGTCATTTTTTTTGTCCGTCCGTCTTACTTGTCCATCTTTTCATGTTCTCAGAGGACCGACGTTGGGAGCTCAAGCAACAAAGATTATGAATATTCGTGGTTTTCCGCGCCATAACATACTTGCCAGCGATAACCGTTTTCTTGCTATGCTGGTCGCTCCCTCTCAATCTTCTAGCAATTTTCTTATACACTTCGTATGACATTTATAGGGTAGGCGAGCTAAAATTTAAGTGGGACAATATTTACCGCCCTTTACACAAAAAAGGGTACTCAGACAGTGAAAAGGGCGATATAGGTGTCCCGTTTTGTTAACCGACTCCGCGCGTAAGACTACCTTTTCTTTCCCAAAAGTACAATAAACGGGATCTTCTTGTGTGATAACAGACAGTCAGGCGTTATTTATATCAAAGTTGACCCCATGTGGAGTAGGATTCGAAACCGTTAAATGTTAATACGAGTGACATTGCGTTCCATGACAGCATGGCAGCAGAAGTTTTACCAGGGTCCGTCTTCGCTAGAATTTTGCTTCGCTTTCAACCAGGAAAGAGCGCACGGGAAATACCGAAGTTTTGTGCGGTTCGTGAAACACTCATCCGTGTGCATAGAGTTGCTATATCACTTTGTTCTAATTCGTGAGCAGTCTTACGTGACTCCAACCTGAGATCTCCCTGGAACCCGCCGCGGTGGCTCAGTGGCGAAGACGTTGCGCTGCTGAGCACGAGGTCGCGGGTTCGATTTCCGGTAGCGGCGGCCACTTTTCTGATGGAAGTGAAAAGCAAAAACGTCCTTGTGTACGAGATTTCAGATCACGTGAAAGATCCCTAGGTGGTAAAAATTAATCCGGAGCCCTCCACTACGGCGCGCCTCATCGCCTGCGTTGGGCGTGCACGTTAAACCCCACAATAGAAATAATCTCCCAACGGAAGGGCCATGAGGCCTATCTAATGAAACATAATAAATCATTCATTTCAATATCATTTCATAAAGATCGTTTATTAAAACCTCCCGGCACTAAGGTTTTAAAGGAAAACATTCCTCGCGGTAAATGTGCAGGGCATGAGCTCCGAAAGACTGGCTTCGCCTTATTTGACAGCTTCCTCAAATGATTTATCCACTTTGACGGTTACCATCTTGTATTTTTAGCATCAGCATGACAACTTCCCTGCGTTAAATTTTCGCTATATTCGTTCCCATTATATTACCTTAGCGTGCCGGAGTTATCAGAACCATTGATTTTATTCCAGTCCTCTACGCAAGATTGTCTGTAGTTGCTTTCACTGCCTTCTACCGGTTTCTCAAGACGCCCACCATGGGGACTAACTGGGCAAGGACTTGTGCTGCTGACTGAAGAACCGAACAAAATCTTCGTGCTTAGGACGTACAGAAAAGATTAGCACCTTAAAAAATTTCAGGATCACTCCCCGGAGTGAAACCGTATTTGGATTCGGCATACTTTCTTTTGTTTGTCTCGCAATTCTTTATCATATGTTTTTCTATTGTTCATTTATTTGCTACTCTTATTGCTTGTCTAATTATTTCTTTTATTTAAGCCCACTTCAATGCAACGCAATTACGTGCATTCTTCCCTATGGCAGTTGTGCCGCTGACTTCATTCTTGGCGCTGTGCCGGCTGACATCGCAGAGCTTCATTCACCCGCGACGCAAGCTTCCAGGTCAAGGAATCTACGGTGACACGTAAAACGAAAAGCCGTTTCTATTATTTGAATGAGAATGGTAGCCCTATAGCGGGATGCGTGCCGTTTGGCTCTGCACTGCAGCAGACAATTCGTTTGGAATGGTCCTGCCCGCTGCGCGACACAATATTCCCGGTTGTTGCATAGCAAGGCGTTTTCCTGATGACGTGGCCTTATTTCGTCTGTGTCTCGAACTCGGAAACTTCTAAATACGACATAACAAAACGGCCTAGCAATGCTCTTGCGTAACCATCGCCGACGGATGCCGGTTGCCCGAAACAAGGGTGTATTCAGTTTGGCCTGATTTCTTGCATCATACATACGTGTGTGTGTGTGTGTGCATCATAAATGCATACACAGGCACATACATAAAAACCAACATACAGATATACATGCGTTCAAACAGACACATACACGCGTGCATGCATACATGGAAGCATGCATACATAAATGCTTGCATCACAATACGTGGGTACAAATATACGTGCATACTTGCATGCATACATATATACATGCATGCATACATACATAATACCACAATACAGTACAAAGACACACATACATACATAATTCATACAGCCATGCATGCATTCACACATACATACGTACTGTTACGAGCAATATGAAAGGGAACACAGGAACGCGTGGCAAACAGCCTCGAAACCGACTCGGAGCGATACCCGGATAGCGCTTGTGAAAAACAAAGGGGAAAGGAGGGCGCTCTTCCAGTAACTGCTGGTACTTCCACCCCGCTGCTGCAAAGCATGCCGCCTACGTCATTTCGCCGATAATATGTATCGTACGACAGCCGATAGACGCACGGCGGGAATGGGAACAGTTATTAGAAACAGCGTCCCCCCTTTCCCCTTTGTGTCCGACTGTGGCCGCTGCGTATCACTCACAGCTGGGTCTGAGGGTATTTTCTGCGTTCCTGTGTTCCCTTTCATATTGCTCGTAATAGTACATACCTACATGCATACATACATACATACATATGCATGCATACATGCATACATACATACATACATGCATGATACATACATACATACATACATACATACATACATACATACATACATACATACATACATACATACATACATACATACATACATACATACATACATACATGCATACATGCATACATGCATACATACATACATACATACATACATACATACATACATAAATATGCTCAGGCATAAGAAAAACCGCGGAACTTAAGGGGTGTTAAAGCACACCAGAACGTCTTACAATTAAGACAACAGCATTGCGTAATTGCTTTCAAACAAAACCAGGAACTCATTCAAGTGGCTTTAGCGTCTGCGCCTCGTCTTGAACACTTCTATACTTGATATATTGCGCGTTCTTCCCTTGCGATCAATCTGTTACTCCGGACACGCATCTCCGGCATTCCAGTCAGCCGGAAGCCCTCCCGACCAAAATTACCTAATTCCTGTTTCAGCGCTCTTCCGTCGACTGCTTTAATCGAGGTAACTCAGACAATATTTCATGAAAGAGAATGTGGGTTGGGAGGAATGTATGGCGTGTACTGCTCTTTTGTTATATACATTCTACATGGTTCTGTGCTTGCCCTCAGCGAGCGACAGCGATTTGTTCCCTTTTTGTTTCCCTCCATAACGAATTGTTTCTGGTTTTGTGGTTGATTAAAGACATTCCCCTTGCGGGCTTGTTATAAGGATGTGTTTTAATTACGGCGTCTAAGAAAAACGGACATATAGCGTTTCTTCCGTGAGTCCTTGACAATTTCGCCCTAAAGTTTTACTAGATACCACGGCTTCGTGTTTTTTTGTAAAGCTGGACATTCGCAAGAAGGGGCGTTAAGAATTTGTGAAGCATTCTCTATCACTGCTGAGTTCCTATTTGATATTCCAGCTTCCATCTTCGGAGAACAAGAAATATTTCAAATTAATTGGCCAAAAAGTGTCCGCAATATGCCTCGCTGTAAGCAGCCGTCCGCATTTTGGACCCAAAAAACAAGCCTGCCATCAAATCGAACACACATAGAATAGTCTTAAAGATTCAATGATCCAAAATAAAATGTCGTGTACCGGATGATTGACGTAGAAAAACTGAGACATGTTTCTCAAGTAGTGTTTTGGAACTCAAACTTTTATTGAAGAAACCTTTTCCGTGTTCGTCAGCAGGCCTTTCCTTATGTTTACGGTTCTCCGTGTGGGATTCCCGAAAAAGTGACGTTCACAAGAAGTCGGTAACTCAGTCAATACGCTGTACAAATCTGTTGAACGATGGTACGTGCTTTAGGTCACAAGTGTATTATTCAACAGGTAACGTGTATATGAAATCGTGTATAATCGCCGGGTTGCATATTTAAAAAATAGTTCAGCGCACTGCGGGCGTATAACACTACCAATCTCATTCTCGCAAGGTCTAAATTGCATTTTGCCGCGCGACAGAGCTCTTTTTTGGGATGTAATGGTTTGTTCATTGTGTCAGTGGGGAGGGACTTTAAAAAATTCTCGGGCCATCTCCACTAACCTCAAACCTCAGGAAGGGGCGAAGCATGCAGTGTATAAGTGTATTCCTGGCGCCGTGGCGTTTTTGCCAACGGGTATGAAACCATTGGGGGTGGATCTATGCAGTTTTGGTGTAAAAGACTCTTGTCTTTGCAGCACTAAGGTTTTTAGCCCTAGGCGTAAACGAGGGTCCCGGTGTTTTTGCGTACGCGTAAGGAATATCCCGGTGTTTTTAGAATGCTGTACGTTCTAGGTCGAGTCCTAAATAAGTTTCCCTGTGTTTTAGTACCGTGACTACACGAGACGACGATTACGACGGCGATTACGACGACAGAAGACGCCAACAGCTCCAGCCACTGAGGGGCTTCGCCCCTTAAAAAACAGCGACCGCATTTTGACAAAATTATCCGTAATATACAAAGATAGGGTTGGTGCGAAACCAATAACCGTTTTCGGAGTAGGCTATGCGGTTAAAAGGCTGATGGGCGTGCCAGTATTCTTCATATGCTCCCAGAAATATTAGTTGACGTCTCAGAAAACTATGTTCCCATGCTGAAAACCGCTTCCGCAGAGAAAACACTTTAGGCAATTACGGCGTGAGTAACTTCCGCATGTGGAACCTTGGCGATATTCTGTGATATCGTAATTTGTAACATACGGGTGCGGGCGACTGTCTATACAATTTCATTTCGCACTACCCTTTGCGACCCTGCCTTTCACATTGCACCCTATACTTTCAAATGTTTCCAGGCGTCTAGTTTGCCATAATGCACTGTAATGAAAAACAAGTGCGCCCTGTGGACATAATTTAACGAAAACGAAGCACAGACAAATAATGCCAGAAACACCGACTGGGCTGTTCCATCATGGCATGCCAATAGCCTTAATTGTGGTGACTTATTTAGGTGCAGACAGCATTTTTATAAATTAATCTTTACGTTTCCATGTCAGAGGTTTAATTTCATCAGTTTTTGGCAGTCATTTAAAATTCTGTTATCATAAGGTGAAGCCAAGACACGAGATTTTTTGTTTTTGTTGCCATTGTAACGTGTGGTTCCCAGTGAAAAAGTAGGCGTTGTCCAAAACCCTTAAATGCCTCGCTAGGGTGGTGGCCCGTAGTGGCAATCGGCCACCGGAAACCAGCTATCGATTAAGAAAGTAATATTCACTCTTTTTGCACCTGCTATACGCTCTTCCAGAATTAAGATTTAGGGCAGCGAAAGACCGGGACGGTGAAAAGGACGGGACGGGCGTGTCTTTTCGTGTCGTTCGCTCCGCTAAATCCTAATTCTGTAATATATACCAACTCGCCCAGCAACATGTCTTACAACACACTCTTCTATTTTTTAGTCTCCTGCTCTTAGTCGCTTCCTCGGTCACTCCCTTGGGCGTTAAACAGGAGCAAAATCGTCTATCCCAATTTTAAGTGTGACGCATTTGTAAACCCACCCGAACCAATTTTTGGCCTGGGGGAAACAGTACGGCTGTGTAGAAGCGGGCTTTAAAAAACTCTTTTTCGGTGGCATAATTGAACTCATAAAATTTTTTGCGATACGCAGTCAACGAGAAGAGTTGTCTCTTCATCACTGTTCTTGTTCCCAGCTATGCATAGACAAATCGGAACAGAGAAAACGAAACTTTACTTCTACCTATTGTCAGCCTGGGAAAGACTGCCCTGGTCCTGTCCCTCGTAAAAGTCCCGATTTTTACGCGCTCTTTTTGCTGCTTGATATGCAGCCCTAACTAGGCCAGCATAATTCTTTACTGGGTAAGACCAAACCCGCATCCAAACCGACGAAAGGCAAGCAAGCTCTTCTTCAAGGAACGAAAGCAACTGAAATGAAATAGAGCCCCGTAACTCCTCCTAAAAGGGGAATCTTTTTACCCGCCCTCCCAAGCTTCCACAAAGCAGTCCGTCCCCTTCCCTGGACGACTCCACTTTTCAATTTTACTTTATGCTGCAGTTTTTCCATCAGCAGCGTTCCACGTTACAGCGTGGTGACAGGGAAACGTACGACCGCAAAATCGCCAGGACTCCCGGCTTCGTATCCCGCACAGACGAACGTGACTCGCTGCCCGTCGAGTGTTATTGCCCGCTCGGACTTCAGCCTCTCCGTGCCTTTGCCCACCGCCACTGCACTGGCACATCTTATCTTGTCCGCGCACCCTATTATCCCGCTGCTGTCAAACCTCCCCTTTTGTTCTCCTTTCCACCTTCGTTCTTCCCGCACAACTTTGCTTGCCTTATCTTCCTTCGTTCTTCTTCCCCTGCTCGTTCGTTATCCCCCTTACGTTTCTCTAGGGCACAATCCACGACTGCGCGGCACGGGGACGGTTGCACGGTGACTACGCAATAGAGACAGGGTCGCTTGATCTGCCGGTTTTGTTACGTTCAGTGTGCCAAGTACGCCCGTGCGGCTGTTTCACCGCATCTTCCCCTCAAAATCATGAGCTAAATATAAGTCGTCCACAGCGCCCTGACATATGTCGGTAGCGACGCCATCAAGAATCAGCTGTCGTATCATGTGTCGACGTTGAGGCAAACACGCTCGGCAGCAACGCGGTGTACAACGTGGAAAAGCAAAATCTGAGGGGGATTCCACTTTGTGATGGTGGATGAATCGCGAATCTGGATTCCCGGCTCTAGGCGGCCTCCCAAATACGACGACGAAAGGGAAGTGAAATGCAAAATGGGTACCGATAACTTTCCGTGACGATGGAACCACCGCCCCGAAGAGGCAGAGAAAACTAGACAGGCATGCCCTTGGAACACGGACAAGCAAAGGGTGGTGCAGACGTTGGCATGACCGACGACGGTCGCACAGCGGGAAATTTTTGAGAAGCTTTATTGTCTACCTTATAGTTCACTAATCTTTCAAATGGGGCCTATTGATAACTACTTGATTCAAAAAGCGTATCCATGTGATAAGTATAAGCGTTTCATGCGATAAGACGTTTTTGCAACACGTTTGGGGCTTGAGCATTTGCGCGCGCAGCAAAGGAATGCAAGCAATCGTAGGTGCAAACAGCTTTGCTGCAAAATATGTAAGGCGCCGATCCAGACGTCATCAGAAGTCGCAGTGATATTACATGAAGCTCAGTTGTCTTCCCGGCTACTCACGGGGAGTAGTGCTCCGTGGGAACAAGCAGCATATAGTTGTCATTTCTTCATACATGGTGCGGAGTATCGTTACCTTTACCATTCCGTTCAATCGATTCATGCTTTCTCAGCTAATTGTATTCAGGCCTGTTTCCAACCGGCCGCCGGAGGTTTTCAGCTCACTCCTAAAATTTGGCCTCCCTCTCCTACGTAGCCCCGTGCCAAATTCTATACTACATCACCGAGCCACTTATATTCCTCCTTACTTATAGCTCTCGCCACTTCTGCATACCCGTCGTTCTCCAACTCTCCGCCCACCTCGTACCCCAAACATCCCCAGCCGTTTTCTTCGTCCAAGGAGCGACCATGGTCCAGTATTTGAGAGAATGCAGTTGCTCCTGGTTCCTATCTTTCACAACACTGTCCCGCTGTTGCAATGTGTTTTCTTGCATTCCCTCTTATTCTGTCCACATATATCTCCCTGCCTGTTTAGGCGATACACCGTTTTTTTTCTAATGTATGTATGTCTCATTTCTTCCGTTGGAAATGAGAAAAATAAACAGTGTGTGTGTCATTGCGTCATGGGATACGAACACTGCTGACGTCGAGTGCACAACTCCAAGAAATCACCCTAATTTTACAAGAAATGGGCGCTACTCATGGGTGAGCGACTTCGTTGGGATATTTAATTTTCCCACGTTCTGAAACGAAAAAACCTTTCAGATCTAAAGCCTGCGGCATGCACAAACACCAATGCCTTGTTGTGAAGCAGGTTGGCTGAGTGTAACAAAAAAAATGAGACGAGCTCAATATTTGCGAAATTCGCCGGAAAAGAATGGATCTTATTAAGAAGATGGAAGTAGAACAGTCCCAGCTGAGCATTTCGCTGTGGCTGTCTTCCTGCGGTAGTTTTGCTCATACACAATTCTCGTTGTATCAGCAGGCACGGCGCCTAACATATATCCTACAGCTACGTCAGACTTCTTGGTGTTGCTGATTGGAAGGTTGAAAAAACGAACTAACGAAGTTCGGGAACATCAGTTCTACTTTTTATCGTGAGATTTGACTCATTGCTCCGCGTTCTTTTTTTCCTTGCTGTTTTTTGCTTCCCTTTCATCCTCGGATAAATATTTTGTCAAAGAAGTCGATGCTCTCCCAGGAACGCGTTTTTCAATTCCGTCGTCGGCAATAACACCAGGAGCTGATGTGGCACTGCAAGTACTTCTATCTTTTTTTTTTGTAGCAGTGCCTCTGGGTTTGCTTTCTTTTCTTTTCTTTTTTTTCACTGCAGGCTTTGGATTCTTTAAAACTGCGAAATGCTGGGGGCTACCAGCTCTGCAAACTTCTACACTGTCACGGCGTGCGGGCAGTAACCTAGCGGACTCGGCTGCGTACTTATTGGGTACCTATATTGAAAACTGATGTCACATTAAAGTTTCAGGCACACGTATTGCAGGCATGCGACTAAGCTCAACAACAGGAAGATCAACAACGCCTGAATACAACACAACAGAAACATGTCAAAGAATTTAAAATAATAAAGGATCCAGCCAGTTTGCAATCAATGCCACTACACAGCGCACAAAGGTATTTAAGTACGTGTTGTTTCCATTAAAGCTAGTTGGAAGTCAGCGCTTGTGCGCGTCTCTTTTCTTTGTTTGTTGTCACTTTGTGCGTATTTGTAGTGGTAGGTCAAACAAGACTTCCAAATGTACCTTCTGACTTCAGTTTCATATTTTGTAGTAACGGCGTAATGTAGCCGCTGTCATTTCCTCTATCAGATACCGCTACCCTGTCTTTCGCCGTCGCAGCTACGAAGCTTTGTAGCCCGCGTTCGCTTTCATCATCGCAATTGGGCCAGTTCACCTTCTGCATATAGTCTCGCTCCGTACTTCTGCGTTACCCAGGACCTACAGCAGACGGACGAAAAGTCTCGACCTACAAATTTTACTGCCGCTATCATTTCCTCTATAAGATACCGCTACCCTATCTTTCGCCGTCGCAGGTACGAAGCTTTGTAGTCCGCTTTGGCTTTCATTGTCGAAATAGGGCCGTTTCATTTCTTACGGATAATCTTGCTCCGTACTCCTGCGTAACCCAGGACCAACAGCAGACGGACGAAAAGTCTCGACGGACAAATTTTACTGCGTGCCTACGTGCTTATTGTGCGTATATTTTGACCACTGTTGTCCCTATTTAGGTTTCAGGCACGCGTATTGCAGTTATGCCAATAAGTCTAGCACAAGAAAGGCGAATAAAACCTGAATACAAAAAACACTAAAATGCCCAAAAAGGTTTCTAAAAGTACCTCCTTACTTCAGTTTTGTACTTTGTAGTAGCCGCTAATTGAGGCGTTTTTTTCCGAATGAGTCAGATCCAGCTAACGCGAATTTGAGAAACAAGCGAAAGTTTCTAACCGGACCTAAATTCAGCGTTGTCAAACTTATTGTATGATATCTGTTAAATGTCAGCGAGAGAAAGTTTATGGTCACAAGTAATAAAAGTTATGCGATAAATTTGGGCAATATAAAGATGATAAGTTGGATTTGGCTCATATTGAATTGAAAGACTCAAGTTGAAGCGACATTCTTATGAAAACTTATAAAATTACTTTTAAGAATGGTGCGAATAATTAAGTTGTGGCAAAAAAAAGGTGTTAAACGTATGCAAAAGGCTTGAAAAAATGTAGAACTATGCATTGAAAGCAGGTGAAGGTGAGTTCTCTTGGCACCATTAGCAGTTCTGTGAATTCTTTCCTAGGATAATTTTCTTGTGCCGCCCGAAGGCGCTCACGAAGTAACAAGCTCTTCATTGCCTTGCCACGAGCAGGCTTCAAAAGAAGGCGGCTCATATCTTCTTCAACTTAATGAAATGGTTAGCACTCTCAGAGGAGGGGGGTGGAGGTGGAGGAGATTAGTCAGCGCTTGTAAGCGGCGGCTATTTATTTAAGTACTAAAATGGTAAACATGCGGTAGAAAATAAATATAACCAGAGTTGCGTCGTAGGGATGGGAAAGATGAGATAAGAAATCATTGTTTCACATCTCTCAGTTTCATTTGATTCACTTCTTCTATCAACTTCGTCGTTGACATATGTGGGAAATATTTCGCCGAGCTCCAATTCAGTTAATATTTAGCCCATACGATCATTCACTCAAACCGCTGCATTTTGCAGAATACAGGATAGCACTCACCTATCTACATGAGAAACCACGTCACTAGTGTTGTCGTCCGCTGTGCTCGCCGACCAAAACGGAGCCGGCCGTCGAAGCTCACTGGAGCCAACGTGTGGTCAAGTGTACGTGCATAGACTTCCTACGCAGTACACAAGGTGTCTTTTAGAAGAACACTTTCCGTGAGCACCCATCCATCATCTAGATCCAAAAGAGGAAAGCAGGATACCTTCTGTCATCGCCATGAGTAATGGGACGGCTGGAGCGGAACATGCACTCTACAAGAGACCCAAGCCGAAGCAACAGTGGTGAAAGTGTGAGGTCACTCCACCACCGTTGATTGATTGAGGGCGTGGGGCACCCGCGCTGCAATTGTAACTTCCGTCCAGCCACTGTAGGGACCATCCGTCTTGTTCCTCCCTGCTGATGGGACAGATTTATTCATGCCCCTCACTTCACATCGCTTCTAAGTTGGTTGCTATAACAGTTGGCACAAAGAAAGCAAAGACTGCGTGGACAAAGGCTATAGAGGTTAGCCTCCCCTTGGAATTATGAAGGGCCCTTGGTCTACAGAAGCTATACTGTATCGTTTTATCAGTGGGCCGCCAAGTGAAGCGAACTTCTCCCCTTTTATTCATACACTTTCCATTCAGAAAGCTAACGCTCATTACTCATTGGGCGCCTAATAATCCCGGAGGAGTGCCATAACGGACCCATCGCGAAGATTTGAGCATAATGCCGTACTGGTGTCAAGACTCCATCTGATTACCTCCTCTTCAGCTTGACTCACCTCCTATGCTTTATAGTTGTATTTCTCTGCGCCTTCGCTTTTTAATATCCTGCTGTGGCGCTTAAGCCAATTACGTCCCGTTTCTCATGTGAAGATCATGGTGCATGACCATCACAGAACCATGCACTTAGAAGAAAAACTTTTAAGAGCGCTTTCACGAGATCTTACATGTTCTTCGTTGTTGTGTACACGAAAAGAAATCACACGCCACTCCTCATCAATAATTTACTCTTCCTCTCCTTAATAAAGAGTCGATGAAACATTTTCTATGATCAAAGATGGTTGTTGCCAGTCCGCTCATCAACAGGTTGAAGGAATAACGTTTTCGAAGAGCATAATCACCGTCGCTTGTTTTTAAGGTGAAAGCCTTACATGTCCATATTTTATATAACCCGAAATAGAGTACACGGAACCCTGAGGTACAGAAAATAGGAGCCTGATCCAGGGAAAAGAAACAGTGGTGCCGGAGGAAGGTTGGAAGCTGTCTTACATTCAGTACGAGCTTCTTTGAAACGTGAACGTACCAACGCGAGCGAATAGGAGGCTCCTGGCGACGAGAGTGACAGAACGAGTTTCGGAAGCTGCTCTCCAAGTTGCAGGTCAAGTGGGGACGAGCGCAGCCGCTAGGTTCGACAGAAACTTCAGCAGCACATTAACCGAAGGCGCAAATAGGATTTCAACCGCAAATTCTTTGAAACTTTGAGCGTCTTTGTAAATTTCACATTGCTTGTTTTTTTTTTTCATTTTATTGTGGGATATTTATTTTTATTGCGGACTATGTGTCTTTTGCCAGTTGTAGAAACAGAGCAATAGTGCCCAGATACCCGCCATTGATGGTCGGTGGCTAAGGCGCTGTGTTGCTGATCACAAGGGCACGAGCTGGATCACTGAGGTGGTGGCTCCACTTTTGACGAAGACAAAAAAACTACAGCACTTGCGTATCACCAAATTGCGGTACCGTACCATCGGTCGGTACCGCCGATAATGGACCTAGCGTCCAAGCTCCCAGCAAGCGAAGCGATAAGAACGAAACCTGCAGCCACCACGCCAGTGGCTAAAGGTCATTGCGACGCGATGAATGACGTTAACAGATGTAACGCAGTAGACCTCTCTCTCGAAAAACTGTTGTCCTCAGATAATCGATCTTAGCGGGTCTCATGGTCCGAATGTTTTGATTACAACTGCAGCCCATCTTCGTCGCAATCAAAATGGCATTGTTCCTGAAACACTGTTCTGATTCCCTCTAACCGAGACCGAAGGCCCCGAGCATCCAAGAGAGGACTCAAAGAACGATCTATATATGAGTTACCTGAAACCCGCTATGGAAGCCCCCAACAGAAAAGACGCACACGAGCTGCAGATTACAATGGACCGAAGTACAAAAGTATATAAGGACGCAGAAACCGAAACAAGCAACCAGTGGTCCTAAACGATCCGCGTCAAGCGTCAGCGACAGTGGCCGTTGTCACACTCGGCTTCTTTCCCCGGGAGCTCGTTCTGCTCGACTGGGCTCACCTAAACGTTCTGTAACAAACAAAAGCGGATAGCGAGCAGCTGATCCTTTGCCTTTGTGGCCGGCATTCGCCCTATGTTACATCCTTACGGCCCTTCGTTATACCGGGACGGTCATCATTATTCTACAACCACTCTGCAACCAGCTTTTGTTATCTAGAAGGCATTTTTGTCTTCAAAATATTCGTCTCTTTTTCTCGCTGTCATTTCTTAATTCGAGAGATCCCCCCACTGCCATGTCTGCTTCTCGAGGTACCATACTAGCGACCGCTCCTTTCATCCTGGGCTATCATGGAAGCAGCAAGATTTGGCGAAAGCGCGACGTTGTCCACATTGCCGGCCAACAAATACCTCTCAGCAGCAGTAACCACTGCCGTAATGAAACAAATTATGGCAACCCCATACGTGACAGACGATGGAAATCTGTTTCATAGAAGAGCCTCCCTCCCCCCTCCAATCCCCACCACTCACCTCAACACCCTCCGTCTACGACTCTTTCGTTCTTTCTAAATCTTTCACCCGTTTTCTCATACTTAGAGCTCATTCACGTCATATAGAAACGGTGATTGGATACTCGGGAACCCGTCTTTCGCAAATTTTGCCTTTGTTTCCGTGTTAAGGAATTATCAGGTTTGTACATGCGCTGTTTCCTTGGTCATCTTGTGGTAGAAAAGCCTAACCCGTGTTCCTAGCCTGCATACCTCATTTTCTGCACGGAACATTCTCTAACCTCTACTGCGCGTTTCTTTTGCATAAAGTTTTTATATCCCTCTCAATACATCCTTGTAATCTTTCAATATTCCTCTTTCGCTTTGATTGTGGTCCATTCGCTGCTGTCTGCCAATTTGTATTTGTAGTAAGTTTATTTTGCAGGCGGGGATGAGTTCCCCTTGTTATTTTTCACTTATTACATTTGCGGTAGGAAGCGCATAAGTATGCGCTGAATGAAAATGGTGCGTTCGAAGCAGCGAAAAAATATAAAACGTAATCAGAGAAGGTGGTTGTAAGAAGGCCATAAATCGAACAAGTTCTCAACGGGAATGCCCAAAGGTAGAGTTATGAGCAATGTTGTGTACCTATACTCTGCTTTTTCAACCTGGGTGCTTTGCCGGTTCTAGTTCTCGGAGTTGCTTTTCCGACGTTATTGTGGCCGCGCCAGTCTTTCACTCCCTTGAGTTATCGTAGTAACTGAAGCAGTAAGGGTGAGAGGGAGAAATAAGCTTCCATACGCGGTAATTAGCGCCTTCAGCCTGTTACGCATTTACGTCGGTGAAGACGTCCGACCTTCAAACCGGCCGGCCTTCTTTTCGTCTATGTAATCCGTCGTTACAGTACCTGGGTGCCGGCGTTTATTTCATACGAAGCTTCAGCAAACTAACCTGCAATAAAACTGATAACAAAAGATGGCAGCATAAAAGCGCTAAGTGCAATCATGCAAACTTATTTTTGGATATGTTAGACCAGCACAGGCTACTCCTGGCCTGCGCATAAGTAGCCCCACCGCAGTACTCTTATCGCTTCTATTTTGTGCTGTGTTCATACGCTGCGTCTATAACAGTAACTCTCTTTATACACTAGTATATGCCATAATATAAACTTTTGGTAAAAAAAAAAAAACCTGTGCCGCTTCTCTTGCAATGTTTCTGTTTACTACGTCGACAAAGAAAAACAAAGTTGAAAAATCCAGGGCCAACTTCACCAACATGACACCTGGGAGGGGGCGAAGCATGTAGCATATAAGTGTATTCAAAGATTGTAAGTCTCTTTCTTGCCACGCGGCGCGCGCTGATTAGATGCCGGAGAAGCGCCGCTGGGAGGAGCAAACAAGGTCTTGCTGAGGCAGTGGTGCCGTCTCCTGCGTTGAATCAAATTTAGCCATTTTATAAGAGACAGACTGGCCGCAAGTTGTCTTCGTGTCAACGCTGTAGCATGATAAGTACGCTTTCAAGGAGAAAACTGGGCGTTTGAAACCTATTCCGAGACGGAATTTAACAAAGTTTTGTTAATAATGCCATTACATTTGGACTATTCGTGTATATTAAATTACTTTAAATCAATTTACTTTATTTTAAACTGTTTTATACATTATGCACTCGTGTTTTGACAATCGCTTAACATGACTTACCGTGACATGACACGACGGTGACAGGAGACGCCGAAAGCCCGAGCCCCTGCGGTACATCGCCCTTAAAAGTGCAGTAATGCTGGAAACCAGAACATCTACCACGTTCCGTAACATTTGTCACCACAAAATAAAACGCAAAAGTAATAGATCTTCCATGCGTGTTCATGAAAGCGAGAACTCCTCACCGATAAAGCAACTTTGTGTTCATCGCGCAATTTTTGTGCGTCCGATTGGCGACTATAGAGTCTGAATTATACATAATCCAATTGACGCCTCTGATTCGGAGAGAAAACTCAATCGGGTCCTTCTTTCACCTACGCGTTGGTCTTGACGGGAAGCATAGCATTCTTAATGCGAGTTCCTCATATCCTGCTCCTGCGTGCACATAGGACTGACGGCGCTTGCTGAGAACTTGCAGAGGGCTTGAAGTTTTGAAGATTATAGTCTTTCTGGGCTACCAAATATAAAACTTTTGGTTCCTCCGTATGTCTCTCTGGGTGCCCGTCTCCGGAATTCAGCCTTCAGGCGAGAAGTCAGAAGTATGTTTGAATTTAAGGATTATATAAGCCACAAATTTTGAAACCACTGTATCTGGAGACACACTAAACACTTGTCAACATTGTTCAAGGAAAAGAAAACATTAGGCATATTTAAGGTCTAACATCAAATGCTGCAAATTACATAAGTAGTGTGTGCAGTATTTGTTTGAATAAGTATTCATGGTTGCTTGAATTTGGCGAGAGGAAATAAAAATTATCTTTTAAAACATGAAGCTCTCATTTAGGCTCGTACTCATCGTGGGCTGAGCACTAGATAAGCAGTGCGACACTGGTTTTTCCAATATATTCCTATGCTGGGGAGAATCCTCGGGCTACCTGCAGGCTATCTGCTGTGATTCCAAGACTGCTAATCAAAGAGCCCAAATATTTTGACCCAAAACACAAAAAGCTCTTTCGCCAACGACTCGTGCCTCGTGGCGTCTAACCCCTTCCATCACGGCCACGGCCATGGTGGTGGGCGAGAGCAGTATGGAGAGGATTTAGTGGCGGCACTCCAAGAAGTGCTTCAGTAGCGAACGGTTCCCGTAAATAGGGCGAGTGGTAGGGGGCGGGAAAATTAAATGGACTAATAAACTACATCTGTGCTTATCCTGGGAGTAGCAGAATGAAGGGGAAAAGCATGCGGGGTGGGCGGAGAGAGAACAGAGGCAGCGTTTACGTGGCGGGGGCAGCACAAGACTATTGTCATTCGACGACATTTGGAGCAAAGTCAGGAAATACGCGGCCAATTTTCGGTTGCCGCTGTTGTGACTACAGACAGTAATTCGGTTCTGTCATCACTGGAACGTTCACTCGTGCTCCCGCGTGAAAATACTGCTAAACCTACGTGGTCACAAAATTGTAGTTGAAATGAACGCATAAACTTATCAGGTATACTGCCCAACATTGGTCTTTCGGTCAACTATATGCCTGCATGTTAAAGTAAAATTGAACCAATATAGTGCCTCTGCGCCACCCTGTAAAGGATAGATAATGAAAGAAAAATGTCTTTATGGATCTGGTGCAACAGCAACCTTACAAGTCAAAGACTTGTATTCTTCGGTCCAGTCCATCCCGTTTTGGCAATGGTGAAATGAACCAGGGAGCGCTAAGACGAAATTTCTACGGTTTTAGACACTCACAACGTCCTTCAGCACACTCCAAGCTTAGAGAAAAGGCGAAACAAAACAAGTTCTTCAAGTGTACGTTTTCATTTTTTGCTCTTTCTCGTAGGGTTGTTCCTGTAGCACTGACAGCTTTTTACACAAAAAAGTCTTTAAGAGCAAGTAAACACTTCTTACTCCCGCGTTCCTAGGTATATTTACCGTCCACTCGTATATTCGTTTGAGCTCTAATAAAATACGGTAGACAGCAACGGCGCTGCATTGATCTCTCGATGTGCATTCGCCCAAAGAACGGAAAATAATTCTTTGAACAAATCCTTGTAATTTTGTTTTCATTTTCTCACACGTTAGCGTCCACTCTCGCGTTACTTAGATAAGTTTCGAAACAACACATCCTCCGCCGCCCCCCGCCTCCCCCTCAGCACACTCTCAGCAAACAGAACGGCCGGATGTGGCGATCAGGTAATGGGCTAGGGCCTATACACTCTTGGTAAGCAGCGTCTACCATACAATACAGTCGTGTAAGGCAAAAAAAAAACGGTTTTAAGAAGCTCGGTGTAAAGTTTGATGTTTAGAAAGCTTTTTTTACATTACGACTTGCAGTGAAAGCAACTCGCAAAGAAATAACTTACCTCCATATCTCCTCACTTCGCTGCAATTGTCGTCGACCACGATAGTCTTCTGTGACTCCTGACAGGCAAAGATATTTCTCCCCGCCTATTTCTCACTATATTTCCCTTCTCTCGTAATCAGCTCAGGTTCGCTCAAGTTAATGGAGTTTCCCGTCGTTCACAGCTCGATGGCAATGAACTGAAACACTTCGCTACTCTTGGCCTGTTGGACCTCTTTCTGTAGTTTTAGGTCAAAGTATTGTTTTCGATACATACTTCCTTGTTTTCTATCGGAAATATTGACCACACTTACTGTTGCAGTTAAAACAACTTTGTCTAGTACCAGTTATGTATTAATATTTTGACTAAAATGGGCCACATGGTTTCTGTTTGCAAAATCATGTCGACAGCAACGAATGGTGGTGCCAGGTTGAGTGGTCTGGAAAAGTTTTGCTATGTAAACATCCCGTTTCAGATTTCTTTTAGTTAGGTGGCTGAACCGACGGACGGATGGACGGACGGATGGATGGACAGACAGACAGACAGACAGACAGACAGACAGACAGACAGACAGACAGACAGACAGACAGACAGACAGACAGACAGACAGACCACAATTTCGAGTTCAAGTAGCCCAAGAAAGAATATCGTCTTTAAAAAGGAGTACTTGCGTGTTCCGCGACATCACAGGCATGGCGATACTTATATAAGCTGCAGCTTTTCAGCGAAGGTTAACTAGGGGAGGAAACCTTGTTCACATTTCAACCCGTAGTAAGCGATCAAAAAACCGATTACAGTGGGAAGTAATCTTGTATAATTCTTTATCGGGGTTGTCGAAGGAAAACCCCGACGCCCGTTTACTCTTCTACGTTCTGCACTTTTGCGACATTTTCTGTTTAGAAAATTTGTGACTCAGTTTTTTTGCTTCTTATACTTCTCTTGCTCTTTTGAGAAAGAAGATTACGCCGTCAGGTCATTTATATTCCGCCAGCGGAATTACATTCCCGTAATAACCAGAACTCCGGTTCCCAAGCGTGTGTAAACTTGCCGGCCGTGAAATGAAGTTGCTAGGCCTAGCGTGTTTGAACTTTCTTGTTCGTTTTTTTTTTGTGTGGTGATGGAATTTCACCAAAGAAGAAAAAAATGTTTGCAGAAATTTTAAGCATTGTCTCCAAATAATTATGCCGCTTTTCTAGAGTACGCGTTTTTTACAGCCAACTATAGCTATTAGTGGCGAAAGACCTCGACTTATTTTATTGTTTTGAAGTTTCCTTTTATTTTTTCGCCAGTGATGTCTGCTTATACTATTATTGCGATGAAGTACCTCTACTTCGCTAATCATCTTCTTTCCGAAGATGCAAGGCGCACTGTAAAGTTTGTCCGGTTCCACGTTTTTTATTCGTCATTCCTTTGTTCTTTTGCGGGTCCCCGCACGGGGCACCTTGAGTAATCTTGGTGACGGTACTGGCGATACCGCGGACCCCGAGCCCCCAAACATAAGCTGGATCCAACCGTGGCGATGTGTTTTATAGGTGGAGGGTTAGAAACCATGAACGGTGGCCGTCGGAGCCCAGGTCAAGCTCCGGCGGATGGGCTCCTCTGTCTGTTCACCAGGCAGGGAGCTCCGGGACCTCTCAAGCTATTAGGGTAAGGTTTGAGACGAAAGTACCCCCGTCCCCTACTTTTTTCCAATGCCACATGGATAAATCAAAACCCCCCCGCAAACCCGATCGGTCCCTGAAAAGGGGCCGCACCGATGCTACGTACCCACCCCTTCCACCTCTCACTCTCCCGAAACCTGATAACTATCCCCGATTCTTGATTATCGAATCCCTTGAAAAAGACAAGCCAGTTGCCTCAATGTCCGTTTTTCTGACTACAAAATTCATAGAAGGAATAATCGGTAAACACTACAAAGCCAAAAAGCAAAGAACTGGAGAGTTGCTGGTAGAAGTCACCACCCAGCAACAGGCCACAAGCCTCCTGAGCCAGACCCGTATTGCCGATCTTGGCATCAAGGTCACGCCCCACCGCAGCCTCAACAGCTCGCAGGGCGTGATCTCAGAGTCAGATCTGGCAAACGAGACGGAAGCCGATCTTCTAGAAGGCCTGAGAAATCAGGGTGTGACGGCAGTCAGGCGGATATCCATAAGACGAGATAATAAGGAAATACCTACCAGGCACATAATTCTCACTTTCGACCGTGCAACTCTTCCAGACCATATCAATGCAGGATTCATCCGGTGCTCTGTCCGAGCGTACATCCCGAATCCGCGGCGCTGTTACAAGTGCCAGCGGTTCGGGCATGGTACCAACTCGTGTCGGGGCCAACTAACCTGCGCCAAGTGCGCGCAACAAGGTCATCACTCTGATAATTGTCCCTCTAACCAATTGCTTTGTGTGAATTGCAAAGGACCTCACGGCGCGTATTCGCGAGCCTGCGAGACATTCAAAATTGAAAAGAAAATCATCAACGTCAAAGTCACTGAAAACATCACCTTCCCGAGGCGCGAAAGAGGTTCGCCTCTTTCCCCCTGGGGAGGTACGCCGACGCAGCTCGCCGGGGGGCGGAGCGGCGTCTAGTTTCGGCGGGGACCCAGTACCGCGAGTCGGACTTGGTCCCGCCCCGCCCCCCCCCCCCCCCCCAGGGTTGCCCCAGGCAGCCCAACCAGCCTCTGCACCGCTAGCTCACCCAGCAGCGGCTGTGGTGGCAACAACGTCTGTTGGGGATGCCGCTGCATCCACTGCTTCCTCTCCACCGGCCCAAAGCACATGCAAGGGCACGGAGATGGAGACGGAGGCAGTCGCAGCGACCCCCTCCACCGCCTCACTGCCGGTGCCATCTGTGGTGCTCCCCACGCCTTCGGCACTGGCAGCGCAGGCAAAGAACACCCGAAAGGGTACCATGTCAAGGGGGCCCAGTCCGCTGGGCACCCCCTTGCCTTCAGATGACGACATGGACGTCGAGCCCTTCCGGCTTCCATCGCAGCGGAAGGAACGGGCTGCGACGTCCAGGTCAGTAGAGAAGGCCAGAAAACCCCTTCCAAGAGTGCAAGCCCCGAAAGACCCTACATAAATAATCACACTCCAGTAGCTCTGAACACATAATAATGGGAAGAGAAAATATTGTTCAATGGAACTGCAGAGGCCTTCTGAATAATCTTGACGACGTGTATGAGATTCTGCATGCCAATCAGCCAAGTGTAATGTGTGTTCAGGAAACACACCTGAATTCCAAGAACACAAATTTCTTGAATAGTTATTTGATATACAGAAAGGACAGGGATGGCTGCACGCACTCTTCTGGGGGTGTGGCCATAATTGCCCGGAAATCTTTAGCATGCCACCCTGTCACTCTGAACACTGTCCTTGAGGCTGTGGCAATTCGAACAATAATATTTAATAGAGGTTGATAACGGTATGCTCCATATACATTCCTCCTGATGTTTCACTTTTAAGCTCTGACTTCGAGGCGCTGGTTGACCAGCTGCCCGAACCATACATCCTGACAGGCGACCTTAATGCTCACAACACTCTTTGGGGCTCTTCTCGCACGGATGCCCGAGGTCGCCTTATAGAGAAATTCCTTACATCTTCAGGAGCATGCCTTTTCAACAATAAACAGCCTACATACCATAACATAGGACACAACACATACTCATGTCTTGACTTGGCGATTGGCTCCGCAGTTCTTTCCTCTTCTCGAGTGGGGTGTGGGCACTGACCCATATGGCAGTGACCACTTCCCCACCTCACTCACATACATAGGTAAAGGCCCATGCAGTCCATCTTCCCATAATAGGTTCAATGAAGCACGAGCTAACTGGAATACATTTACAGAGACATCCAAACTACACCACACATCCATAGGACACCTACACGTTGAAGAAGCTACCCAACTCCTCACGGCGCACATCCTCGACGCCGCCGAAAAGTCCATTCCCCACGCCTCTGGTGCCCCGCGCAACCAGCGGAGGCCGTGGTGGAATGAGGACTGTAGGCGGGCGCGAGAGGCCCAGAACAAGGCGTGGGGTATCCTGCGCAGGTACCCCACGTCGGGAAACCTTTTATTGTTCAAAAGGGCTAAGGCGATGGGAAAACGTGTGCGCCGTGAGGCAAAACGAGAGAGTTGGCGCTCATTCGTAACATCCATAAACTCTTACACTGACTCTCGCAAAGTCTGGACACGAATACGCAAACTAAAAGGACAACAGACACACAGCCTGCCCCTGGTCAGTACAACAGGGGAACAAACTGGAAGACCAGGCTAACACACTCGCACAACACTTCCAACACGTGTCCAGTTCAGCACACTACACTAGCACTTTCATGAAACACAAACAATTGGCCGAAAAGAAGTCTTTACTTGATAATGATAAGTCAACATCCTCTTATAACTCCGAGTTTTCACTTCATGAGCTGAGGACCGCTCTGAGCACTTGTAAACCCTCAGCTCCAGGCCCAGACAACATCACATATACAATGATACAGCACCTACACTCAGACACTCTTCTAACACTCCTCCACCTATATAACAAGATTTGGCTTTCGGGGCACATTCCTCGCTCTTGGAGGGAGGCCATAGTAGTGGCTTTCCTAAAAGAAGGGAAGGACTCTTCCTCTCCTTCCTAGTTACCGGCCCATTGCTTTGACAAGCTGCCTGTGCAAGCTCCTCGAGAAGATGATAAACCGTAGGCTCGTGTACTTCCTTGAGTACAACGGTCTTCTCGAGAGCTGCCAGGCAGGCTTCCGGGCAGGGCGATCCACAAATGATCAATTAGTTGCACTGGAATCTTACATTAAGGATGCCTTTATACACAGACAGTACTGCATGACCGTATTTTTTGATATCGAGAAAGCTTATGATACGGCATGGCGTTATGGCATTCTTGCAGACCTAAAATCCTATGGTGTGACAGGTAACATGCTGAATACTCTTTCAAGTTACCTGTCTGAACGAACATTTCGTGTCAGGGTCGGTTCGGCACTTTCAAACGTTCACGTGCAGGAGAATGGCGTGCCTCAAGGTGGCGTATTGAGCTGCACCTTGTTTATAGTTAAGATGAACTCTCTCCGAAAGGCACTGCCGCCAACCATATCCTGCTTGATGTATGTAGATGACGTTCAAATATCTTTCAAATCATGTAACATATCCATTTGTGAACGTCAGGTCCAGCTTGGGGTAAATAAACTTTCTCGCTGGGCAGATGAAAATGGATTTAAACTTAATCCTTCTAAAAGTACCTGCGTTGTATTCTCAAAAAGGCGGGGCATCCTGCCCGATCCCGACGTAAAACTCTTTGGTGACTCGATTCCAGTAAAAAGAGAACACAAGTTTTTGGGTGTGGTGTTTGACGAGAAACTCTCATTCATACCCCACATAAAACGACTCAAACAAAAATGCCTAAAAACAATGAATATTCTAAAAGTCCTGTCTCACCAATCGTACGGTGCAGACAAACAACTCCTGCTTCGACTTTATGCCGCGTTGGTGGGGTCACGGTTGGACTACGGAAGCGTTGTGTATGGGTCAGCCACAAAAACAGCACTTAAAATGCTCGACCCAGTGCTTCACTTGGGGCTTCGCCTGTCTTGTGGGGCATTCCGTACCAGTCCTGTCCACAGTCTTTATGCAGAGTGCGACAAATGGTGCTTAGCGTACCAGCGAACTTATGTTGACCTCCTATATGCCTCCAAAATCTCATCAATGAATAACCATCCCTTTAAACCGGTTTTTAATGATACGTCCACAACTAAACTCTTTTTAAACCGCCCATCAATTTCCGTTCCCTTCTCGCAGAGAGTGAGGGACGAGGTGACTATTCATGAGGTCTCCCTCTTAGACACATTCAAATCATCTCACACTGATCTTGTAGCACCATGGCATCTTCGTCCTGTAGCATGTGACTTGTCTTTCGTACAATACAATAAGAACAGGACACCAAGAAGTGGGATTTTGCAGCATTTCATGCATCTGCAGAATAAATACAGGGCTGCAGAGTTTTTCAGCGATGCATCTAAAACGTCCACTGCGGTGTCTTGTGCTGCGCATGGGCCCAATTTTGAAGCATGTAGAACAATGAATGTTAATACAAGTATTTTTACGGCAGAGGCATATGGCATATTTCTAGTTGTAAGTCACATAGTTGAACATCATATTCCTACATCCGTCATTTATACAGATTCGTTGAGCGTCGTCCGTGCATTATCATCCGGAAAGTCATCAAAAAACCATGTCATTAATCTTGTCTTCAAAACGATTATGGTAGCTTATTCTTCAAACCTTGGGGTGACTGTGTGTTGGGTGCCAGGCCACTCTGGCATTGGCGGTAATGAAGTGGCGGATGAAATGGCCGCCAATGCTGCACTCCGAAACACAGTCGACATGGCAACA
The DNA here is from genome assembly GCA_013339765.2 of Haemaphysalis longicornis. NCBI lineage: Eukaryota > Metazoa > Arthropoda > Arachnida > Ixodida > Ixodidae > Haemaphysalis > Haemaphysalis longicornis. The sequence goes on from CM023457.1 coordinate 66,765,256, forward strand.
CTACCTTACACAGACCTCAAGCCACACATTAGACAACAACTCCGTAAAACTTGGCAAGCAGACTGGAGCGAACAGACAGACAACAAACTACATGTAATAAAACCACACTTGGGACAATACACTACTGACTCACACAACAGGCACATTGAAGTTACCTTAGCTAGGTTACGGATAGGCCATACGCATGTAACGCACTCGCACCTGCTCACGGGATCTCCAAGACCCCTGTGTAGCAGGTGTGGGGAGGGCCTATCCGTAGTCCACATACTCATACAATGCAAGGCACTTGACACAACACGACACAAACACTTCAGAGAACTCTACAGACAACATATTCCCCTACACCCATCTCTGTTTCTAGGTGACGATGCCATGGTTTCTGTGAAACGCGTTTTTAAATATTTGTCAGAAGTTAAGTTTTAAACCTCATTTCCTATCATGCGTAATCACATCTGCCATCATTCACTTACAAGACATCTATCTTACACATCATTCCCTATACACTATCCAGCCTTATACATTTACACCATCACCATTATCTTTATTGATCTTACTATGTCCAGTTTACACATTTTATACCTACCTTTTGTGGTAATCACTTGTTTTCATTAAATAACTTCTCTGGCGCTCTTTGCCCTCGTCGGCCTTGCGCCATTAAACACCAACCATCATCATCATCTTTTGCGGGTGTTCTTTGTTTATTCCTCAGGTTTCTTATAATCGGTGGGGGGGGGGGGGTGCGGGTGTTAATGTACAAGATCGGTGTTTTGGATTTTGTCATATCCTTTGTGTGATTTTTATTCTATTTATCCCAATTTTCAGTGTTTCAAAATTTCGACCGACTACTTCCGCCAATTATGCATTTTTGCGTGAATGCAGGGCGTTACACGGTTCCCCGTTAGCGTAAGTTATTGTTAGTATTTTGCAAGTTTCTTGTGGACTTTTTTTTCTTCGGTTTTGAGGGGAGATGTATAAGATCCATATTGCTGGTTTTCTCAGATCATTTTTGTGAAAATTGAATTCTTTCGGTTTTTATTATTTTAAGTTTTTCTGCCCAAACAATTATTTTTCTTTATTATATTAGAGCGATTATTGAGGCTACTACCGCCAATTCCACATTTTTGCGGAAATGCAGGGCGTTACGCTGTTTGCCAGTTTCGCTATTTTTATTGATATTACGAAAGATCCTTTGAGGATTTTTTTAAATTTTATTCTTCAGTTTTGGGACACGGGGCAAGAACAAGACAGGAAAGGAAACGCCGCTTTCTAGGGCGGTGAGGTAGCGTCACAAGCGTTTGCCCGAGGTTAAGCCAGCGACATCTGTCGCTGGAAAAGAAATTGCGCCGTTAACGTGATTGAAGTTCCGCTGCGCAGCCCTCGAATGAATTGTGGCCCTGTCAGTTAAGTTGTCGCTATGCTTTCCTTCGCCGTCGCAGCTATGAAGCTCTGTAGTCAGCGTTCGTTTGCATTGTTACATTATCTGTTCACTCCTCCACGCTTGCTGCAATGGTCGGTTTCCCCTCCCCCTTATTCTTGCTCCGTGCTTCCCTGTTTGGGCAAGGGGTGAGGGAGGGTTGGGGGATGTATAAAATGCATATTTTTGATTTCATTATATCAGTTTTGTGAAAGTTATTTTTCCTTTTTGCTTCTTGTTTGTTTTTCAAAATTTGGACCCACCAATCATCTTCATATACGCTATTATTAAGAATTACGGGTTACATCCAAACAATCTGGGCTTTTTGTGAAAATGCAAGGAATTACACGGTTCGCCTTTTTCGCAATTTCTTGTTCGGTTTTGGAACACTTCTTCTGACGTTTTTTTTTTGTTTATTCATCAGGTTAGGGGGAGGTATATACAAAGCACATTTTCGTTCTGTTAAATAATTTTCTGAAAGTTTTGTTTTTCTGCTTTTCTTATGTTTTCGTTTTGGAAAGCTCTGTGCGACCAATTATTTCCGTTTGAGCTAATATGACGATTAAGCGGGTGTCTTCCGCAATATCTGCATTCTTGCGGAAATGCACGGCAATACAAGGCACTGTCTGCGGAGGTACTTTCTTTTCTTTGTGAGAAAAGAAATTGATGTGCTCGAGAAATACAAGCAAGTGCTTTAAAATCTTATGTACCTAAAACTTACACGATGCGCAGGTAAGTGAAATACCCTTAACATTGCTAGGCTCTGCTGTGTCTACCGATTCATTATTGAGACTAGTTTTCGGATTTTCCATTAGAAAAATTATTTCAAGATACCTGCTGCCCCAGTCGGCGTATTTTTTAAGAAATTCATTTGTGATGTTGTCCGGGCCATTTGACGTTTTTGAGTCCAAGTTTAGTAAATACGCTTAGGATGCCTTGTTCAGATGATCTATGCGTAAGGAATTGGAGGTGGGAGTGAAGGGACAATTTTGTTGCCCTTTTAAAAATAAATACACGCTCGTCGTATCTATTTGTCTCAGTAGCATGTTGATCTACGTATAAAGATGAAAACGACAAGTTAGACCTGTAAAAAAGCCGCAAAACCTTAGTCGGGTTGTTTGCGATGAATCCGGGAAGTGTTGTATTTAAGTAAACGTGGTTGCCGTCTCTACTTGTTTGCTCAAACTGTGTTAACGCGTGTGGCAGTTGTAGTGACGTCCCTGGGTCTTTGTTCCTGATTTTGATTAAGCGTCGTAATCGCTTAACTCTACGTTTAGCTCGTATCAACTCTCTATTTATCCACGGATTATACGTCTGCCCTGTTTTATGTTTTACCAGAACGAAGTTAGCGATGAAATATAATACAATCTTCCTAAATTTGAGCCACAAAAAATTGACATGGGTGGTAGGATGAGAAGCCATTTCGGAAAAGTTCCAATATAAGCCAAGATAAGATACTGCTGTCGTATGCGTTCTGAAAATTAAGTACTGTGGTTCGAGGGGGCATGGTTCGGAATCAAATGGAAGGAGGCACTTTGGGACGCCATGGTTCGATATTCCTTCTCCTCTGTTGTGAACTCCAGAGGGTCAGGAGCCCTCGTCAGGCACTCAATGCGTTTAGCTCCTGCCCCTTCAGCAGGAATTATAACAAAGTCCGCTGAAAAATAAAGTCTTCTTCTTCTTCTTCTCTCTTCTTCTTCTTCTTCTTCCTCTTCTTCGTCTTCTATAATATCGACTGCGCGTTGAGTGGAATGAAAATGGCCCCTACGATGGATTAAATCAAGAGTGTTACTGGTACCGCCTTTTGTACGTGTCGGGTAAAATATATTCTGTTGAAGAATGAAGTTAAACGTGACATATATGAGTGCGCTAGCTGCTGCCGCATTGTGAATCATTTCAGACAGCTTAAAATCACCCATAAGGACAATCCTGAAATTCTGCGCTTCTATCAGCATGACTTTTTGAGTAGGAACTGTGATCAGAAGGGAGGCTGTGGTAAAGGCATTCAACTAAGATATGACAACCATCACAAATACTATTACAAAAAAAAAAAACATCCTCCTCCCCTTCACAGGTATAGAGAACTGTAAACAGAAACGTTTTTAAATCACTAAGGCGACACGTCCCCCTCGTGATGGACGATCTTTTTTCGTTGCAGAATAATTTGGTGAAAAAAATTTATCACCAGAAATATCTGCTTACAGCCAAGGTTCGGCAATGGGTGAACGTCTGATTAACAATCGAGCAAAATGTTTTCTACTTTGTTTAGTACACTGAGAGCACTCAGAGTGATTAAAACTAGGTCTCTGACTATGCGTCGCTTCGGGTTACCGGCCCGGTTCTTAACTTGTTACTTTTTTCCTGTTACTCGGCTGTCGCCTTTACCCAAGGGGACTTTGTCGTTCTTCTCATCACTTTAAATATAGAGCGCTTATTGTTCTACAACTTTTCGAAGACTAGCGATACTTTCTCCTGGTTTTCACGGTTTGGTTTTGCCCTAGCCCACAGTTTTTTTCTAATATCGCAAACTCTCATGGCGAAATATTCACCTATGGACACCCCAGTGTCGTTCAGTTTTCTTCCTCTTGCTAGTATTTGCGATTTTTTTGCCAGCAATCCAGTAATGTAAAGAATACCGCCCTGGTTTTGTCGGGGTCTGGTTTTCCGATCCTCTGTTCGCGTTTCGTTACCACCGGGTTCTTTTCAAGAATGTCCGTAACTACTTTTTGGTTGATGGTCTTCTCTCTCTATTCACTCGTTTCGTCTTGCTCCTGGTTGAAGTAATAAACGATCAGGTTACTGCATGTACAACGATTTTCAACATCATCAATTTTGCTGTCAGATTTTTTATAGCTCTTTTTATGTGTTTCATCTGTTACTGAAGAGAATAAACTTTCCTCTCAAGCGCACTGACGGGATCTAGTTTTTGTTATTTCTGGTTAAACGTTGCAGCTTAATTCCCTTAATGCACTCAGATTTTCCATTCAGCTGTATCGCAATTTGTTGCAAGTCACGTCTCTGATTACATTCTACGTCGCCACTCAGCAACAAGAAAATGTTTTTAAAATTCGGTGGTTTCCAACAACAAACAACATTTTCATGGGCACCGCAGCACTCCCAGAAAGAGATCACTCGACCGAAAACATTGTTTGTGCTGTTTCCTTACCTGCACGATGGAAAAGAACAGATTTAGTCGGAGCCGCAAGCTGACAGTGATCAGAATGTCGTTTAGTTTGGGTTATTTCTTGATGTTAAAAAAGCGTTTAATACTGTGAGCCATGGCATACTCTGTACTAAATTATACCATTACGGCTTCCGCGGACCATTTCTATCTCTGCTTCAAAATTACCTTCGGGATCGTTCTCAAGTGGTGTCACTTGGATCGGTTCTGAGTGATAGTATTAGTTTTAGAGAGGTGTCCCGCAATGGTCTGTCTGGTCACCTCTGGTTTTTAATTTTTATGGTAATGAATTAGCTACTGTTGTTAAAAATTCGAAAATTTTCAATACGCTTATGACACCCTGCTGGTATCTGGCAACTCTGGTTATTCTCTCGCTCTCTCAAATCTTCAAGACGCTGCCAGAAGGGTAGCGGATTGGTTCTAAGCAAATTTAATAACAATCAACCCAGTAAAAAGTCGACCAGTTTGCTTCCGAAATCCACAGAAAAGAGTGCCGAACGACTGCTTCATTACAATACACTTATCAAATTGTGCATCTTGTTCCTGTGCCCGTATTTTCTGTGTCGAGTCTCTTAAATACCTAGGTGTACATTTTGATGGGGATCTCTCGTGGAACACACACATGGCTCACATATGTAAAAAGCTTAGAACTACTGTCTGTATGCTGTACAACTTAAAAGTGTTTCTACCTTTCTCTGTTCGAAAAATACTAGCTGAAACTTTGGGTTATAGTGTTCTTCGTTATGGCATTGGCTGTTTCTTCAACTGCTCCGCTACCTGGAAAAAGAGAGTAAACAGTATTTTAAAAAACAGAGCGAAGAGTGCTCTTTATAAGTCACACGTGCTGGATTCGGACAGTGTATTTAAGGCATGTGGTTTACCGTCATTCGATACAATGTTAGGAGCAAATCGTCGTGCTAAAATATTTGTGGTGTACGGATTGCCGAACTCCCAATGTTAAACCTATACCTCTGCGGCACATACCTCGATATATGACGCCAAGGATCCGTATCCATTACAGAATGGCTGCGCGGTCATATTATGCTCCTGCTATCTTCAACGAATTGCCTGACGAATTGTTCTCTTCAACAATGCGGAAACGCTTGCATGCTGCTATGCTGGCATTAGAAATATGCTGAAGTATGTATGTGCATGCGGTGAAAGGTAGCTATTTCTTTGTTCTCTAATTGTTTTATTGTGATGAGGAAAATGCCACCCATGTAGCTGAAACCCATGCTGATTTATTGTATCTTTGTTTGTCTGTTTGTGTTCGTCTCTTCTGTTTGTCGGTTGCTGTTTGCTTTCCTTTTTTCTTTCCTCACTTTAATTTTTCTTCGTCCCTCCTTTTCTCGTTTTTCTTCTTCTCTTCTTCTCCTCTTTTTTTGTTTGCTTGTCTTTCTTTACCTTCCTATGCAGTTACCGCTATCAATGAGTGTTTTTTACATCAGTGAAGGCCATTGCTGCCGGGCGATGCAGCACAAGCCCACCTGTAGGCTTTGGCGGCCCCATTTTGCTTCTGTATGTACTCCTTGATAATAACAAACAACTGCACTTTCCCACTGAAGACGCCAGGAACAGGATAGCCATTTGTACCCGCGGTTGGTGGAGGCGCCGAGTGCCGCTAATGCGTTGTACAGCTCGTTGATGCCGTCGCTCCATGGTGATGCAGATTCCATATCAGGACTGGCACGTGGTAGCCGCTGATACATTCTTCGTCCGTCCAGAACACTGGATACTTGGCGAAGCTACCCGTGTTGCCGCGATGCAGAAATCCCTAGATGAGCTGCACGATGAAAAGGAATGAATTTTATCTGAGCCGCAGGCCGGCAGTGCTTGTGGCTCGGACTATTGCTCGGACAATTACTGGGCGCATACTATTGCAGACTAGGTCTGGCATGTTTTATGCCACGAGTATTATGCACTGAAATCACCACGCGCCAGCGGTTTATCGTCTATCAAAATAACCGCCCACGGTATTTTACATCCTTTGTTTTTTCAACGTAAAAGAGAGGTGGCGCTTGGCAAAAAAGCGTGACGTCACACATGCCTGCAGAGTGCTGCTGCCGTTACGCCTCTGTAGCGGTGGTGGACAAATGGTCTACAAAAAACTCATGCGTTTAGTAAACCTACACTGTTTTAAGTCGCTTAATAATTAAGACCTGCCTACCTGTCAGCTGGAAAAGTTTGCCCTTCACTACGCGCGCCTCATCGCCGGCGTTGCGGTGGCGCGTTAAACCCTTACAATGAATTAAATCAGCTTGAAATGTTTTGTAGGTACATTTCTCACCCCCAAAAATTGACACCCGATTCAAGACAGGGAGTGCGGTGTATGTGCGGGCATTTCGGTTTACTTGTCCTTTTTTTTCGCCTTTAGAAACTTGAAATTTTTAGAGGGGACATTTTCAGTCTGAATTTTGTCGGGGACAGAGGGGACAGACAGACAGACAGACTGACTGACTGACTGAATGAATGACTGACTGGTAATCGACGCCCAGCCAAACGTGCTGCACCTAGAGACTCACAGTTTCGAGAGTGCATTCGTGCCATGATGTTGGGGCTGACTCAGGCGAGATTTGCCGAAATTGTACTCCTAAGCAAGAAAAGGGGAAAATTGTCCTTTCGTGAATTCGTCATTACCCCACGCACCAGTTCACATATCCAAGGGCTTTTTGCTGCTATGTGCACCCTCAGGAATATCTAAAAAGCAGTTTTACAGTTTTCCCCTAACCAACACTGCTTGGGCCGATTCTGCCTTTCGTAGCAATATGGGTGTTCTGAAAGATCCTCCATTAAATATTTCACTGATTTATTTACCCCATTATTCTTTGGTGGTAAATGCTACTAATAGAAATACACAAAACCAAAATTAAGGAATTCTCATTGCGACGCCGGTTGAATACCGAAAGGAATACCGAAAAGGCCTCAAGTTGATATCGACGCCTAGCCAAACTGCTCATTCAAATTGCCTCAAATTTCACAAGCGCATTCTGAGTTTAGTGTGGAGGTGAGTATTGGGTTAATGTTTTAAAATTAAACATTTGAGAGAGTGAAGAGCGCTGAAAACATTTTATTATAGATTTATGTTTTATTCGCAGGCCATTTGAGATTGAACCGGTGTTTCTTGATGTAGATAATTTATACAGATATATAAACACTGCTTAAGGAGATTTTTCCATACACGTACCCTACGAAAAGGCAAATAAGGATATTGAGAAAATTTCGCGTTTTAACAAAATTCTGAAAATGTATACAGCCCATTGTTATATCCATTTCGTTTTTCCTTGCAAATCCTTCCCATACAGTTGTACAAAAGCCAATTTCAGTTATTTGTCTTAATACGCGTATAAAGACGACAGCGGGATTGTTTTTTTACACCTCTCTGGACGTGCAATTCAGTTCAGTTTTCCCGCGTTCGCATAGCTCTCGCCATCTTTTGGAAGATTCTGCAACCCTGCGGCTCCCCGTACCAGGCCATCATATTTATTATCAAACTGACTGGTGAGTACCCTTCGTACCTACTGAGATAGCACTTCCCACGGGTAAGAAGTTGGTTGAGCGCGCCATCTTTGTACAATTTTTTTTGGGAGAGTTTTAATAAACACGATTTTCAGCCCTTCCCCATTACAACACGCCTTCCGTAGGAGCCCATATATTGACCGTACACGGGAGTGCCTAATTGTGTAAACTTCATGGTGAACTACCTAGTTATGAGATGAAATAACTGAACAGGTGTTACGGCCATTACTGATAATATTATAGTGGCCCAACCGCGAATCACCGGGTACTAGCAGTGATGCAAAAAATTCTATCGATTTCACAGATAATAAAGCGACCTACCACATTGTCTCCTTTGTCCTTTGCTTTGCCTGACTTTCTTAACTGCCTACCCGTGTATATATATATATATATATTATATATATATATATATATATATATATAGTATATTATATATATATATATATAGTCAGGTATCAGGAGTAGCAGGAATCCTCCGAAACCGAAGGGGAGAGTGCGGTAGGTGAATTAAAAGAATAAAGAATTTTGAAAGAAAACAAAGAACTGGAGAAAAAAATGCCCGCTCAGTGCGATCTCAAACCACGACCTCAAGAATACGCGTCTGGTGGTATTTATTGTCATGTCATTTGTTTTCTGAGCGTGGGGTGATCGCCAGCGCCACTCGGTCTGCTCGGGGTGAAGGGACCTTCTTTTTAACCCCCGGGCCGTCACTCGAGCGTCTACGACATGTTTGACCACAGGGCAAAGACGAGACAAAAGACGATAGCAAGGGGACGCACGAAGCGCTGATTCAACGTGTCTGCTACGAGAAATGCAGAGTATTCCCACCATCTTTTCTTCCTAGCGCCGACATTCCTTACGTACTGGAAAATGCGTGCGTGCAAGGCATCGCGGTACAGGCGCGCTTGCCTGAGCCATTCCGAGTGGATGATTTTGCATAACCTGGTTCTATGTCGGAAGGAAGGTGCAATGCCTCCAAAGAGCGCTGTGGTTCAACATGCATCACCAACTCGCCCAAGTTTTCACGTTGTCTACGACATAACGAGAGTGGTCCACCAGCGTTGAACCCTCTTAAGCTACCTATGAACCAAGACTGCCAGAAGAGAGGCCCTCGCTATGCTTGTAGCGAATCAGAATGGGCAATGAGGGGCTCCTTCAGTTAAGACACAAAGAAGGGTTGCCAGTCACTATGCCCCTTGAAGCAAACTGGAGAGTGCGGTATTATGTGATTGAAACAGATAAAGATTTTTCAAAAAAAAAAGAAATAAAGAGGAGAAAAATGTCCGCCGCGTGGATCCGATCCCACGAACTCTCGAATTCTGGTGGCCGATGCGTTCGGATCTCACCCGGAGGACATTTTTTCCCCCCTTTCTTTCTCTGTTCCAGAAAAAATGCCGGCCGGGTGGGATCCGAACCCACTACCTCCAGAATACCCCTATTCTGGAGGTGGTGGGTTCGATCCCAGCCTGCGTGCATTTTTTTCTTGACTTTCTTTCTAAATTCTTTATCTGTTTCAATAACCTACCGCACTCTCCCCTTTGTTTTCTGGGCATTCTTGACTGCCAGCCCTTATTCCTCTATTAATTCAACGAGCCCCTCATTTCCCATTCTGATTCGCTATACATGTAACGTGGCGGCAGAGCATATGCAGGAACCATGAAGAAGGCGAACAATTTATTTACACTATTTACAAGCGACCAGATGCCAGCGCAAGGTACGCCAGCCCCTTCTTCTTCGTCGTCGTCGCTATTCCTGTGTAATGGCGCTGAGTGATATTGCCCACCACTATGCCCCTTGACAATATATATATATATATATATATATATATATGTATGTATGTATGTGTTGTGTGTGTGTGTGTGTGGTCGTGCGTGTATGCATATACGCTTCTATGTTCACATTATTTCTGAGTTTTAATTGATAGTATGTGTAGCTTAAGCCGTCTATCACGCGCCCCGTTCTCCTTACAGTATTCATCCGTACCGCTCGTAGTATATCTGTCGCTCCTTGGCCTTCTTTTTTATCACTTCTGAGTGTCTAACCCACTTAGAATAGTTTCTACGCCTGTGAAGACGACCAGACAACGTGACAGTGAGGATGGAGCTGCCCGGCCGCGATGTGGCGGTAGTGGCACTGCAGGACTCGTGAATAATAGAGTGAGCTTCGTGGACACCGCCCCGGAGTGTCACACGCGTAGAGCCGGCGGCTAATTAATTACAGCCTTACGTTGTCCCGGTCCCCTTTCTGGTCCACTTTCACCCTCACTTCACGCTTTATCAGCAAACCTCACTGACATTCGATTTGCCCAGGAAGCGATCAACGATGAAGCGGCCGTTCCCGCCGAAAGGTATTTCCGCCTTTGGTTGGGGCTGTTTACCTCTGCGCTGACAGATTGTTTAGTTTACTCAGTAGGGGAGTAAGGTAGACCGTTTCCGGAAGCGAGCAATGTTGTGGCTCAGCCAGATTAACTGAGACTGGGAGTAGGGTCGGAAGAAGGGCCGTCCCAAGCACCTGGGGCGAGATTACATAGTGCCAGGATTGCGCCCTTAGCAGATAGCATGTGGTGGGAAGTAATACTTGGCTTACATTAGTGTGGCAAGAAAATCCGGAAAATTGAGGAAGCTCGTAAGTATTACAAGTCTAAAGTCTTGAGTTGTGGGGAGACGAACGGTCGTACAAGAGTTTTAAAGTTTTACTTAGTGCAAAAAAACTTGGTACAAGCACGTGCGAATGCAGATGAGGGCAGGAGTCAGAAGACTGAAATGACACGTTCCTATATCAGATCTCCCAATAACAGAAGCAACAGCCTAAAAAGTTACCTCTATGTCAACATATATATATATATATATATATATATATATATGAAAATATGCAGGTTCGGTTACGGTTTTGGCTTAGGCGAAATCATTTAGTGGCGTTTCAGTTCCGGTTCGACAAAGTCACGTATCGAACCGGTTCGCGAACCGGTTCGCGAACCGGTTCGATTAGGTGAAATAACACTGCAATTAGAAAAAAACATTTAAAGTGACAGTGCAATCAAAATACAAACAAAAATTCAATATGCTGCTGTTACCCAAGGGCAGTGGCGAGATTCCAAAGCCAACTTTAAACAGTTACGAGACACTAGAAAAACAGATGAATTTTCAATGATCTACCATCTACTTTCTCGCCCATAATTTATGTTGTCCTAGCGACTATTAATAAAGCCACCGATAGGAGTTAGGATGGTGGGATATATTTTCTGCCCTTTCATTTTTTGTTGCAATCGCAATCGTCGCTATGGCACCGCCCATCACGCTAACCTTGAAGCCTTAAAATTTACGCCTCTGTACTGCAGCATTCAAATACCAGCGCCTAATACCAATGGCGCGCATTTTTCTACATTTGTACAAAACAGAAAAATCCTACAGCAGGCACATAAATACTACTAATGAATTAGATTATTTGGTCACCCTGAATAATTTTCTAGCTATCACCTTATAGAATGTGTTAGCCACACATTTGTTCAAAATAAGCTTTAGTTAAATCTCAGTCACTGCAGTATTGCTCTGACCACTGCAATTCCTTTTGCGATAGCTACACCGGATGTGTGAATTACAATGAATATGTCGTCGTACCGCCTGATACCCGGCCATCGTACCGTGTGCTATATTGCGTAATCTTATAAGAGATTATGCTGCTACAAAATGAAAGGAAATTTGATGCGCGGAGCATGAGATGGGACTTTTGGGTAGACGCTCTTTTATTCAACCACAGCAGTAGTCCCCTCAGAACGAATAGCAGTAGAAGTAATGTAGCGATTTGGGCAGTCAGTACAAGTGCATGTTCGAAACAAAGGAGATCTGAAAGACTCAAAACTGCATTTGCAGCAAACGGCTTAGCCACTGACAGCTCCTGCGGTCACATTAGTCAAGTATTA
>CM023457.1:66777385-67003912 GCA_013339765.2 Haemaphysalis longicornis
CGCCGGTCTGTGTTATCTCTGCGCCAAGGGAAGCGCGTGTTCCATTCTTTCTTTCTGTGCCGCATGTGTTATCTGTTGTGATAGGGAGAGCATTCCGATCTAACGTGAACAGCCCAGAATAATCTTCTTGGATCTACTATGTTCTCGATGCGAATCGACGTTTCGAGAACCACGCGCGCCAAAAGATAAAAAGCCTGCAGTGCGGACGCCGGGGCATTCGATTCGACGACACTCGCCTGTGCAAGTCACTTTGTTGACCGCTGCTTCGCCGCCTCTGTATTCTTTTGAGTTGTTAGGGGAGCACAAGTTCGCTCCAATAAACGTGTTTCTCATTCAAGACAACTGCATCGTCCTTGTCTTCGTGACAATCGCTTATATATATTAAAATATAATATATATATATATAGTTAGAAATGAGGACTCGTTGAGGAAATATAGATAGATGGGCGGCAGTCTACAACGCCAAGAGGCATAGGGGTGTTCATAGGCTTGTTTTTTTTCTACGGTTAGTGAAGTTAACTTTTTAAATATACGTAAAAAAATGAAAGAAAAACACGCCCCCAGGTGGGGCGCGTTTTTTCTTTCGTCCAGAGGCATTCGAGATCTAATCGAAAGGCATGGGTTAGTCCCCAACTCGGGGGGTGTTTTTAAGTGCGACTGCACTTTATAAGCGACCCAAACCTTCCACCGCCGGCGGCGCCGTCCGTCCGCAGTCCTCCTATCCCTAGCAACGGCGCGGAGCGGAGGGAAGCGTCCGTAGCAACGGCGCGGTGCCGTCACTTCACCACGTGACCGCGCTCGCTCCGCCTCCTCGCCGTGGCTGCGCGGGTGCGCGCCGTCCCCGCACCGCTCCTCGCGCCGTGACGTCATGGTATGACGTCACAGCGCGGCTCCTCTCCCCAGCAGCTGCCGCGCGCCTCTCTCTCCACCGTGACGTCACACTCTCTCCTCTCCCCCTCGCTCGGCTGCAGCTGCCGTGCGCCGCTGTCCCTCTCCCCTTGCGCTCGCCTCCTCTCTCAGCCACCTGGCTCGGCGCGCTGGCGCGGCGTACCCCCCCCATATATGCAGCGATAAACTGCCAGACCTCCGTGGGTCGGCTCGCGCGCGCTCACGGGCGAATGCCAACGGATTTTAACTTTACTCCCCCTCATAGCATCACCCCGTGCATTCGCACTTAACCATGTTCACCCTCGGGGAAATGCTTGGGAGTTTTTTCTTTTTTTCTTACGTATATTTAAAAGGTTAACTTCACTAACCGTAGAAAAAAAACAAGCCTATCAACACCACTATGCCTCCTTTGGCGTTGTAGACTGCCGACCTATCTATCTATATATATATATATATATGTGTGTGTGTGTGTGTGTGGTCGTGCGTGTATGCATGTACGCATCTATGTTGACATGATTTGTGAGTTTTTGTTGATAGTACGTGTAGCTTAAGCCGTCTAGCACGCGCCCCATTCTCTTTACAGTATTCACCCGTACAGCTCGTAGTATATCTGTTGCTCCTTTGCCTCCTTTTTTATCACTTCTGAGTGTCTAACCCACTTAGAATGGTTTCTACGCCTGTGAAGACGACCAGACAACGTGACAGTGAGGATGGAGCTGCCCGGCCGCGATGTGGCGGTAGTGGCACTGCAGGACTCGTGAATAATAGAGTGAGCTTCGTGGACACCGCTCCGGAGTATCATACGCGTCGAGCCAGCGGCTAATTAATTACAGCGTTACGTTGTCCCGGTCCCCTTTCTGGTCCACTTTCAGCCTCACTTCACGCTACCCTTTTTCCTCATCTCTCTCCTCCCGCCCAAGTTATCAGCCAACCTCACTGACATTCGACTTGCCCAGGAAGCGATCAACGATGAAGCGGCCGTTCCCGCCGAAAGGTATTTCCGCCTTTGGTTGGGGATGTTTACCTCTGCGCGGACAGATTGTTTTGTTTACTCGGCAGGGCGAGTAAGGTAGACCGTTTCCGGAAGCGAGCAATGTTGTCGCTCGGCCAGATTAACTGAGACTGGTAGTAGGGTGGGAAGTAGGGCCGTCCCAGGGATCTGGTTGCGAGTATAAATAGTGCCAGGATTGCGCATTTAGCAGATTGCATGTGGCGGGAAGTAATACTTGGCTTACATAAGTGTGGCAAGAAAATTCGAAAAATTGGGGAAGCCCGTATGTTTTGCAACTCTAAAGTCTTGAGTTGAGGGGAGACGAACGGTCCTACAAGAATTTTAAAGTTTTACTTAGTACAAAGAAACTTGGTACAAACAGGTGCGAATGCAGATGAGGGCAGTAGACAGAAGATTGAAATGGCACGTTCCTATAACAGATCCCCAACCAATAACAGAAGCAACAGCCTTAAAAGTGACCTCTATGTCAACATATATATATATATATAAATATATTGTACTGGAGATAGTTGTCCCCGACACGACGACATACCTTGCGCTTAGTGTGCGCCAATCTCCACTGTGCAACCAACGGGGTATGTGGCGGAGGAAGGACTTCTATGTGCCGCATGAGGATGGCAGGCGCGAGGCGCTGGGTGAGAGAAGAAGAGGAACGGTCAGCATCGCGAGTGGCTCGCTCTAAGAGAACGCACCGAGACATCGGTCTGCGCTGCCTTGCGCGTCTCTGGTCTCTGCCTCTTTCCAAGCGTCATATATATATATATATATATATATATCAATATGTTGAACGGAAAAAAATACAGGTTTGGTTACGGTTTTGCTTTAGGCGAAATCATTTCGTGGCGTTTCAGTTCCGGTTCGACAAAATCACGTACCGAACCGGTTCGGAAGCTTGAACCGGTTCGCGAACTGGTTCTATTAGTTGACTTATCACTGAAATTAGAAAAAAAAACATTTATAGTTTAAAGCGACAGTCCAATCAAAATACAAATAAAATTCAATATGCTGCTGTTACCCAAGGGCAGTGGCACAATTGCAAAGCAAACTTTAAACAGTTACGAGACACTAGAAAACCAGATGAAGCGGCAACGATTTACCAACTACTTTCTCGCCCATACTTTATGTTGTCCTAGCGACTATTAATAAAGCCACCGATAAGAGTTAGAACGGTGGGATATATTTTCTGCCCTTTCATTTTTTGTTGCAATCGCAATCGTCGCTATTGCATCGCCCATCACGCTAACCTTGAAGCCTTAAAATTTAGTCCTCTGTACTGGAGCATTCAAATACCAGCGCTTAATACCAATGGCGCACATTTTTTTACATTTGTAACAAAACATGAAAATCCTACAGCAGGCACATAAATACTACGAATGAATTAGATTATTTGGTCAGCCTGAATAATTTTTAGCTATACCTTTAGAATGTGCTAGCCAGACATTTGTTAAAAGTAATCTTTAGTTAAAGCTTAGTCACTGCAGTATTGCTCTGACCACTGCAATTCCTTTTGCGATAGCTACTCCGGATGTGTGAATTACAATGAATATGTCATCGTACCGCCTGATTCCCGGCCATCGTACCGTGTGCTATATTGCGTAATCTTACAAGAGATTATGCTGTTACGAAATGAAAGGAAAATTTAACGCGCGGAGCATGAGATGGAACTTTTTTGGGTAGATGCTCTTTGATTCATCCACAGCAGTAGTCCCCTTCGGAACGAGTAGCAGCAGAAGTAATGTAGCGAGTTGGGCAGTCAGTACAAGTGTATGTTCGAAAAAAAGCAGATCTGAAAGAGACAAAACTGCATCAGCAGCAAACGGCTTAGCCACTGAGCAGCTCCTGCGGTCATACTTGTCAAGTATTGCTCATTTGCAGGTGTCGTAACTTTTAAACAAATTACGAAATGAAAAAAATTTCATCATCTTCCCGTAGGGGAACCCTGAGTAGTATGCGAAGGAGCCATAGGGTCGTATCAAGTTCCCATTAGTTTTCAGTTGGCTCGCGGCGTTGCAGGAGGAGAATAAGGGGAGCGGAGGCTGCGATTCATTTATGCCGCGGAGCTAGAGTGGCACTCTCAGGGGAGTATGCAGCGACTACCGTCGCGTCTCTAACCCTAAGCTGCTTCGAATTATCGCGTGCGGAGCCGCAGGTGTTGCCATTCGTTGTGCGATCCCGGAGACGAGATGAGCTTCGGAAAGGAGAGGAGCGTCGGAGCGGAGAGGAAGAATGCCTCGCGAAGCTATCTCGCGATGGATTTTTTGGTTGGCCAATCCCTAGGGGCATCCTGTGCCACAATTATCATCATCGGTGCCTGGCCAGGCATGCGCAGTGGGGGCGTAGTACTCAGGGTTCCCCTACGGGAAGATCACGACGGTGGTTGAACGCGAAGCTATCTTGTGATGAATTCTTTCGTTGCCCAATCCCAGGGGGCATCCTGCCACAATCATCATCAGCGGTGCCTAGCCAGGCATGCGCAGTGAGGGTGTGGACGCCGCACAACGGTGCCCACACAACGCCGGAGGGTACGGGCTCGACCATAATCTGCTTCGCTTCTACAAGCTTCCACACATCGGCTGTGGGCTTTCGCTGTTGCGCAGTGGAGCACTCCTGCAGCCTGATTGCTCCAATAAAGTCGCAGCTAGGGAAGGACAAAGTCGTTTTATATCCCCTGCAAGCTGCCGAGAATGACATTTGTTTGATCACCTTGCACTACGCTCGCGCTTCCAGCAGCCACAGATGATTCCTACATTGGTGCTCATTCATTTCCCCTGTTGTTACTTTGAGCGCAATAGTGTTCAATTGTCTGGAGGGTAAAGTGCGCGAGCGGGTACGAAGTTGATGGTACGTGAAACAAAAAACGGCCTGAAATAGAATGACTGTGCAATATCAACAATGGCGGGTCGGACCGTTTCGTCATGAACCGGTACCGATATTTCATTTTTCGGTTAAGTTTCGGTTCGTATTATATATATATATATATATATATATATATATATATATATATATATATATTGGGCGACGGCATGGCCAGACCTTCGTCCGCAGTCGAACCGTGGGGATGATGATGATCATCATCATTTACAGATGATAATGGCTATGGCTGCACGGATATGACTAACCGGGAAACACACCCCTTGGTATCCACAGTACAAGTGATGATGGTAATGTTGCGTTCGGGTATAATGTCCGACAATAACGTCCCTATGCTCGCATGTTTCCCCCCTCAGTTGAAGGCGGCCTCCTGGCAGGGAAGGATTACAGCTGTCCCCGTTGAAAGGGTTTTAGGCGGGATAAGTGGACTATCTACGTTCCGCAACGCCTTCGATTGGTTGAAGTGTCCACAGTGGTTACACAATAGTTCACTGGAGAAGTCGGTCGGATGACAACGTAAGGACCAATGTAATGGTGCAGGAACTTTTCACAAAGTACAGGCGTGGGTACAGGCGACCTCAGGAGCATCTCGTCTCCTTCCGAGAATTGGATGGAGCGATGGGTGGCAGCATACTGCTCGTTCCGTTCTTGCTTACGAGATTCTGTGTGCGGTCTCTGACCATGCGTCGGCAGTGTGCTATGCGCAAAGCGAACTGTTCGTGCAACGGCGTGAAATGAAAACGGCACGGATATGACTAACCGACCAACCGGGAAACACACTCCTTGGTGTCCACAATGCAATTGATGATGGGGATGTTGCGTTCGGGCATAATGTCATTCAATAACCCCCCTATGCTCATTGTATATATATATATATATATATATATATATATATATATGGGAGTATAAAATGGGAAATGAGGCGCTCCTTGAATGAAGACACAAAGAAGGGTAGGTAGTCGAGAAAGCCACGGAAGGGATAGGGGAAAATGTAGTAGGTCATTTTAGTCTTCCTGCAAATGATACATTTTTGAATAATTTTTTTCAAAAACATGCCCATCATTTGGAACCAGAACGGACGACCTACAAAATACGTGTGTGGTGCGATGACCACTGGGCTACAGGCGGGGCTGTGCTCCCCTCCACTGTCTTGAGTATTTATGTCAAGGAAATGATGTGGATATAATATATATATATATATATATATATATATATATATATATATATATATATATATATAAAACGAGTCAGCATGGGGAATTCTGAGCTCGCCGAATGAAGACAAAAATGATGGTAGGAAGGTATGAACCCCAAGGAAGGTATAGGGGAAAATAGGGTTGGTTTATTTTTGTATTTGGCTTCAACTACATAGCTTTCGAAACGTTTAAAATATGAACAGACAGTGGAGAGAAACGTTCCCTGCGGGCAAAACCGGTATTTGGGCGACACCAGAATTCCGCTCTGATGCGACAGCTTCATAGAACAGGCCCTTAAAGTAAGTAGATGCTCATATGTTTGTGAGTGCAAGGGGGTGCAGGGGAGGTCTCTTGCTTGTTTGGTGCGTTAGACCAGGTGGCAATGTTGCAACCAGGTTAAACGAGAAACGCCACAATTGTTTAGTTTTTGTGTAGTTTGTTTTATTTTATTTGTGTTGGGTTGTTTTATGCGGTAAATTCTCCCCCCAAAACTGCAAGTACACGGTGACTGTATCAGAAAAAGGAGGCGTATCAATAATTGAACTCATTATTGTGTGAGACGATTTTTACTGAGGATCTGACCCTTTCTGCGATGCTCTTAAGACCTTTCTCTTTCTTTCTAATCACTACCTTGTTTGCCTCTTCTGGCAGAATCGGAGAAATTGTTTTTCTTTTTCCTGCCCTCGCATTTCGATTTCAAGGAGGGGAGCTGTTTGAGGGTGTCGATCCTTTTTAACAGAAAGTACGCGTGGCGAAAAACTTTTGGTGCCAGACACCCATGGAGAAGAAAAGGCGAGAAACGGATGACAATAGCTGAAGCTGGTTTCTCAATTACGCCGTGAGCAGCAGTAACGGTGATTTAGGGAAAATGACTGCCTCTTTTTAAGCGCCCCCGGCTTCATTCAAGCAAGTCGTCGTTCTCGTCCCTTCTTTTCTTGTTTTGGTTATTCACCGCTTTGCCGGAAATAGGCGGATAGAGGCAGATGCCTCCTTATTTTCAACGAGCGCTTTTAGTTCCTCCTTTTCTTAGGTTTGGGAGTGTTGGTTGGTTTGTATTTCATTCCTTTCCTGCTCAGAATAATTGAATTTTTAGTTGAGAAAGGCTTACTGCAGAGGTTGCTCAGTATGCATTTTTTGTTGCTTTTTATTTAAAGACTCTTTGTAGTTTTACTTTCGCATTTATTAGATGATTCTTGAGAGGTGGACTGTTCCGTAAACACCTAACCATTTTGACGTTGAGCCCAACGACATTCCAAAAAAACATAAAATCACTGTACGTAAAGCTGCAGGTAACAATGAAGACATCATTCGCCAAAGCATTACCTTAGGGCTACCCTCGTCGCACAATATAGCCAATGCGGACATCAGGTCGCTGCATACCCCCGTTTGCTCAACATAACCGGTTGCAGCCAATGGAAAAGTTATGGCGACTCATACCCGAATTCGCAGCAAATATAAAGTTTAGTTAGGGGTTTCCGTACGCACGCTGCCAATTGGCATATCGATGACATTTTCACGCAGCCAATAAAAAATTTTTAGACAAATTCTCGTGATGGGAATAAACAAAAACGCCAACCAAATATCTAAGTAATGTTCACGCATTATAACCACGCAGCGCTACCCCGGTCCAGCATTGCCAGTAGTGTTATCCTAGTCAAAAGTCTATATTATGTTTACTTTACCACTACCCAATTGCTACGGCTTCAATTTTCACGGTTCCAGATTTCTCTTTGCTTTTTATTTTGAGAGCCACCCATCTTGTCACCGCCTAAAAAAATCAAGAAGCAAAACACCACTGCGTGCACAGCTAAACGTATTTCTGCCGGGCTGATTCGTGGCTATATAAACTTATATGGCAGGTATATTTCTCACCAAACTTGGTTAATACGCGGCCCTATCATTTTGGTTAATCGCCCTATCTGGGTTAATAGGCGCCCCTAACCGAGTGGATCCCTAGAGAAGGCAAGCGGGGCAGAGGCGACAGAAAGTTAGAGATCAGCAAGTTTGCGGGGATCAATTGGTCGCAGTTAGCACAGGACCGGGGTAATTGGAGATTACCGGGAGAGGGCTTTGCCCTGCAGTGGGCGTAGATATATGATGGTGATGATAATAATGATGATGATGATCAGTTTCCTTAAGGTAGTAACGCCAAAGAGAAGATTTATTTTCACCTTAGGGGTGACAACGCTGCTTCTTAAACTCCTGCCTCCCTCTGTGTTTCTCCGCCTCTTCTATTTTTTGGATACACCATTATCCGGAAGCTTCTTTAAATGACGCCATAAAACTCTAAACGACCGTCCATCCTTGCGCCGTTAAATTTGGAGCCCAAGGAAGACGTTCGTGTTTTCCCATAGTATCTGGAATGACCAGGACGTGACATCCAGCGTCGACGCTTTTAGGGACGACCCCAAGGACAAGCCCACACGCCCACGTTCACGCGGTTTCTGTCCCGTCCACTTACATCACAGGAGCCCGAAATAAACCCACCCAACCTCCCCATCATAAGAGCAAGCATAAAAGCCGTGTCTTGACATAATTTTTTTAACATTAGCTTTTCCACTTTCAAGGGTTCCAAGCTGAAGACGCTCTGAGCTCAAGCTGCAAACATAACCCTCAAAACACTCACCACGAGCGTATTTCTAACGATGGCAAAAGCCAGGGTTTTACCCGCCAGAGTATATTGTACTATATTGTGTAATGTACGTTTGTACATTTTGTTTTGACATGCGAAGTTAATTTGTGCAAAGGCAGTGCGCAATGGATGCGAAGCTGCACCAAAACAGGTCCAAAACAACCGTCGATAAAGCAGGTCACCAAGCCGTACCGCCAACGTCGCCTCCGGCAAGCAGGTATAGCCGTGCGGGAACGCTGGGTAAATGCGCCACGCCATTTCCCGTGGGCTACGTAAATAAAACCCTCAGCCCTACACCTCGCCCTCCCCCACGCCGCCGCTTCCGCCGCGTTGGAAGCTTGTTGTGCCACACGCCACGAAAGAACCGTTGGCTGGTAGAGGTAGAAAGCTTTGCTTTAAAACAGAGGTATTCTCCATCATACGACACTACCCATCCTCTAACCTTTTTCCTTCTTGGTCTCCATGTCGTCACTTCTGAGTCGGTAGCCTACCAGGAAGGATTTTGTCGCGCCTGAGGACAACCCACTCAACCTGACTGCGGGATTCGAGCTGCCTGGCCGCAATGTGGCGGCGGTGGCCTGCAGGATTCGTGAATAATGCAGCGAGTCTCGTAAACATCGACCTGCGGTGTCCGACGCGTCGAGCAGGCAGCTCATTAATTAGCGCCTCACGTTTTCCCATTTCCTTCTCTGATCCCCTTTTACCCTCTCCTAACTCTCCTCCTTTTGTTTATTTTTTGTTTCCCACCAGAGTTACCCGCCAACCTCGTTGACATTCGATTTGCCCAAGAAGTGAGCGACGACGAATCGGCCACTCCCGCCTAATGTATTCCCGCCTTTGGTAGGCGTTTCTTGCCTCGGTGCTGATCAGGGAGCAAGATAGGTTGTTTCCGGAAACGGCCAATGTTCTGGACGGGAAGTATTACCGGAGAGGCTGGGAGTAGGTGCGCGAGCAGCCAACATTCGGGATTGGGGACAAGGTTGAACCGGGCCGTGATTGCAGCTCATAGCACTCTGCATAGCTACGGCAGTACATCGTGGCATACGTTATGGTGATAAGATATGTGATACCCTTATTGGTTTTCGTTCCCAAAGGTATGCGGTGAATATTGGGCTTCCAGAAGCCCTAGGATTTAAGGGTATCAGAGAGGAAGTTAACTTCAAGGCTGTCGAGGGGACGAAAAGAAGATTAAAATGCTGGTGGACGAAAAGCAGAGAGGGGAATATTGCCTACGACAGTTACCACCTGTAACAGGGAAAAGAAAGTATTTCGGGCCTAATAAGCTTTAGTGCCTGCCCTAAGCAGCGCTAGCATTAAACCAAGAGTGTAAAACATGGTTATATTAGTTCTTTTTGTTAAGATGACATGTCATCACCCCGCTTCAAAAGGGAAACCAATAGCGATCATCATCATCATCATCAGAGACGAAAGGTGGTGCAGTATTGCCAATATCAGATTGGGTTACTGCGGTTACAAAACCATCTTAGGTAAACTGCTCCCCATTCTTCCCATTATATATATATATATATATATATATATATATATATATATATAATGAAAAAAATGGTTGACTCACGATTAAAAACAAAACAGTGGTTTACTGACGTTTCGAATGGAGCACCAGTCTTCATCTGAGTTACATACGCTTATGACTATATAAACCGCTGCTTTCGAAGCCTCTGGGTACGTCGCGAACAAAAGACTGGTCCTCCAATCGAAACGTCAGTAAACCACTGTTTGTTTTTATTGGAAGTAAATCATTTTCTCAACTATTTCTTCTGGCTCCTCGAGAAGTTCATTCTACTGCTTATACATACACACACACACACAACATATATATAATATATATATATATATATATATATAGATAGATATATATATATAGATATATATATATATATATATATATATATATATATATAAGATATATATATATATATATATATATATATATATATATATATATATATAGACCACTCTCGACATGTCGTAGACACTCGAGTCACGGCCCGGGGGTTAAAAGAAGGTCCCCTTCACCCCGAGTAGTCCGAGTGGCGCTGGCTACCACCCCCAAGTGCAGGAGACATAAATACCCGAGAAAGTGCTGGGAAACAGCCCCGCCGGTAGCGTAGTGGTTATCGCACCCGACCGGTATTCTGGAGGTCGTGGGTTCGGATCCCACCCGCGGGCATTTTTTTCACCACTTTCTTTTCGACTAAAAAATTCTTCATCTCTTTCTATGACCACCACAACCTCCCCTTTGCTTTCCGGGTTTTCTTGACTGCCAACCCTTATTTTCTGTCTTATTTCACGGAGCCCTCATTTCCCATTTCTGATTCGATATATATATAAATATAAATATAATATATATATATAATATATATATATATATATTGTATACTAATGTATGTATGTATGTATGTATGTATATACATACATACATGGGGTTCGCAGTCCAGAAAACCTCGGAAAGCAAAGTGGGGAATGCGGTAGGTCATAGAAAGATATAAAGAATTTTTTGAGTCAGAAAGAAAGTGGTGCAAAAATGAGGTCGTGGGTGGGAATCCCACCCGGCGGGCATTTTTTCACCACTTTCTTTCTGACTCAAAAAATTCTTCATCTATGTCTATGACCTACCACAATCCCCCCTTTGCTTTCGAGGTTTTCGTGACTGCCAACCCTTATTCTGTCTTAATTCACCGAGCCCCTCATTTACCATTTCTGATTCGCTATATATATATATATTGTGTCCGCCTTTCACAGGATGATACTTCATACAAGCGATATCATCAGTATCACAGCCAGTGTGAGCAGTGAGGTATGAAATCCGTACCGATGAATGGGCCGTCAAAAGGAAAAAACTAAATCTGTGCTGGTGGGTTGGGGGAGGGTGGGGCTGGTCTTCTTTTGTTTAGTAATAATTTATCGGGGTAAGACACTGTGATGGGTTTTTATAGAAACTGCAACAATTATGTGGCTATGATCTTTTGTTCATTTATTATCCGTGATAATTTAAACTATATATGGCCGACAGAAACCGCGAATCAGGCTAACTGCTTGACCGAAAGGGCACGTGGGAAAATATCCCCACGTACATTTCTAAGCTACACTATATGTATGAGCGTCTCCCCTTCTCGGCAATGCTCTTGAGACGTTTCCTTTTTTTCCCGGAGAGATTGCCTTTCTTTAATTGAGCCGTCACATTTTGACTACATTGGAGACAATTGTTTTGGACAATTGAACCTTCACGCGAGACTCCGCGTGGGGAAAAAATTCGCTCCCACATACCTGAGAAGAAGAAAGGTAAAGGAACAAAATGCAATGGCTGGTGGTGGTTTCACAAAGAGGCCGCGAGCAGCAGTAACCGTTATTTAAGGGAAAGGACTGCCTCTTTGTAGCCGCGCGCCTGCTCTATTCGCCCAATTCGCGACACGAATACGTTTCTTTTATATTGTTAACCTGCTCACTAGGAATAGGTGGCTAGAGGCGGGCTCCTGCTTTTTTTGCGAGCGCCATTTGTGCCTTCTTTAAAGTATTTTGTTTTAATTATTTCTGTTTTTTGTTTAAAATTTATTATTTATAGAATCATTCACTTTTAAGCAATAAAAAGCGCTCTTGCAAAACATTCTCTAATATAACTTCATTATTCGTTTTTATTTGAACGCTCTTTGTGGTTTTTTTCAGGCAGATACGCGTTATCTGAGCACTGTTTCTTTTTTAACATGATACTAATGTTCCTGAAGTCGTTAAAGCTTCTATCGGACCACTTCAGTCCGGCATTTTGCTGACCTCTCAGGGTCGCTCATAATATTGCGCCGTTTTTAGTTAGGGCTCGCAATAGGGGGATATACACTTCGAAGCAACACCCTTATTGTTCGTCGCTTACGGCAACATACATTGAACACTCATATGTGGGTTCTTCGTGAACTTTCAACAAAACACTTATCAAGTTACAAGCGGTGCTTCGTTTCTTCTAAAAAAACTCCCGTCCTTAAAGCATTCTTTTGTCTATCAGTAGAAATTTGTGGTCCTCGATATGCACATAACAAAAAAACTGTTTTTGCAATAATGCGAATTACATACTATTAGGTAGATTTTTTGCAAACTGTCGAACAAAATCGAGAGCATTCCCGAACACCTTTGCTTTTTTTTTTTCTTTGCATGGCCCGATAATATCAGTTTTTGCTATGGACATTTTGAAGCGCTGTCATGTACTTCGCGTCACGACGTCCTTTATAACATGAACTAGCTTCTTCTTTTAACTTCCTGTTTGCTGTACCTCTTTATTACGATCGCTGTGGGTACACTAGGGTGCATGGCTGAGTACGTAGCCCTCACTTTTAGCAACGAAAAATATCTGTGTGGCGTTCACTTTAATCTTGTGCCTTTCCCGTTTTCGGTAGTTTATTTTTTTACGGCGCGCACTGATCAAGGTACTGAGGGACGAGAATTTTGCCACAAAAATTCGCTTGATATTTTTCCCTTTTGAATAGAGCCAGATATATGGTGGGCATCAATAAATCTCAAATATCTCACAGTAAATCTCCCAAATTCTCGTTGTAACACATTCACTTTATTCGACACCCCAAATTTTTTACCTGTTCCGTTGACACCACTTCATTGTAGAAGTAGCACAACATACCCCCTTTTACAGAAGTATTGCTTATAAGGAAACCAGCTTCCAATCTCGAGGACTTCCTTAGAATAGCTGATAACTGTAATATACAAGTGGTATGTTATCACCGACTGACCACAATAGCCGCCGTCTTGAGCAGCAGGGAAATTACCAAACTTTACGAGCACGGAGTTTCAGCCACAAAGAAGCACCCAAAATACCACAAAGAAGCACACATGTGTTGCCATTGCTTTGGTTCTGTACAGTTGGCAAAAGAGAAGTAATATTGCTGCGGACGGCGAAGGAGCGAGGTTTATTTAAAAAAAATTAAAGCCGTTCCACTTAAGGTGAAAGCTTTCGGAAATGCAGAACAGTGATTCGCCATAATGGGCTGTACCGCCGTTATCCGCTTACTGCTACCACCCCATGCAATTCAAATTTCCTGCCTTCGTAGTGCTCGCGCGCCCCCTGCCTGAAACTGCGCCAGCGGGAGTTATGTTCTATGTGCTTTTCTCCCCGCACGTGCCGGCATTGCACTGCCGAATTTTGGGTTTAGTATCGTAAAAAAACAACCCAACGGGTGTTCTTAACTAACGGAACGCGGGCGCTGCAGGTTAATTACGTATATTTTTTTCTCATATGTACCTATAGTTTTCTCTGCGCTAAACAACGGGAAGATGTATGACAAGCGCCAGCATTTCACGAGTTTCGAACGCTTGTGACTGTATAAACAGTTCGGCTTTCGAAGCCTCTGGGGTACGCCGCAAACAAAAGCGTTACCCGCCTTGGTGCTTTATATACTTGGGTCGAGCGAGTGAGCTACGACGACAACGGGAGCGCCTAAAGTGCTCTGCGCTTAAAATCGGGATCACGACACACCAGGGGAAGCAACGGCCACTCGGCGTTCACTCCTCCACCTTCTCTCCTTCTCGGCGATCCTTATCCTCTAGGATGTAATTGCCATCATCGGCATTCAGGCAAGTGTGTAACATTTTCCTCGGTGCGGACGAAGCCAGCTGGGGGAGTCAGTTGGTTTCACGGGGATGAAACGGTTCAAGGCGAACAACACGCGCAACTTGACTCTTGGTGTGACAGCGACCGCTGGCAGTGAGCCACGGTATAGGACATAGTTAATGCCGCTTGAACTCTCACGCATGACAAATAGGCTACCGTACTTAAGGAGCAGTTTCTGACATAGGTCGCGCTTGCGCCGAGCGAGTCGTCCAAAGGTATACAAAGTCGTATACTGCTTCAGCGCATAGTGCATAGCGCTATGTGTACCACGCTGTAAACATGCGTCTGTCGCTCTGTCGATGTGCGAATCCTCTGAAACTAGGTCGTAGAAGAAAAGACCGGCGCACGAGAGAGTACGCTGATTTGCAACACCCAGCAGCGTCAATAGTACAGCGCAGAGTGCACTACATTTCTGGTAATAGAGAAAAACACCCACACCAGCGATAAAGAACCTTCCTGTATAAAGCTCAGGGACGTCGGCCGAAAATAGATAACAAAAACTGAGCGAATACAAAGGTGTTAAAAGAACCGTTATGGAGCTCAAAGCACCCTCTTTAGCGTGAGCTAGCATGCGTGAGCATTCCTTCATTTGAGGTGCAAGAGCGTACGCACAGGTGAGTACGTCGACGTCGCACGCAAATAGAAAGGCCTGAATTGAACATGGACTTCCCACAACTGCTGTCATTGTCAGTGGTTCATCATTGGAGAGAGTATGGGAGGGTAGTCGGCTGCTGTGTTGACTTGGCAGGCACCTGGAACGTGCTTGACATACCTAAACGCTTACACACGCCCCAGCAACTAGTGTCATCAGTTGGTGCTTAGAACACTCCCTGTATTCTCTTGAGCAATTGGTAATGCTGCTACGCTCTTCCGCCTCAGCTTGGTGGCGTAGGGGCCCAGTTGGTGGGTTTTCACTCTAACTGCCGGAATTAGAGGCCTAATAATTGCTATATTTGCACAATGAAGAGGGATAATTTTTGCTGTAGTGTTTGCTCCTAGGTCAATTCTAAGCATTTTTCACCAGAAAAGTGGGCTATGTATCAATTTATCCCGTTTACCTCCCCAGTACGTCTCATTATATCTGCGAATCCTTTGGTAGGACGCAAGAAAGTGGTGCACCTGGCTTGCATCTAGGCTACCACATTTGTTAAATACCCGAATAAAAACAGGCGAATTGGTCGTCCAGCTGCTCACGGCAGATGTCGTCGTCACTTGGCCAATGCTCTGGGATTGCGTATGTGAAAATGGATGGGTGGATACGTTGTCGCCGCACACAGTGGAAATTAGGAATGCGCAGTGAGCTTCAGATGGCTGCTGGGATCGTCACTGGCTAGCCCATTGAGGAGGTTCCTTGTTAGACCTACATTCAGCATCAACGTTACGGGTATCTTGACGTTGAGCTTAACGACGTGCCAAGGAACGTGATACTCATTGTACGTTAATCTGTGCACGGCTTGGGACCCCAAAATAGTACGTTAGGCAAACCTTGTAACATTGCATAGCCAATGCGGACGTCATTCCGCTGCATAACCCTGTTGGCCGAACGTCGCTCAGTGCAGCCAATGGGAACGAGAGGCTAGCAAATACCCCAGTTGGGAGGCAATTGAAATTTTAAATTCACGGTTTCCGGCTACACGCAAGCAGTGAAAATTTTTTAGGCAAGTTATGGCCACAGGGAACCAGGAACGCCGCTTTTTCTGGCAACAGAGCCAACTACCGCATGAGGGACGTTTACACACTACTAACAAAGTAACCCTTTCATCACTCGAGAGTTACCCCGCACACGCACCCTAGTGAAACAAATATCAATTTTTTTATAATGGTCTTTCAATTTATGCATGTTCCCGTTCTACCATTCGTTTCTGCATTTTCCCTCTTTTCTGCAAGCCACCCGATTTTATACCACCGCGAATAAAAAGAAGCGCCGTACAATCCGCTAAGGTCAATTCTCCCACACAAATACTTGGCTATATAAACATCCGTCCCTGGTAATTTTCTCTCCCTACCTATTTTAACGGCATCAGCGTCATTTTTCTCAGGGTAATAAGGTAATAACACCGGTTTGATGCGTTCTTTTTACGTAAATGGTGACACTGTTTCTATTTAAACCCAATCCTGTCACCCCGTTTCCCGGCCTGTATTCTTTTCCATCAATGCGATTGTCTGGGAGCCTCTTTAAATGACCTCATAAAACTCGGAACGACCATCTGTTCCTGCGTCGTAAATGTCGAAGCCCAAAGTCGTCACCGTTCGCCTGTGGAATCTGGAATCACCCGGACGTGACAACCAGCGCCGATGCTTTTAGGGACGCCCCCAGCGACAGTCCTGTGTATTGACCTAGCATGGCGCTGAACAGGTTATAAAGGGAAAACGTGGCAATACGGCTTAAGGAAGGTTGGAAAAATAAAAATATTCGTGTCTGCCAGAAAAATAAAACATTAACGAGACACCTATCCCACAGGGACCAGAACCACCGTCACGGTACAGTGCGACGTTCCAGGGGAGTGCACTTCGTGGTAAAGTCATCGACACCTGCGGTGACGTCTTTTTTTTTTGTGGGTGCTTCGCAATGATTTCGGTGTTATGTCTTGGTCGAGGCTTTCTATTACATTGCACGACTATGGCGGGCATCGTTTGCGTTTGTCTTCATATAGCGCTTGGATGCGTTACACATACGATAAGGGTAAAAAATAGAAATGTAGCTGTCGATGAACCCGGCTTAGAGGTTGCTTAATAAGGAACTCTGTAGATACCCGACAATGATTTTGCGCCGCATTGCTTATCGATTTGCCAATATAGTTTATCGCCCTCGGCAATTTATTTCTGTCATCGGTAGCAACCCAAAGCGTAAAACCAGAGATAGCCATGCTTCTTTCAATCTTTGATTCTTTCACTTGTCTTCAGAACACCACCGAGATATATGTAAATTTGATTACAATTCCCTCGTTATTAAAGCCATTTTTCCAAACTGGGGATCAAGATAGCGTGTACGGCCGGGACAGGGTGTAGGGTGTGTATTATCGCGTTATCACAGGTATTCTTTATAAATCACTATGTCAAAGAATTTCTGGATGATTGATATAAATAATATTCCGAGGAAAACATGTACATTTCTGGCTGATGCAAGTTAACTGTGCTTAAGTGAGAGCGAGAGAATGGCTTTTAAGAATACATGAGTCGCCTTGAATAATAACCAAACGTCTTTTCCTCAGTAATAAGCTTTATGACGTCAGGCGATCGATATTGCCGTAAAATGACCACAGAAACAATGTCATCCTACTTTTACGGCTTGTTGGTCCAGACCTTATCTTCATCCTGTGTCGAGCACCCAGAGGTAGCGGTGTATGGGGGCACTGAAAGTGCTGATTTTATGAGCATCCGCCACCCAACATTTGCCAGATTCAATTCACGCCGGCATATTGATAGCTTTTCTTTTATCCGAAGATAACCCCACTTTCGTATTATTGTTTGCCAAACACTGCAATTGCACTGAGACGTCGATGAACCGGCTTGTATTCGTTGGTGACTGGGAAATATTTCGATGCCACCACTACCTACATACAGGGGTCCCAAGCACTTTGGTAACCCACCTTACGGCTCTTCTTAGTGACACTCGATCTCAAAGAGTAGTACAAGAATTTAAAATCAAGTAAACTCCCGTTTAAGTCCCCAACATTGACACTAAAGTAGTAGCAAAGCAAAAAAATAAGATTTTATTTGAATATACGTTCGAAAATCTCCAGTCACCGCCTTAAGGGGTCATCTCAAAACGTAAAAAAAGGGTAAAAAAGCTCTTGAATTTCTTAATCCACTCACGCTGTTTTGCTGAACACAACATCACGGGTTCCATCCCGGCAGTGGCAGCTGTATTTACGATAGAGGCAAAGGAGAGCAAAAGAACCATGCGTCGACATTTCTATCGGTCATACCACAGAGGAGGAACCGATTCCGAAAAGTCTATGGCCACACCTTGGCATTGAAGCCCAAACATCAGCATCAATTCTTCGCGTATTTTTGATGCCGGGACGATGAACCGTTCGGCGGGTTTGCAAAAAGTATGGGCCACAAAAACTGAATACAGTAAAGTATTCAAAGTAACTTTTAGTTCCCTATGTTACGTATACGTACGAAAGCTCAAAAAAAGAACAGGGGGCCGATCCAAAGTAAAGCACAGAAGCCATTCAGGAAAAACTATCGCGTAGGAATAAAGGTCGATCTTAGCCGGGGATTTGTTACGATCCGTTGACTTCGATTATAATTGGATGTCTGCTTCATCGCCGGTAACACGGGCTTGTCCGGTCAAGAAATAGTGTTGTGATTCTTTGTAACCTCCCTGAAAGTCCTTATTATGCAATACAGGGCTCAAAGGTCTATGTATATATAGAATATTTCACACCCGCTAGGGAAGCACCATGAAAAACGTAGAAAGAGACAAGTGCGATCTGCACGTTACACTGAACAAAAGGAAGCACTTATACGTCCGTTCACAAGCACAATAAGCAACCGGTGCAGCCAAACCAAGCACGGTCAAGTGTCAACGACGGTGGCCGTTGTAGCTGTGGGCTTTCACCCCGAGAGTTCATTCTGCCCACTGAGCTCATCAAAACGTGTCATGAGAGCTGAAATACAGTAGTTGATCTATTGTCCTCGTTACCGTACATCACGTTTTGTCCTTTTGTGATACAGGGAAAGTCATCATTCCTCTAAGCAACATCACTTTACGTTCAGTCTTTGTTACCTATGAGGCGTTTCCTATGTGCTACGTGTTCGTCGGTTCTTTCTTTGCTATTTCTGCTATCTGGAATCTCACTACTGTCATGTATGCTGCCTCTTGAAGTATGCTCCCATCGACCGTGCCTTTAACAAACCCCAAGATGTCCTGGAAGCAACAAGCATGTGCGACAGCGCAACGTAGTCCACGAGTCCAGCCGACAAAAGGCCACCAGCGGCGGGGACCACTTTCTTGATCAAAAGCCTCATGGCTACCCTTTTTGTGACCATATTGAACAGGAAGCGCAAAAAAATGGGACAATATGGTCCCTACGAACGAACTAGTACAACTTGCCATCCTTCTGCCGTACCTTTTTTGTGCAAGACGATTGTGATTTGTTTCATGGAAGATCCCTGCCTCCCTCTCCACCTCCACCATTCACCCTAACACCATCTCCGTCTGCGAGTCCTTCCTTGTTTTCACATACTAGGCCCGTATTCTCATCTTTACAGATCTATGTTGTATTGGCCCGGTGATTGTCGTATTGGGCCGGTATTGCGGAGCTAACAAATCCTTTTATCTTCAAATTTTTCGGCGTCGTGTTCTGGTAGTTCTTTTCAGCCCTCTCTCTGATAAAAAAAATTCTTTTTTTGATATAGGAAGCGTTTACACCCCGCTAGCCGGGTCGTTCGCCCAGTTTGGACAGTTGTTTCCCAATAATGCAATTATCTGCTTTCTAATATGCTTTTTCCTAGTCATTTTGCGGTACGAAGTCGCAGCCGATTTTTGTAGCCTACATACCTGAGTTGTCGTTGGGAACATAATCTAAAGCCATCCCATCTTTTGCGGTTGTACAAGGTGTTTTTATTTGCAATCGTTTCCATACACACACCTTCGAGATATAAGAAGGCTGCTTTTCGTCGTTGATTGTAGTTGATCACGTAAGTGGCGCTTCAGAGGGCTGGGGATTGACGCGCCCTAGTGATTCTCAGTTATTCAATTTGCGTTCGGATGCGTATCCCTCTAAGAGACGAGGACAGATGGGGGGAGTCTTGAAACGACAAAATAAAAAAGGGGATGAACACAAACTGGTGGTAAGCTGGCCGCAATTCAGACGAGTTCGCAGTCAGAAAGCGGACAAGAGTAATACGTTGGTTTGTCTCCCAGGATTGGTTTTTCAATCCAGGTGTCTTGCCGGCACTACGTCTTGTAATTCCTTTCCCAATTTCAGTATTACCTCGTCAATCGCTTCCTTGAGTTATCGTAGCACTTTATGCAACATGGCCATGGAGAGAAGCAAAATTCAATATGCGCTAAATGGCTCTCAAGTGTAAATTTGAGCGCGAAAATTCTACAAAGAGAGAGAAAGACCAGACGGGACTAGCGCTCGTCCCGTCTGGTCTTTCTGTGTCTTTGTCGAACTTTTGCGCTCAAATTTCTACTTGAAAACATGAACCAGCAAGCCCAACAGCAAGTTTTATTGAGCTAAATGGCTCGTTCCACCTCTTACAACATTTACTTCGATGATGCCATAAAACCTTCAAACCAGCTCACTTCGTCCGCGGCTCTTTAATGCCTGTTCAAAATATCCGGGTGCAGGCATTTATATTTGACGAAGCTTCAGAAAACTGGCACAAAATAAAACAGGAAAGAAGAGATGGTGGCGTAGTTTCCTGTGTCGACTCGTGCAAACCTGCTCTTTGGTGTCTGAGCACAAGGGCAAGTTTCTCTTGGCCTGTAAGTACCTCGTCCTGATTACTCTAACAGGTACAAGTTTCGCACTATCCAACAGTAACTGTGCTTATATGTGAGTGCACACCCTATGATTGATGAGTTGTTTAAAAATATTTGCCCTTTTCCTTGCAATTATTTCTGTTTACCCCATTATAAGGGGGTATTTTTGGTGCACCGTCAATGGTATCTGAAGGTATAGCGAGCGAAATATTAGTCTGCACTCTCACTTTTGAGGGTCTTACATTCAATTGGTTTCTGGAAAAAAATGAGACACATTTTTTTTTTTTTCCCTTTTCATATAATCAGAAATAAACCTCCCGAATACTACGTAAGTTTTGGGTGATCCTCTTGTAATTGCATGTGGGAGTTAACAGGTTTTCATGCAAATAGCTGCGTTGGGTACGCACTTATAAATTATGCGGAAATCATATGAATAATCGCTGTAAAAACCACACCTGAGATTTGGCTCGACCTCACCCTAGAAACCAAACGCAGGTCTTCATTGCATGATATTCAACATGGCTGAGACACGCTTGACAAATGTGCTGTGTTGGCACATGTTTTTGTTTGCTTTCTAGTTTGTCGCCAATAAGTCCGTCAACTATGCTGTCATTGCTAGAAGTGCATATGTTCATACTCCTGCTGTCATTCACGTCCACCCGTGTACAACAGCCGCAAATTGTATTCTACGGCATTGAAAGCACTAATTCATTCATTTCTCAATTATTCCAACATTCCTTTCTATATTTCCCGGGGACGCTTTCTTCCTTTCAACGAAGCTATTTCTGATTTTTTTTGCTGCTGCATCTTTGTAATGCACCACGTGGCATTCCTGAAGGGGGAAGAATTTTGATGACGCGCATTTCCTTTTTTCCTTTGAAAAAATGTTTCATTTCAAAGCAACATTCCTGGGCAACGGCAAACTCTCAAAAAAAAAAGAACAAACCAGTTCGGTCTCGGGGGAAACAGGTAGCCACGTTCCCTAAGAATTCACTCCACAAAACAAATACAGAGTAAAAGTACTGCAGTAAGTGCCGAAGAAAGCGACAATGCCACCAAAAGAATCAACAATTCCTGTCCATTTCGTCGCTTCCTTTTTTTTTTCACCGGGTAGGCGGCTTGAGTCTGAATTATGCATGATCCAATCGGCGCACACCATTTGACGCAAAAATGCTTTCGGCTCCTACCCTCCTCTACGCGTTTTCCTCTCGACGTGAAGCCGAAAGAGGGCGCCGATGATTCCCAATGTGAGTTCCCCATATCCTGCTCCTGCGTTCACGTGCGACTGGCGGTAGTTCTGGGAACTTCTGCAGTGCTTGTGTTTTTGTTCACGACTTGGGCTACAAAACGTAATTTCTGCTTTTATCACTGGAACTTTCACTCGTGCGTGAGTGTAATAGGAATGGGTAAAATTCTGCCTGTTTGCTTTGCTTTCGGCTTGGACTGGCTTGACTTGCCTCCCTGGCATTTCTCGGGAGGTCACCACAAAGGTGAACGACACCTGCGGGCGTTTTCTATTCACAGCGAACAGTCATGAATCCACATTCTCTTGCTTCTCTGAAGACGTACACGGAAAGGGTCAACTCACCAAGCTGAGTTTTCTTGCCCGAAAATTTTAACGTGCGCTGTTCGGAGGCGAAGGCCCAGTGTTTTCAATACCACTTCGAATTCTTAAACGTCGTAGAACTGTGCGGATACCAAGCCACAAAAACCCGAATAAGCTTGTTTTCTATTCGTTTTTTTTCTGGTTTTGAAATGTTTTAGCGTAGTCCGAACACTTACGACACAACCAACGGCGAGGCTGTTTCAGTATCCGACGTGGGCCCTGCCATTTTGTCCCGTTATCATTTCGGGATATCTCGTCTACGTGAGCTCTGTGTTCTCAGTTCGACCGAACGTAAAAAATAGTTATTCAGAACACAAAAGGTCACAACATGGCTATTTACACTACTACAAAACTAATACTCCTGCGTGAGCACCGTTGAAACGTAAAAGATGCACTTTTTTTATTTTTTTATGCATGCAGCTAATTTAAAGAAATTCGGTCAGCTTCCCCTAAGCAAGAAAGGCATATTATGCCACGAACGGTACGCAAGTCCTGCAAGTCCGCAGGGGTGAGCCATGTGGGACAGAAAAATTAGCTGAGTCATTTTATAATTACAGTACTCAGAAGTGCTGCGAATGGCGGCTGCCTTTCCCCCGGCAAATCAACTAATTTCTCGACTATTGCTAAAAGTTACTATTTCAAGAAGCATTGCACACTGTAGTAAAAAAGACTTGCACTGCGCCAGAACAAGAGGTACGCGAAAGCATGCTTTTGCCAGAGTGAAAAAAAAAAAACAAATACAGGACCTTCTGGAACTTTTCAATGAACTGAGTCCCGAACGAAATTACGGACAGCAGCGCAAAGGGGAAACCGGCGGAATTATTTAGAAAATAGTGTGCCGTGTCAATAAACACCGAGTAGGTAATACCAACTGAAATTGACATGCGTGAAATTGTTAATTGGCTTTGTGTGTTAATCATTTGTATATGCTAATACTTTCAGTATTGTCGCAGTTTTGAAGTAGCCGTGCCCCCAACGTGATTAAAATAGCGTACAGTGCGTGACTGTGGTCTTGATGTAGAACTGTAGTATCCTTATTTTCTTTATCGATAATTACGCAGTTTGAAACAAGGCAGTCTAAATTGCTATTATTACAATTCGTTATCAATATTACTAGGCGTCGCACAGTACCACTCCTTTTGTGTTTTATATACTGAACCCTGATCAGTTAAAAATAAGACATAAGTAATTGCGCTACGTAACATTAAAGTTAAATTGTGCCTGGTTTCAACAATTGGCTGGTGCTTACCACCCCTGCGCTGTTAAAAGATTAGAAAATTCAACTTGTGCAAAATATTCCACGTAATTAAATGAAATAAAACAAAATATTATAATCTTCTAAAGGCTTCTTATTAGCGCTGCCAACCATGCTTATTTTAATGATGTGTGGCATCCTTTCCTAAATGCAGTGAAATATTACTTGGGCTGCTGTGTGTCCCTGTAGGGCTATCACTCTGCAATCACGGTAGCTCTTCGCTTAGCCGTGGGCAGTCGCGCAATCTACTTCAGTCGCGTCCCTAGTCCAGGCGAATACACTAGCAAACAATGATAAAAACATAAAAATAAGGATGGTCTAACAAGACAATGCAATACAATAAAACTTGTCGGACAGGATATAGAAAAACCAAACACCTTGCAAAAAGTACACTCAAGACAAGCGGCCCAAGAATGCTACGCATTAGTAGATAATTCTCTGAATTTCGGCAGAATTTTTTATTTGTTTTAATGTTACTTTCTGCACTTTTTTTAGTTCGGTCTTCGTAGGTTCGAGACGTATATGATGCATATTTTCGATTTCATGGTTTCATGTTTGTAATTTTCACTTATCTAGTATTTTATATTTTCGCTTTCCGAAATTTCTATCGGCAAATTATCTTCTTTGTACGCTATTGATAACGCTGATTGTGTCCCTTGCGCCAGATATGCATTTTTGCGGAAAGGCAGTGCGTTACACGACCCTGGCTGTGGGGGTATTCCGCAAATAATGCGATGCATTAAAACAAATTTCGGCAAAAAAATGTACGCTTAAATCAACGCGTACCATCAAGATTGACACGTGAACGGGCTCTCATAAAACGAAGAAATTATGAGTAAGTTGACCCTAAGAGCTCAGTGACCTCCAAAAATGTTATGAATGAAAGTTAAAAACCGGTGGATCCTCACAGCCTCTAAGAAATCGAATAGAGGCACCCAAGTAGGCTGAAAGCGGCACTGAAGCGGAATATAAATTTCTCGTTTTTACGGCACTCACGGATACCAAGTAAAAAACACTTTTAAACGGTATTACGCCATGTAGAGAAGATGGTAGATGCACGCGTGTGAAACAAAAACAAAACAAAATGTGGTTAAGCAACCTCTAAACGTTACTCGATGGCCACTGTAATCGATTTCGCCATCCACGCCAAGACGTGGTAATGGATCGACTCATTGCAGGAAACTTTCCATCGAGTTTCCGGTGGAGAAAACCTATCGGGTCAATTTCCTCCCTACCGTCCCCGATATTCCCTTAGCACGCTATAAAAGCGGTCTTCCCTTCCGCGTTTACAAATGACGGGATTAATCGGTGATCAGCATCTCTGCTTCGATGTTACCCGTAACCCCCAGACCTGTCAAAGTATTCATTGCATCTACATTGGATGGCCTCTGGACGAAGGCCCCAAAAGCGTACGGCAGAACATCTTTACGCCGTCGAGATTACGAGTCTCATATTACACTTCTCAGGGAAACTTATCTCCTGGTCAGGAAATATTGATGTACCGATGTCTCAACCTCTAAAATCCTTTGATAGTTTGTAAGACGGAAAGAAAGAAGGAGGACAAAAATGCAAGGTGGGAGTTTTCATATACTGCATTAGCACTCTTTTAAAGGGCTCATCTTCCCACATTCCCCTCTGCTTTTGTTTGTCGTGGTGGACATTTGGCATTTTATTAGGGGCGCTTTGATTGAATAAAGCGCCGGTATCAACCTTAATCCCTAGAGCCGGTTTAAATAAGTTTCATTCATTGTTTATATCTTCTAAACAGACAAACGGACGTACGGACGGACGGACGGACGCACGGGCAAATTTCCGGCTGGGTAGTGGAAGAAGCTTACCATCTGTGAAGAGTCAATAATGTTTAAAGGACCATTTCACTTTCCTCCTGGCTCCGGTGAACCAATCGAACGCAAAGAAAGTAAAGAGAGCAATGACCGACAGTGTAGTTCCGAAGATAAAGATGAACGTCAGAGTGCAAGTAATAGAATAATCTGTAACGATGAAAACTACGAACTCCGGAAAAAACACCAAAATAGTGAAACGTTGCTGGGCACGAGTGTAGCTCCAAGATTATGTCAAAAAGAAGGAACTCGGTGGGTACTTTCCACATCGCACCCCAAAACTCCAATACCGTATTTAACAGTGATACTTCTTGA
Source organism: Haemaphysalis longicornis (assembly GCA_013339765.2). NCBI lineage: Eukaryota > Metazoa > Arthropoda > Arachnida > Ixodida > Ixodidae > Haemaphysalis > Haemaphysalis longicornis. The sequence continues at coordinate 66,803,076 of CM023457.1, forward strand.
TGCAACCTGTAAAAGACGCTATTGAAAAGAAGCAATTCGTTATACAATGTTCATGTGGCAGCGCCCATACGAAATAGCGAATTGTTTCGCTGCACCAAGTCTTGGAAAGTAGAAAAACCAAAGTTGTATGCAAGGCCATGCTAATATTGTACTTTCGCTCGCGGTGGCAGTCGGCAATTATTCGTCGCTCTAGTCCAGGTGCATACACTATTAAACAATAATGAACAAACATAAAAATAAGGATGGTCAACAAGACCAATGCAATCAAAAACTTGGCGTATAGAAAAACCAAACACTTTGTAAAAAGTACACTCAAGACCAGCGCATAAGAATGCTACGCATTATGAGTTTCCTGGAATTTCGAGAATTTTATTTTTTTAATGTTACTTTCTGCACTTTTTTTTAGTTCAGTTTCGTAGGTTCGAGACGTATATGATTCATATTTTCGATTTCATCGGTTCATGTTTGTAATTTTCATTATCTAGTATTTTATATTTTCGCTTTCCGAAATTTCTATCGGCAAATTATCTTCATTTGTGCTATTGTAACGCTGATTGTGTCCCTTCGCCAGATATGCATTTTCGGAAAAGAGGGTGTTACACACCCTGGCTTGGGGGATTCCGCAAAAATGACGACCATAAAAATTCGGAAAAAAATGTACGCTTAAACAACGCGTACCATCAAGATTGACACGTATCGGGCTCTCATAAAACGAAGAAATTATGAGTAAGTTCAAGAGCTTCAGTGACATCCAAAAATGTTATGAATGAAAGTTAAAACCCGTGGATCCTCACAGCCTCTAAGAAATCGAATAGAGGCACCCAAGTAGGCTGAAAGCGGCACTGAAGCGGAAATAAATTTCTCGTTTTTACGGCACTCACGATACCAAGTAAAAAACACTTTTAAACGGTATAAGGCCATGTAGAGAAGATGGTAGATGCACGCGTGTGAAACAAAACAAACAAAATGTGGTTAAGCAACCTCTAAACGTTACTCGATGGCCCCTAATCGATTTCGCCATCCACGCCAAGACATGTGGTAATGGATCGACTCATTGCAGGAAACTTTCCATCGAGTTTCCGGTGGAGAAAACCTATCGGATCAATTTCCTCCCTACCGTCCCCGATATTCCCTTAGCACGCTATAAAAAGGTCTTCCCTTCCGCGTTACAAATGACGGGATTAATCGGTGATCAGCATCTCTGCTTCGATGTTACCCGTAACCCCCAGACCTGTCAAAGTATTCATTGCATCTACATTGGATGGCCTCTGGACGAAGGCCCCAAAAGCGTACGGCAGAACATCTTTACGCCGTCGAGATTACGAGTCTATATTACACTTCTCAGGGAAACTTATCTCCTGGTCAGGAACGACATTTCTGTCAGTCATACCACAGAGGAAGAAGCGATTACGAAAAGTCTATGGCCACACCTTGGCATTGAAGCCCAAAGATCAGCATCAATTCTTCGCGTATTTTTGATTGTGCGACTATGGACCGTTTGGCGGATTTGCAAAACGTGTGGGCCACAAAAACTGAAAGCGGTAAAGTATTCACAGTAACTTTTGGTTCTCTATGTTGCGTACACGCACGAAAGCTCAAAAAAAGAACAGGGGGCCGATCCAAAGTAAAGCACAGCAGCCATTCAGAAAAACTATCACGTAGGAATAAAGGTCGATCTTAGCTTGGGATTCGTTACGATCCGTTGACTTGGATTATAATTGGATGTCTTCTTCATCGCCGACAATACGGCCTTGTACGGTCAAGAAATAGGGTTGTGATTCTCTGCAAACTCACTGATAATCACTATTATGCAATACAAGGCTCAAAGGTCTATCTATATATCGAATATTTCACACCCGCTAGGGAAGCACCATGAGAAATTACGCCCATCTTCCCGCGAGGGAACCCTGGTGTGATGCGAAGCATCGGGGGGTTCAATTGGTGTTTCCGTTGGGTTAATTCTCTAAATCGCGTGAAACGTGTTGTGAACGCGTATGATGCATTTCCATTACATGCGGGTGTTCCTATACGCGGGACGATGGGCGTAATTGTTGTGTCACACCACTCACTGAAGGGACCGTCGCTTCCATCAGGTCTTCATCAGAAGAATGAAGTCAAGCACGAAGTAGTCAAGCAAGGTCACGTCAAGTGCGAGAGCGAGCGCTTGACTGAACCACCGCAGCGCGATACCCGTTTTATATTCACAGTGCTTGAAGGAGAGGAGACAATGGAGGAGAGTCGCGCATGCGCGCACTTGCGCGCGCCGGAGCAGTTGTTAATGCAGCGTTACGCAGCGAAGCGCGCCCAAACAAGCTCGCCAGCTTTGGTATGCTAATGAGCCGGAGTGAGAGTGTTGCACACAGCTGTGGGAGAGAAGAACGGAGGAGGGATGCGGAAGGACGTCGCGACGCAGGAGGGACATGCCTCAGAGCAAGATATGCGTCGCATCTAAAACGTAGAAAGAGACAAGTGCGAGCTGCACGTTACACGGAACAAAAGGAAGCACCTATAAGTCCGTTCACAAGCACAATAATCAACCGGTGCAGCCAAACCAAGCACGGTCAAGTGTCAATGACGGTGGCCGTTGTAGCTGTGGGCTTTCACCCCGAGAGTTCATTCTGCCCACGGAGCTCATCAAAGCGCGTCATGACAGCAGAAATCCAGTAGTTGATCCATTGCCCTTGTTACCATACATCACGTTTTGTCCTTTTCTGATACAGAGAAAGTCATCGTTCCTCTAAGCAACATCACTTTACTTCTTCTTTCAGTCTTTGTTACTTATGAGGCGTTTATTATGTTCTACGTGTTCGTTGGTTCTTTCTTTGCTATTTCTGCTATCTGGAATCTCACTACTGTCATGTATGCTGCATCTTGAAGTATGCCCCCATCGACCGTGCCTTTAACAAACCCCAAGATGTCCTGGAAGAAACGAGCATGTGCGACAGCGCAACGTAGTCCACGAGTCCAGCCGACAAATGGCCACCAGCCGCGGGGACCACGTTCTTGATCAAAGGCCTCATGGCTACCCTTTTTGTGACCATATTGAACAGGAAGCGCAAAAAAAAATGGGACAATATGGTCCCTACGAACGAACTAGGACAACTTGCCATCCTTCTGCCGTACCTTTTTTGTGCAAGACGATTGTGATTTGTTTCATGGAAGATCCCTGCCTCCCTCTCCACCTCCACCATTCACCCTAACACCATCTCCGTCTGCGAGTCCTTCCTTGTTTCCACATACTAGGCCCGTTTTCTCATCTTTACAGATCTTTATGTTGTATTGGGCCGGCGATTGTCGTATTGGGCCGGTATTGCGGAGCTAACAAATCCTTTGATCTTCAAATTTTTCGGCGTCGTGTTCTGGTAGTTCTTTTCAGCCCTCTCTCTGATAAAAAAATTATCTTTTTTTGATATAGGAAGCGTGTACACCCGCTAGCCGGTCTTTCGCCAGTTTGACAGTTGTTTCCCAATAATGCAATTATCTGCTTTCTGAATATGCTTTTTCCCTAGTCATTTCGCGGTACGAAGTCGCAGCCGATTTTTGTAGCCTACATACCTGAGTTGTCGTTGGGAACATAATCTAAAGCCATCCCATCTTTTGCGGTTGTCACAAGGTGTTCTTATTTGCAATCGTTTCCTACACACCTTCAGATATAAGAAGGCTGCTTTTCGTCGTTGATTGTAGTTGATCACGTAAGTGGCGCTTCAGAGGGCTGGGATTGACGCGCCCTAGTGATTCTCAGTTATTCAATTTGCGTTCGGATGCGTATCCCTCTAAGGAGACGAGGACAGATAGGGGAGTCTTGAAACGACAAAATTAAAAAGGGGATGAACACAAACTGGTGGTAAGCTGGCCGCAATTCAGACGAGTTCGCAGTCAGAAAGCGGACAAGAGTAATACGTTGGTTTGTCTCCCAGGATTGGTTTTTCAACGTGTCTTGCCGCCAGTACATCTTGTAATTCCTTTCCCAATTTCAGCATTGCCTCGTCAATCGCTCCCTTGAGTTATCGTAGCACTTTATGCAACATAGGCATGGAGAGAAGCAGAATTCAATGTGCGCTAAATGGCTCTCAAGTGTAAATTTGAGCGCAAAAATTCACAAAGAGAGAGAAAGACCAGACGGGACTAGCGCTCGTCCCGTCCGGTCTTTCTTCTCTTTGTCGAACTTTTGCGCTCAAATTTCTTCTTGAAAACATGAACCAACTAGCCCAACAACAATTTATTAAGCTAAATGGCTCGTTCCACCTCTTACAACGTTTACTTCGATGAAGCCATGAAACCATCAAACCGGCTCACTTCGTCCGCGGCTCCTTAATGCCTGTTTAAAATATCCGGGTGCAGGCATTTATATTTGACGAAGCTTAAGAAAACTGGCACAATATAAAACAGGAAAGAAGAGATGGTGGCGTAGTTTCCTGTGTCCACTCGTGCAAACCTGCTCTTTGGTGTCTGAGCACAAGGGCAAGTTTCTCTTGGCCTGTAAGTACCTCGTCCTGATTACTCTAACAGGTACAAGTTTCGCACTATCCAACAGTAACTGTGCTTATATGTGAGTGCACACCCTATGATTTATGAGTTGTTTAAAAATATTTGCCCTTTTCCTTGCAATTATTTCTGTTTACCCCATTATAAGGGGGTATTTTTGGTGCACCGTCAATGGTATCTGAAGGTATAGCGAGCGAAATATTAGTCTGCACTCTCACTTTTGAGGGTCTTACCTTCAATTGGTTTCTGGAAAAAAATGAGACACATTTTTTTTTTTCCCTTTTCATATAATCAGAAATAAACCTCCCGAATACTACGTAAGTTTTGGGTGGATCCTCTTGTAATTGCATGTGGGAGTTAACAGGTTTTCATGCAAATAGCTGCGTTGGGTACGCACTTATAAATTATGCGGAAATCATATGAATAATCGCTGTAAAAACCACACCGAGTTTTGGCTCGACTCACCCTAGAAACCAAACGCAGTCTTCATTGCAATGATATTCAACATGGCTTGAGACACGCTTGACAAATGTGCTGTGTTGGCACATGTTTTTGTTGCTTTTTGTTTTGTCGCCAATAAGTCCGTTCAACTATGCTGTCATTGCTAGAAGTGCATATGTTCATACTTCTGCTGCATTCACGTCCACCCGTGTACAACAGCCGCAAATTGTATTCTACGGCATTGAAGCACTATAATTTCATTCATTTCTCAATTATTCCAACATTCCTTTCTATATTTCCCGGGGACGCTTTCTTCCTTTCAACGAAGCTATTTCTGGATTTTTTTTGCTGCTGCATCTTTGTAATGCACTACGCGCATTCCTGAAGGGGGAAGAATTTTTGATGACGCGCATTTCCTTTTTCCTTTGAAAAAATGTTTCATTTCAAAGCAACATTCCTGGGCAACGGCAAACTCTCAAAAAAAAAAGAACAAACCAGTTCGGTCTCGGGGGAAACAGGTAGCCACGTTCCCTAAGAATTCACTCCACAAAACAAGATACAGAGTAAAAGTACTGCAGTAAGTGCCGAAGAAAGCGACAATGCCACCAAAAGAATCAACAATTCCTGTCCATTTCGTCGTTTCCTTTTTTTTCACCGGGTAGGCGGCTTGAGTCTGAATTATGCATGATCCAATCGGCGCACACCATTTGACGCAAAAATGCTTTCGGCTCCTACCCTCCTCTACGCGTTTTCCTCTCGACGTGAAGCCGAAAGAGGGCGCCGATGATTCCCAATGTGAGTTCCCCATATCCTGCTCCTGCGTCCACGTGCGACTGGCGGTGGTTCTGGGAACTTCTGCAGTGCTTGTGTTTTTGTTCCCGACTTGGGCTGCAAAACGTAATTTCTGCTTTTATCACTGGAACTTTCACTCGTGCGTGTGTGTAATAGGAATAGTGTAATGTGAATGGGGGCAATTCTGCCTGTTTGCTTTGCTTTCGGCTTGGACTGGCTTGACTTGCCTCCCTGGCATTTCTCGGGAGCTCACCACAAAGGTGAACGACACCTGCGGGCGTTTTCTATTCACAGCGAACAGTCATGAATCCACATTCTCTTGCTTCTCTGAAGACGTACACGGAAAGGGTCAACTCACCAAGCTGAGTTTTCTTGCCCGAAAATTTTAACGTGCGCTGTTCGGAGGCGAAGGCCCAGTGTTTTCAATACCACTTCGAATTCTAAAACGTCGTAGAACTGTGCGGATACCAAGCCACAAAAACCCGAATAAGCTTGTTTTCTATTCGTTTTTGTTTTTTTCTGGTTCTGAAATGTTTTAGCGTAGTCCGAACACTTACGACACAACCAACGGCGAGGCTGTTTCATTATCCGACGTGGGCCCTGCCATTTTGTCCCGTTATCATTTCGGGATATCTCGTCTACGTGACGCTCTGTGTTCTCAGTTCGACCGAACGTAAAAAATAAGTTATTGAGAACACAAAAGGTCACAACATGGCTTAATCATTTACACTACTACAAAACTAATAATCCTGCGTGAGCGCCGTTGAAAGGTAAAAGATGCACTTTTCTTTTATTTTTTTATGCATGCAGCTAATTTAAAGAAATTCGGTCAGCTTCCCCTAAGCAAGAAAGGCATATTATGCCACGAACGGTACGCAAGTCCTGGAAATCTGCAGAGGTGAGCCATGTGGGACAGAAAAATTAGCTGAGTCATTTTATAATTACAGTACTCAGAAGTGCTGCGAATGGCGGCTGCCTTTCCCCCGGCAAATCAACTAATTACTCGACTATTGCTAAAAGTTACTATTTCAAGAAGCATTGCACACTGTAGTAAAAAAGACTTGCACTGCGCCAGAACAAGAGGTACGCGAAAGCATGCTTTTGCCAGAGTGAAAAAAAAAACCAAAAACAGCACCTTCTGGAACTTTTCAATGAACTGAGTCCCGAATAAAATTACGCACAACAGCGCAAACGCGAAACTGAAGGAATTATTTAGAAAATAGTGTGCCGTGTCAATAAACACCGAGTAGGCAATACCAACTGAAATTGACATGCGTGAAATTGTTAATTGGCTTTGTGTGCTAATCATTATTGTCCGCGCAGTTTTGAAGTAGCCGTGCCCCCAACGTGATTAAAATAGTGTACAGTGCGTGACTGTGGTCTTGATGTAGAACTGTAGTACCCTTCTTTTCTTTTTTCAATAATTACGCCGTTTGAAACCAGGCAGTCTAAATTGGTACGTTTACAATTTTGTTATCAAATATTACTAGGCGTCACACAGTGCTACTCATTTTGTGTTTTATATACTGAACCCTGATCAGTTAGAAAGAAGACATCAGTAATTGCGCTACGTTACATTTAAGTTACACTTGTGCCTGGTTTCACCAATTGGCTGATGCTTTACCAGCCCTGCGCTTTTAAATGACCAGACAATTCAACTTGTGCAAAGTATTCCACGAGAGTAAATGAAATAATACAAAATATTGTAATTCTTCTAAAGGCTTCTTATTAGCGCTCGCCAACCATGCTTATTTCAATGATGTGTGGCATCCTTACCTAAATGCTGGGAGATATACTTGGGCTGCTGTGTGTCGCTGTAGGGCTATCGCTCAGCAATCACTGTAGCTCTTCCGCTTAGCGGTGGGCACTCGGGCAATCTACTTCAGTCGCGTAACCTAGTCCAGGTGCATACACTATTAAACAATAATGAACAACATAAAAATAAGGATGGTCTAACAAGGTCAATGCAATACAAAAAAAAAACTTGCAACAATTTAAATCATTCTATACCATTGCGTCTAATTCTTGTGGCGCTTGTTTACATTGTGAGTTTTTTGCAGCCATATTTGGTTATCAGGGGCCAAGGAAATTTCGGTATTTTACGGGTTTTTATGTTTTTATTTACCTTTTACCAATGCTGTGTATATATATAGTTATAGTGGTTAGGAGCCTTTACGTCGCAAATTACGTAGTTTTCAGTACATGCAAAGCGCAGTGCAGGTTTGGTCTGCTGTAGTTATTTTCTAACGAGTAGAATTCCTTGCCGGGTACCCCACATCTTGGACGGTGTAACACCCTGCATTTCCACAAAAATGCAGATATCGCGGAGGTTCCACCTGTAATCGCCACAATGACGTAAATTGAGATAACTTGTGGAATGAAATTTTGAAAAATTAAGAAATAAAATAACTAAAAATTACGAAATATTTTGCGAAAGTTCCACCTGTAATCGTTATAATAGCGTAAATGCAGATAATTGGTCAAACAAAATTGAGAAACGCTAAAAACATCAGAAAATATAAAATAGTTTGAGAACTGGCGAACCGTGTAACACCCTGCACTTCCACAATATAGCAGGTTCTGGGACAGTTCTAAATGTAATTGCTATAATAACGTAAATTTTTGAACGAAATCTCGAAAAACTAAAAACTAAGAAAAATATGAAATATTTGCAGAAAATTGGAAACCCTATAACGCATGGCATTTCCATAAAAATGTAGATATCGCGCATGTTGCACCTGTAATGGTTATAGTACTTTAAATGGATATAACTGGAGGAAGAAATTTTGGAAAACTAAAAAAATAAGAAATATTGAAATATTTACGAAAACTGACGAACCGTCTAATGCCCTGGGCTTCCACAATAATCCAGACGTTGGGAAAGTTCCAAATGTAAGCGTCAGAATAACGTAAATAAAGTTGATTAGTCAAACTAAATTTTGAAAAAGTAAAAAAATAATAAAAACATTGAAAAATCACAAAAATGTCAAACATATAACGCATGGTATTTCCAAAATAATGCAGCTATAGCGAAAGTTCCACCGGTAGTCGTTATAATAGCGTAAATGGAGATGACTGAAAGAATGAGATGTGGCAAAATTTAAAAAATAAGAAAATATAAAATAATACGAAACCTCGGTAACCGTGTAACTCCCTGCATTTCCATAATAATGCAGATTTCGTGAGAGTTCTAAATATAATCTTCATAATAACGTAAATGGAGATAATTGGTGGACCGATATCTTGAGAAACATAATAATAAGAAAAATTAAAAATAATTCCGGGAATTGGGAATGGTATAATGCCCTGAATTTTCGCAGTGATGCAGATTCGAGAAAGTTCCACCTGTAGTCGTTATAATAGCGTAAATGGAGGTAATTGGTCGAAAGAAATTTTGAAGAAAATTTTTACTCAAAATATAAAAAAACAGAAAAATGGCAAACCATAAAACTACCTGCATTTCAACAATGATGCAGATTTTGCGGAACTTCTACCTGTTATCTTTATATACGCGTAAACTCAATAATTGGTTAAAAGAAATTTCGAAACATTAACACTAAGAAAAATATTAACAAAATACGGGAAATAGCTAACCGTGCAAAGCCCTGCAGATCCACAATAATGGAGACTATCCGATAGTTCCAAATGTAGACGTCATAACACCGTAGAAGGACATAATTGGTGGAACGAAATTCTGAAAAACGTAAAAATCAGAAAAATAATAAGCAATTATGAAAAATGGCAATCCGTATAACGCCGTGAATTTCCACAATCATGCAGATTGGGCGAATGTTCCACTTCCAATCGTTATATTAGCGTAAATGGACATAATTTATCGGAGATGATATAGAAAAACCAAACAATATGTAAAAACTCACTTTCAAGACAGGCGGCATAACAATGCTATGCATTAGTAGATCATTCTAGGAATTTCTGGAGAATCTTTATTAGTGTTTATAATATTATTTTCCGCACTTTGTTTAGTTTAGTATTCGTAGCTTCGAGATGTATAAGATGCATATTTTCAATTTCATCGGTTGACTTTTGTAAGGTTCATTTATCTAGTATTTATATTTTCGCTTTCCGAAATTTTTATAGGCAAATTATCTTCATTTACGCTATTATAATGCTTCTTGTATCCCTTCCGCGAGATATGCATTTTTGTGGAAATGCATTGCGTTACACGATCCTGGCTGTGGGGGTATTCCGCAAAAAATTGCACGCATTAAAACAAGGTTAAGCAAAATAAATGTACGCTTTAAGAACGCATACCAGCAAGATTGACAGGTAAACGGGTTCTCACAAAACGACGAAATTACGTTAGTTCACCCAACTTCAGTGTCCTCCAAAAATGTTATGAATGAAAGTAACAACCCGGTGGATCTTCATAGTCTCTAAGAAATCGAAAAGAGGCACCCATGTAGGTTGAAATGGGCACTGAAGCAGAAATATATTGCCCGTTTTTACGCCACTCACGGGTACCAGGTAAAAAACACTTTTAAACGGTATAAGGCCATGTAGAGAAGATGGTAGATGCACGCGTGCTAAAAAAAATGTGGATAAGCAACCTCTAAACGTTACTTGATGGCCACTGTAATCGATTTCGCCATCTACGCCAAGACATGTGGTAAAGAATCGACTCATTCCAGGAAACTTTCCTGCGAGTTTCCGGTGGAGAAAACCTATCGTATCAATTTCCTCCCTACCGGCCCCGATATTCCCTTTGCATTCTATAAAAAACGGTCTTCCCTTCTGCACCGACAAATGACGGGATTAATCGGTGGTCAGCATCTCGGCGTCGATGTTACCCGTAACCCCCAGACCTGTCAAAGTATTCATTGCATCTACATTGGATGGCCTCTGGACAAAGGCCGCAAAAGCGTACGGGGGAAAAGTTTTACGCAGTAGAGATCAGGGGTCTGATATTACACTTCTCAAGGAAACTGAGCTCCTCGTCTGGAATTATTGATGTACCAATGTCGAAACCTCTAAAATACTTTAATAGTTTGTAAGACGGAAAGAAAGAAGGAAAGGACAAAAATTAAGGTGGGAGTTGTCATATACTGCTTAGCACTCTTTTCAAGGCTTATCTCCCACATTCCCATCTGCTTTTGTTTGTCCTGGTGGACATTTGGCATTTTATTAAGGGCGCTTTGACTGAATAAAGCGCCGGTATAAACTTAAATCCCTAGAGCCGGTTTAAATAAGTTTCATTCATTGTTATATCTTCTAAACAGACAAACGGACGTACGGACGGACGGACGACGCAAGGGCAAATTCCGGCTGGGTAGTGGAAGAAGCTTACCATCTGTGAAGATGTCAATAATGTTTGAAAGGACCATTTCACTTTCCTCTGGCCCCGGTGAACAATCGAACGCAAAGAAAGTAAAAGAGAGCAATGACCGACAGTGTAGTCCAGACGATAAAGATGAAGGTCAGAAGTGCAAGTAATCGAATAATATTGTAATTGAATTAAAAGCTACAAACTCTGGAAAAACACCAAATAGTGAAACGTGCTGGCACGAGTGTAGCTCCAGATTATGTCAAAAAGAAGGAACTCGGTGGGTACTTTCCACATCGCACCCCAAAACTCCTAATTACCGATATTATAACAGTGATACTTCTTGATGCACCTTGTAAAAGACGCTATTGAAAAGAAGCAATTCTTTATACAATGTTCATGTGGCAGCGCCCATACGAAATAGCGAATTGTTTCACTGCACCAAGTCTTGAAAAGTAGAAAAAACACCAAAGTTTTACTTCAAGCCTACATTTGCTTTTTTTTCGGTTGAACTTCTCGCAGGTCTGTTTGTCGTGCTCGTCGCTTTTTAAGCCTTTATTCTTCCAAAGCACGGAAACACCATTTTTTAATCCTGATTTCTGCGCTTTTTTTTTTGCAATTCACTCGTACATTCTTCGAGCGTTTCAAAAACCAACGCGACCACAACAGCAGTGGAATCATCTGTGAAAAGGCATCCGCCAGTGTTAGCCGAGAGAACGGTGAACGAACACTTGAGGGCCACACCTAATTCTCAAAAGGTTTTAACAGCGGAGCTCTTTCAAGTCGTGGTTGCACCGTCCATGAACAGAAAAAATATCCAGAAAATACCCAGCGCACGTGAGCGATGCGTCTCGTGAGGAGCGCCCAGCGTCGGCCCTAGTCATTGCGCATGGTGCTTGCTCCACGTGAGGGACTCGCAAAAAAAAATACTGAGTGCACGTGAGCAGTGCTGATTCTTAGGAGCGCCCTGGCATAACTCTACACTTAATTCGGGGGGAACTAATCGCCCAGTGTTCGTGGCGCGGAGCGATGACACCTCGCGAGCTCTTGGCTTAGCCTAGATCACCCGAGTTCATGAAACTGTTTTGCGCGCGGATATAGAGTTCGATAACCCGGGTCCACTCGTGGAGTTGCCGAAAACCTGCGGGCGAAAACACTCTGACCGCAGGTTCATGACAACCTTCGGTTGGGCAATTTCGGAAATTCCATGTCAGCTGCAACAAGCCGGGTCTGTGTGACAAAGGGAGTGAGGCTGCACGCTCTACTGTTTCTCCAGCCTTACACCACAAAGTCGAAGGTGGAGGCAATTGATTAATATTTATTACGTGACCATACTCTTGGAAGAGGAGGGATTGCCTTTCATGATGGAGAAGAAAACTCAGCCTGGCAGTGAGGTTGGCTTCCTACTCCGTATGAGCACGAAAGGGGCGGAAATCAGCGGAGGAAGAGAAGACATAAAACGATACAAACACTAACAAACGCAAATAAGCACACAGAAACTGACAGAAGCAGGAACACGCACGACAGCGCACGCACCGTAGTAAAGTTAAGGCAAACGTTCACATGGTTTCGTTCAGGCAAGAGTAACTGAGAAATGACACAAAGTCCGTGTATTCAGTGTTGTGGCTGCGGTTTAGGGCCATGGACCGAAGACTTCGCAAAGTTTCAGTGGTGCATCAGCACGCAGTCCAAAAGTTATCTTCAAGGTTATCCATGGAGTGTCAAAACGGGGACACACACAGAGTACATGCCTTCGTCCTCACGAACGTTGCAATCGTGACAGTGAGAAGAGTGAATTCTGTGCGCCGTGTGCAAGCAATGCTGGTAAACGAGATGTTGAGGCGAATGCGGTGAACAATTGCTTAGTCGCGCACTCCCAGGCCACACAGCATTGGGAAAGGGCAGGCGGGATCAATTATGTGCAAGGGCTGGTAATGTTTTGATGTGCACATCCATTTGCTAGTATTAACGGCCGCTCCACAGAGTCTACAGGCGTCGCACCTTTACGTCGAGAGAAAGGAATCGGCATGATACGCTAGATTGGCTCTAAGCAGCCCAAGCGTTTTCGCCGGCCACCACATTCCCATTCACCCCACAATGTCCTTGTGGCCACTGTAGCAGTACATTGTGAAGCAAGCTTGCAGCCTGTGTATGGGAAGTGAATTTTGTGGGACAGCTTGTTCCTGCGGAAATGAGGCTAGTTGGTGAATGCGCCACCCGTGAGTCTGTGAAATATCACCTATACAGAAGCTTCTTGCCCAAGAATGTAGTTCAGAGCAGAGCGCATAGCAGGCAGTTTCTGAGGTCGTCGACATTGTTTTGTGGCTTACCCTCCCTGCAATTATGGACCGCAGTCGATGGAACCCAGATTCCCACCTTAGATGTGGTGGCCGTCACCGATGCATGGCTGTGAATATGCTTGTAATTACGGTAGCAATTCGAAATGTGACGTAAAATGGAGTACTGTAGGGCTGCAATAGGCAACGTTGATTTATTATTGATGCCCGATATTCTGACGACAATTCGCCAGGGGGAGTACATCTTGTGCACGAGATGTAGAGCCGCAAAGTACTCTGACACAAGGGTGGTAGAGCGTCATTTGGCTCAAAGGCGAATCTAGAACTCAACGGGTGTCCAGGAGCACTACTCGCTAGCCGCAGATGTGTGCGACGCTGCTCCTCTTTGACCGGTACTCTGGTTGAGAAGCGCCTAGAATATGAAATGGTCCCCAGGGTAGAAGTTGTTTTCGAAAGGCCAGAAACAAGACCAGCAGAGCTCGGCCTGCCCACTTTCGAAGCAGCCTTGTGTTGGTCTTGGAAAGGGGATAAGTGCTCGGAGACTGTATCGGAACAGTGCTTCAGATAGTGCTGTGTAGAGACGGAGGATAGGCCCAACAGAACAGCCTTCTAAGCCGCTGGTCAGCATGCGTAACACCGTGTACAAAAGAGCTCAGCTTCTTCTTCAGGAGACGAACGTGTGGGGACCACGTCATCGACCTGTCAAGTGTTACGCCCAGGAATCGGTGTGAGTCCACAAAGGGTACGGGGACCTCTGCCGCTGAAAGATGCTAGCGGGAGACATCACGCCCGCTGAAGGCTATTGGTGCAGGTTTCCTTGCAGAGATTTCGAGGCCGCGTATTGACAAAGAGTGCGCTATTGAATTGATGGCTTTTTGGAGGCGAGCACGTAAAACACGCCTATGGGGACAGATCTCCAGATGCAGGTTGGGCAGCATAGAGCGATATATTAACAGTGTGTGGCACGCCGTTCTGAATTCCAACGAGGCTGAGAATTAAATAGGGTTGGTTTTAATATATCGCCCTGTGGCACACCTCGCGTGACATTGTCAGAGGCCGTTTCTCCATCCTTTGTGGACATGAAGACAGATCTTTCGGATATCCATACATACCTGTGACCTCCAGTGCCTACCGATTCCATTGCAGGTCTGATCGACTCATGTGCCACAATGTCAAAGGCTGTTCTAGTGTCAATTAACAGGGCTAGAGTGATGAGACGCTGGGCTTTCGCACACTTTATGTCGTTTACAAGGGTAAGCACGTTGTTAGATGCTGCTTCGAGACTCTGAATCCAGTCATCTGTAAGGCATACGCGTTCCGGTTTGTCAAGTTCCAGTATAGGCAAACAAAGACCATTTTCTCTATTAGCTTCCCTACGCAGCTCAGGAGTGCACTGGGCCGACAATATAATTTCCGTATGTATTTTTTCCGGGTTTGAGTACAGGAACAAGGTGACCGTGCTTCCAGCACGGTTCGAAACAGCCTGTCGCTAGCTGTGGTTTTATGTGCGGAGAAAGAAGCTCTTAGCTTTGTCTCTAAGGTGCGACAGAGCTGCATAACTGATGCCATCTGGACAAGGTGGAGAAGCCTTGTTTACGGAAGACACCGCAGCAAGCAGTTCTAACACTGTGAGTGGCTAGTCTGTGACGGTCACATTTGCAGAGGGCAAAGAGACAGCTATCAGGGTTGAGAGGTAAGACTGGAGCCGACAGGGCGGGTACTTTGGAGCGGACATCTGCAGCGACATCTAGGTCATCGCGGTACTGCCGCATAGCAATAGAGTAGAAAAGGTGCAGCGCAGCAGGTGGTGTCCGTAGCCTACGTACTAATCTCCAAATGCTCGTGACAAGTTTTCGGGAGTATAGTTTTGAGAACGACAGCCATTCCCGATGAGCCAATTCCTTCATATATCGCTGTACGTGCCTCTGTGCGCGCACAGTGACTTTTATATCTTCAGATGTTCGCGTTTCACGAGCACGCCTTTCAGCCCTGCGACGCACCGCGCGGGCAGTTTGGTACTCTGAACTAGCCACAGAGGACCTAGAGGGCAGTTGTAAAATCTTCGTACAAGAACTTAACCAAAAAGCGTGGACGGAAGTGGTCGGAAAATATATTGCGCTGAGGCAATTATATTTCTATTCAAGGTTGTCTTGCCGGCAATTGATTCGTGTCAAGCAGCGAAAGAAGCTCTAATAAGCTCTGTGCGATGAAGGCGTAATTTTTGTAAAGGGGGCTTTTTTCAGCTCGGGCTTGACGTGAAGGACGCTCTTAAATAAAAAATATGAGTACTTGCGTGTTTTGCGACAGCATACGTACTGCGACACTCATTTAAGGGGCACGCTGCTCAGTGGGCTAAACTAGCTGTGGTGCATAACTCAGTGCGAAGTGATGTTCATGTATTCTCATAGGATGAGGCGAAGCGTCGGTATCCTGCTGTATGTGCCTCCCATTTCAACTCGTAGTAACTGGCGGCAAAATGGAATACAAAAGGAAGAAAGCACGAACAATTTTTTATCCCGATTTACGGGATGTACCGGCCGCAAAAACGACGATGCTCGTTTTGAGCATCACTTGTCTTCGTTTAGCTCTTTGAATGCCTTCTTCGTTGAAGACGTTTGTGATCCATTTTCTCACTTCCGGGCCGCTCGTGTTTTTAGAAAGGAAAGCTAGCCGACAGGTCATTTATATTGAGCTCGTGGGATTACACTCACGTTATAACCCGAATCCTCGTTCCTAAACGTTTATAAACTCACCGAGCATAAAATGGAGTTTCCAGGCCTAGCGTGTTTGGGGTTTTCTTGTTCTCTCTTTTTTTTCGAAAGATAGAATTTTACAAAGAAGAACAAAAAATGCGGGATAATATATAAGTCATGTGCCGTGTTCAGAATTCTGCCCCGCCTACATCTCCCGTTTCAAATATCGAACGAGAAATTTCATTTATCCTGCAACGAGCTCTCGAACAAAATAATGGACTGTTTCTACCGCTTTAAAAGCTACGTCACTATTGCGTACTCCCAACTGCACACAAGAATACAGATGCTAGTATTGAACCGATTTGGAACAATGTTGCCTTACAAAAAAATTTGAAGTCTTATCAAAAAGGTCACTGCAGCCCAAGGTCTTAATGAACCACACGATCACACATAAAGAATTCTACGTAGGGTACACATAGCAACAAGCGCTACTTCAGTTAGTCGTTGTAATCATTGCAATAAAATATTTTGAAATCATTCAGTCAAAATTCTGCGGAGTTTACACGTCTGCCTTGCGCTTATAAATGTCTGTATAACGTTATAATAAGCTGCGGTTTGTATCGTTTTCTTCTGCTACCATATCCTACTCCCCCTGGAGGTGACGACAGATTAAACAGCTCCAAAGCCTTGCGTGGGGAACTTCTTGTCACGGTGCAATCACACCACACAAAAGAACCAAGATCTACAAAAGTGGCTCATATCATAGTGGATGCTTCAGAGAAAAACTTACAAGCATGTTATTTAACTTCAACTTTTTCTATGTCAAATGCGGAGGCTGGTTATTTGGCCTTAGATGTTCTTCAGCTGTACGAAGCAGTTCGAATGTATACCTGAAACATCGGCTCCCGGGAAAACCAGATTTTGTTGACCCGTATTGTACAGCGCAATGAACATTCAAGCTTCGCCGAACGATGAACTCTAATAACGTATCGGTACCCTCCAAAGTGCGACAAACCGTGCCGTTTGATTGCCCTTCCTGGACTGCTCACGCCTGCTGCATAAAAATTAACATACCTCGTCTCAACTCCAAGAAACCTCTGCCTCAAATGTGCCTCCTACAACTTGCTCTCGCTCACATCAATCCCCGATATTCAAATATGGCCCAGATATTTACTGACGGCCCATCTACGCTTCACGGTGGTTCATCTGGCGTCTTTACTTCCTCGACCTGCGAAGCACTGTCCTACCGCCTTGTACGTGCAACCTCATCGACGACTGCCGAGCACCATGCAATTCAACAAGCCCTCCGCCACATTTTTTTGGCCACCAGCAGAATGGGCTATATTCACGAATCCAAAGACGCGCTGCCAACCTTCCGACGTGCTATCTGCTTCAGCCTTGACGAGCATGTATCACGAGACGTCAACTACCTGCACCCTCTACCTTACGTCGCCGGGCAGCGTCTGGCTCTGCAATGAATACCTCCAGGTTGCTCCATTCTAGGGAACAAGAAAGCTGATGAGGCAGCTCGCAGAGGGCTGCGGCTGTGAAATGTAAGGAAAATTTTCTTTTCCAAGCACGAGGCCGCAGCGTTAGCGAAGGAGATTGCCTTAGAAGAATGCAACCGCGTCTAGTCTTTCTCATACTTGGCAGCCTTTGCTGCACTATATAGGCTCTGGCCTCATAATGAGGCTGCAAGAGCGGATTCCACGTCAGCTTAAAATTCTTTACTACCGGCTGCGTCTCAACGCAGCCCTCGTAAACTCCTACCGTCATCGCTTCGGACAAACCACAAGTCTTTATTGTGGAAACTCTGGATTGCCAGAAACAGGTGAACACACCTCGCTAGAGTGAGTGGAACACACCAGGAAAGAAATCACCTCGCCCAGGAAATCGAGTGTGGGAAGAAGGGACCTATTTCATTAAAAGCTCTTCTTGGGCTCTGGCCATCACCATTATCTCAGCATAAATGTGTTGGTTGCGTAATTTGATTATTTGCAAAACATCGTCAGAGCAGAGACAATCTAGAACTACATATCCTTATCTGTGAGACCATCTAGACTTTTACGACACCCGCTCAAAGCTTCATGTTACCTTTTTTTGCCTCTGCTTTTTTTCCTCTCTCTTCGTCCCTACTCCCTTATAAGGCCATTATTCCCATCTCCCCATACAACTCAAGTAGAACATAGGCGACAACATGCCGGCAAACCTCTCTGGTTTCACCTACGCCTTGTGGAGAACTTCGTGTCGCAGTGCTGCCATAACAAACAAAATAACCGCGATTAAAAACAATCTCTATTATCATAGTCGATTCTTCTCAGAAAAACCGAAACTCACGTTAATATCGCTCAAGTCACTCCAGGTCAACATCTCTAAGCAGTAGCTTTTGTGACGAGTGCGATATAATTTGGTATTGGCACCCCTAATGGCGTTATCACTTTTGAATTATACCGCACACGGATATTCCCCGACCCCTAATTTGTCGCCTTATTCCAGATAAGACGACCGACAGTACCGTTCTGCGTCACCAGTGGAGTCGGAGTAATTTCGCCCAATGCGTCACTGTAGCTGTTATGAACAAATGGCCGAATAAAAAGGAAAATACGTTAAGTAAACTTTGTGGTTTTTTTGTTTTCGTGCGAACGGTCTGCCTACCTGTCTACGTAAAATTTCGTTTATTACATTTTTCTGCCAGAAAATACCGACCCAGAAAAAATCGCGAGTATACTTTATGTCAAGAAGCGTTTCAGCTTTATTGTCTTTGCTTGACGACATTTTACATGGGAAATGTTGCCTTGGGGAAATTAGTTATCGCTTAATGTTACGCACAGGAAGATACCCTTTCTTAAACTTCCTAATTTATACCGTATTTTTTTTTTGTCAGAACAGGGGCATGCAGTTAAACACTAAAAAAACTGTGCTACTGCGTATCACCAGCCAACTAAGTCCTAATCAATTCCACTGTATTCTAAGAGGCACTAACATAAATAATGTAGACAAATATAAGTATTTGGGGTTCACTCTCACAAACAAGCTAACTTGTTCAACCCACATATATGACATTACCACTTCCGCATTACGTAAGCTATGGTTTCTAAAAAAAAAACTCGCATCTGCACCCTCGCGCACTAACATTTTAGCCTATAATGCCTGTGTTCGTTCAAAGCTTCCAGTAAGCTTCCATTGTTTGGGATCCGCATACCAAAAAATATATGAATCTGAACGTATTAACAGAAAAGCAGTTAGGTTTGTTTTGGGCAAATATCGCAGGCTTGATTCCCCGACCACTCTAATGGAATTAAACGACATTTCTACTTTATAAGCTCGAACAAAGTTCAGTCGTCTTTTTTTTCTTTACAATTGTTTGTGTGGTAATGTAAAAATTGATCTCACTGACAGTGTTAAACCGCTATCAGCACGACGTACTCCTCATGGTCATGAACATGCTCTAACCCCAATTTTTGCCCGATCAAATGCTTTTAAATATAGTTTTTTTCCTGGAACTGTGGAGGACTTGAATTGCTTGCCCTGTGACATCTTTCATTCTAATAGGTTTCTTGGTGAACTGGAGCGCCACCTTCTTTCGTAACTTTTGTTTCGTTTGTGTTGTTGCACCTTGTTTTTTACAATTAATGTTTTGGTGTACCACTCCTCCTTGGGCTATCACACTGGCCTGCTGTATTGTGAAATAAACAAATAAATAAATAAATAAATAAATAAATAAATAAATAAATAAATAAATAAATAAATAAATAAAAGTAAACTTTGCCAGCGATTCCACCTTCCAGAACTTGGCCCCCATGGTCGATGACTGCGACTTGCCTGTTCTACCTTTACGCAGGGTCCTACACCTGAGGGTGCTCGTTTCTGCTACCATCGATATTAGATAACAAATGAGCCAATTAGATGCTTCTGCAGTGGTGATGCCACGTGAACCTTTATTGCGGTTGTCCAGGTTGTCGTATGGTGCAAAACCAATTTGAAAGAACACCCGCTCCTCATCCCCGTATTCACAAACCTAACTTAAGTATCACTTTGGCCTCACGACACTTTTCGGCGCCTTGGCGCGTTTCAAGAACTGAACTTATGCTGCAAGGGCGCCTTTTCACGAACTTATCGGCTGAAAAGTAAGAGCTACTTATGATAGCTCCCGACCTGCCTTATGCGCGCCGTTTCCTGAACAACATCGCTGGACTACGACGATAGCTTAGCTGAGATGTCAGATTTCGCGCGTCGTTCCCGAGAAATTGATAAAATAGTAAAGAATGAAGCGCTTCCTGCGTGTAAAAATGATTTGCGCACACACCTGCAGCCCGTACACGGCCGTGTTTACACCCGCACACCGGCCCGGCCGGCGCGCGATGCGACCATCTTCGGCCCCATCAGGCCCAATGGCGCTGCCTCCTCGCATGGAACGACGTCGGCAGGTGCGGGTACAGTTTGTCGCAGCTTTCTAGAATGCAACGAACCGGGCAACCGAATTGCACATTCGAGAAAGCGGATGATACTGCGGGGAAAATTTACGCAAAGGGTAGTCGTGCGCAGCGGTAAGGCAAGCGGTGATCATATCGGCGGCGATGCTACGCCTAAATTTCTCTACGTCGACCGGCCACCCAAGGAGCTGGCTGATCCAAGCGCTTCGAAGCTGGCGCCACGGCAGCGTCCTTCCCTATTGGTGCAATAGTCAAGTCCCGCCCACATTCCGTACGCGGATTGGCGCGTAGCGCGCTAGCCTCCTTCGCAGGAGCGTAGCGTGCTCCGAAAATGGCGTTTTTCGCAAAGGTACCTCAAGGACGTTTTCTGAAACGCGCTGCGGCCTTTTCTCATTCTGATCATTTTCGGGCTCTTACGAAAGGCGTTCTTAAAGCATAAGACAAAATTGCTTTCTGAATAGGGTGTCAGAGTGACAACAAAGTACTACAAACTAGGTAGTTATTTAAAATATTATAATATTATTTACTCCAGTTTGAACGTGGTATATTATACTGGTTAATAAGACCAGATCTCTATGACGCGTTTAGCGAGAACAGAACACAGTCTATAGGACCAGGAAATTACAACCAGGGGCCGAAAGGGCAAGATGACTTACCCGAAATGGGTGAAGAAGCTGCCAATCTTTACAATAATGCAGATGAGCGCCAAATGAACATGCATGCACGATGGTGGCTCACAACAAAAGAAGATGGTTTGCCAGACAGCATAATTACAATGGTATCAAAAAAGAAAATACTTTCGGCGTACCTGCTCACTTCATTGCAAATGTCTTCGAAAGATGATAGTCGTCTGGCTCCCCCAGTCCCCTCTAATGTTTTTCCTCTACCATCTAGATCCTCCCAAGATAAACACCCTAGAGGTTTACTCAAGTCAATTTAAATATACCGCGTTGTACTGCTCCACGCTGGGAGCCCCTACGCTCTATGCTAGCATCGCCGTACGACGCAGACGCGCGTAAATGGAGGCACCCTACTTCGGGATTTTTTTCTGTCCAGTTATACTACTCCCCAAACTCTACTTGATGATGATGATGCTGCTTAGCGGATTCCCCTTTGTAATGGGGTGGCGTTGCACAGCGACCTCAGTCGTAACGCCACTGTACAATCACCTAGACAAAAAACATGATTGTTTTGTGCTAGTCCTTCTTCTTTGTCCGCGTGTCTTTCCCAGATTGTTCGCTGCTCTTTTCCCACCAACCTTCTCACCTTATTTTAGAACCTCTACTGCCATCAAATTAACTTTTCCGTTAACCTTAAAGCCAAGGGCTTCCGGAATCTGGATGGCTCCCTCACTCAGGACTGGACGGATACCTTTGCACTCCGTTACAATATGTCGCATGGTTTCTGGCTCCCTGCCGCAGCCCGCGCACAGTTCTTCCTCTACCGGATCGCGGATAAGCGTTTTTGTTCACAAGCAACCTGTCCGGGCTTGAAAATGCAATGCCCTCCCTCCCTTTGGTATAATCGAATAATTTTTTCCTTGTGTACACCTGGTTCCCGATCCTGTAGATATCTAAGGACTTTTTTGCGTCCATCCTCTTTTTCAAGTCGTTGTCTCTGATTTTTTCCCTTAATTTTTATTGCCTTGGTCGTTTCCCCTGCACTTCCAGGTTTCATATACTTCGTCCTGAGCCCTCTGTTTCTTTTCAGCCACTTTGTGTACACACTTTTCATTTAAAGATACCGTAACACTTTGGCCGCCCACCTCTGGTCATTAATATTTCTAAGTCGTTCTTCAAAACATATTTCGCTCTGTGATGCTCTCACTTCAAAGGAGGCCCATCCAATGTCACCCTGCACTGCCTCATTGGTTGTTTTACTGTGAGCTCCTAAAGCCAAAAGACCGACGACCCCCTGATTTACTTTTAGCCCTGATTGAATCTCTTATTTGACACACACTACAACGTTTGAAAAGGTTAGTGCTCGTACCATTACACCCTTCCAGATTCCCCTCACTACTTGGTATCTGATATATCCCCACAGTGCTCTGTGCTTGATGATAGAGGCGTTTCTTTTGCCCTTCATTCTTAAATGCTCCTCGTGCATTTTTATATACGCCTGACTTTCGTTTATCCATATGCCCAGATATTTGTATTTCATTACCCACGCTATTGTAGCTTGCTGAACGAATCCTCATTTGATACGGGCGTCGTCATTAAAAGCCAGAACTTCCGACTTTTCTGTGCTAAACTCTAACCCCAGTTCAGTGGCTTCTCCGCAAATATCCGTGAGCTGCTGCAGACACTGTTCGATATCCTCTAGTAGTACTATGTCATCTGCATATATCAGTTCCGGGGTATGTTGTTCCACTTCCTGTCCTTTGCGGCTATAACACATATTGAAACCTATTTGACTGCCTTCAAGCTTTCGTTCTAGTCTTGCCATGTACAGCAAGAACAACAATGGTGACAGAGGACAACCATGCTTTACATCTCTATTTGTGACTACCGGTTCCGTGCACTTTTGGTCCTCCTAGGTAATATGCACTTCGCTCTCGTTGTACAGTTCTCTGCAACAGCTGTATAAAGTCATGGCCTAATCCCTCCCGCTCAAGTATGCCCCATAGAAGTTCTCTATCTACATTGTCGTAGGCTCCCTTTATATCGAGAAATGCTATCTATAGTGGTCGCTACTGAGCCATTAACACCTCTATCCATTGAGTTAGGACAACAAAAATTGCCCTCTAAGCGCGTGGCTCGTCTGAATCCATTCTGTAGTAATCCCAGTACGCCGTTCCCCTCTCTATATATTCTTAATCCTGCTCTTACGCCAATTGTCCGGTACTTGCTTAGTCTTTAACACTTTTTTGATTGCTCGAACAAGTTGTTGCTTGTTTATTTTTTTAGGCTTCTGGCATTCACGTGGAACAGGGACACACCCCCTCAGAGAAACCAGGTTTCAGACTTCACCAGTTGATTAAAGGAAACAATATCATGATAAGTTAGCATAGTAAGAGTTAGTCGCATGATTTTAACCGCATGTTTTGGTCTACACGATCTTGTTTAGGTCGTCCTCACAACATATTTTGATGATACGACCGTTAGGCTGTTTCTTCACAAGCACCGTTCCCTGCGAAGCCCACGCAAACATGTAGTTCTTTTCTTTCGCCGTGCCTTGCTTTTTGGGCCCAGTAGGTTGACCAACAGTATAGGAATGTCATGCGCTGCTGTTGCCGTATTAGCAGGAACATTTCCTTCAGGCTTTTTTCCGCTTTAGATTCTCCAACTTTAGCTCTCTATCTGTACGCACCACAGTTGCACCACTCTCTGAATGCTGTAGTTCTCGCTACATTCTTCTTAACTTCTCTTATATCTACTTTATGCGCGCGCTACGAGCCATCTATTAGAACCTTTCGTTATCGTTACCGTTTGACTTTTTCCAAAGCTTCTAGTAGTTCCGCGGGCGACCGCTTTTGTATTTTCCTAGGCGTATGCTTCATTAAACCAGGAATTTATGTATTTCTAGTAAAGGAACACTGCCAATATTCCCTGAATTTTTGTTTTGCCTCATTTTGTTTTGCCGTACGGACGGACGGACGGACGGACGGACAGACAGACACACAGACAGACAGACAGACAGACAGACAGACAGACAGACAGACAGACAGACAGACAGATGGACGGACGGACGGACGGACAGACGGACAGACGGACAGACAGACAGACAGACAGACAGACAGACAGACAGACAGACAGACAGACAGACAGACGGACGGACGGACGGACGGACGGACAGACGGACAGACGGACAGACGGACAGACAGACAGACAGACAGACAGACAGACAGACAGACAGACAGACAGACAGACAGACAGACAGACAGACGGACGGACGAACGGACGGACGGACGGACGGAACAAAAATTCGCGTTCAAAAAACCCAAAAAAGACTATCGGGTTTAAAACACCTCTGAGGAGAGAAACGTTGGCGAAAAACATATCTTGCTTTTCGTGATCGCGAACCTTTGGGAGTCCTCAATAATAAAGCTTATTCAAAAATAGAGGGATGGTAATGCTAGCTAGTTGCGGAAACTAAACCGCATCAAAGATTTCACTTTCCCGTCAATTCACATTCCCACACATAACCGAGCTATGAAAGAAGGTTGGAGAACATTTTTAGCATAAGCAGTTAAGGTGAAAGTGACCGCCGAGTGCCTTTAAAATGTTGAAAAATAATCGTCCATCTAGCTACTAAAATGGTGAAAGCCAGCCTGCCACCGCTCATTTAGCCACTACAAGGATGAACATGTGCAATGTGCAACACGTTAGCAAGACGTTAGCATACCCGTAACGAATCTTCTACGATGCTGTTTTGCACATACTAGGCATACAAAGGTGGCACTCTTTCCTCCCCACCAAATGCTGCGATCTGAAAACAAAAATGAAACATTTGGTGTGAGTCAAAAGGCGCCTTGCACCCCAGTAGCAGCATTGGCTATCAGAATGTAACTAAAGCGCTCAAATACACACGAGGACAACACTCGCTGACTGTGCGTACCACACAGCTAGGAAGGTAAAAGCGAGATACACAAGGCTGATATTATTCACAAAATTGTTACTCTCACTACAAAGATTAGAAGACCTCTATTGAGGTTTTCCCTCATTTCGATTGCACTATACAAGATACACATCTTTTTATTGTCCTGTCAGTGTCCAGTGGATTGTAATAGAACATGATCTGTGACCTGAACAAGTTTCCGTTTCAGCTGGCGGGAAATTGTTCAAACATTATTAGCCTCTCTTTATTATTCGTAACAATGACACCACCGACGTTTGGCGTAACATAGGCGTTATTATAGTATTACAATATATGATCTATATTAGGAAGATTCGCCGATAAAACGTTATTCAAAAATAGAGCACAAGAAACACCTCAAACGGGAATGAAAGATCAGAAATTCTGTTTTTTTATGATGTTAGTTAGCCAACCCGTATGGCCGAAAGTCAATACGAAGAATTCAACCCTGCACGGCACTGTATTCCTTGTTCGTTTATTCCCTGCTTGTGTAGTAGACATGCTCGAGTGACAATCCATTCGTTCATTCTAGAAAATAAAATCACTGAAAAAATGATGAACGTCAGTTTGAAGGATATTTAACATGTGTGTTGCCGAATAGGTCGGTGTGGACGTCTCTCATACCAGCTTCTTTTTCATGGATGAGCGACCCCTTCCTTGCTGCTACCGGGAAACCGAAAATCAAAACTAGTAATCTCTAGCATCGCGCCGACGCCCACAGCCTTATAATGGGATCCCCTTCAACACGCAGTTTGTTTATATCTCCTTGTTAGAAGATGATTATCATGTATGGAGATGAAAGAGGCCAGAAGTTCAGAGAGCCACTATTTTTTGTTTTATAGATTACCCCCTACAATGCCGTGTCCATGCCTAATAAAAGTATTTTCACCGCAGTTGCACGGTACACAAACAAGATAAGCACTGAAGATAACCACTGAGGCCAATTTATCTTCTTTGGCCAGCTTAACAGCTGCATCAATTTTTCGTTTCTTTGGAGGCATGCATTTTCTTTGTCACCCTCCACGAAGACCTTATTATGTATTCAGTAAAAGAACCCCTAGGTAATAATTCATGCCTTGAAAGGTAACCTGAAAACTCTAAAGATGAAAACAAGAAAATTTTACCCGAACAAATTTTAAGAAAATACACTAATTAAAAGTAGCGACAAGCCACCGTGCCTACAAGGAATAACCTTCCCTGGTGGAGACCATCCATACAACTCGGCGCATAGTTTCTGACGTGTACTTCACTGAGGTTTATGTCCCTAGGCCGACACAATGCAGAACCCCGCTTGAAGTGGTGTCAGCCAGTGTCACCGTTGCCTGTCTGTGTTAGGGCGTTTCATATAGAAAATTATCGCGTGAGGAGATGAGGACGTTGTGGGCTCGTGCGTTAGTGCCCACCAGAACAAAGGGCCGACTTACGCACCCGGCTTTAATCTTCAATCTACGAAGTTTCCGCGTTCAGTGAATTTCCGCTAGAGGTTTTGCATCCTAATTTTAATATTTATTTTTTTAGCCGTTTTAAGGTAGGGCAACAGCAAGTATAATGGCTTCCTCCGTTTCTTTTGTTTTTACGCTCACACAGCCATGTATCCATATATATTCACTCGAGAAAGTCCACTCATGGAGGTAGAGTTGTAGATAGCCGCGAGTAGACGTTGTTATTATGTTTAACGAAAAGAAAGAACCGCGAAGAATTTGTTTTTAAGCTGTTTTTGTTGTTGTTTTTTAATTGCGAGAGCTTGCCCTACGCATAACAAGAAGTTTTAAAGGTAGAATATTGCACAAGTTTCACGCAGAAATCCCAGAAGAGACCGTTACTGGGGTCCCCATATCCAACGCTTAAGATCTAGGGATCTCCCAGGATGGAGCCCTGTGCCTCGAAAGTGTTGAATTCTGGAGTTTCTTGGACCTGAGTAAGCCCACAAAAGGTGTTAAACGTCAGCTTCTGTCGCAGC
This sequence comes from Haemaphysalis longicornis, assembly GCA_013339765.2. NCBI lineage: Eukaryota > Metazoa > Arthropoda > Arachnida > Ixodida > Ixodidae > Haemaphysalis > Haemaphysalis longicornis. Next base: position 66,830,033 of record CM023457.1, read on the forward strand.
AGTCACACAGAAGGGGCACGTGTCTGCAAACGGGGTGTGATGTCGGGCAGGCCAAGCGTGAGTAATTGCTGGGGATAGCGCAACCCCAACTCGAAGCCTCCGAAGCAAGCCCTCCTCCAAGCGAGTGAGCCCACTGGGGAGTCCAGTTCCACGCGGTGGATATAAAGCACTCGCGGCGCTGTAGCGGTTCTATTTTTGGTCGGAAGAAAAAATTAATTCTTCGGGCCGTTCAAATCGGTATTAAGGCGTATTTTCTTCTCAAAACACATGAGTTATATTGAAAACTAACTGAATTTGTAAGTGGTATTTTAGGTGATTTCATTTTGCTTAGTGTACAGCCCCGTGCCGTGACATATTGAGGGTATTTTTACTGAAGTCTCCCCAATAAATGGGCTTCCTCGTCTCTTCACGGTATTTACTATGATCCCGAAGTAGTCCAACAATTATGAAGACGCAGCTTGCCCCGGTAAAACGTTAGCCGCCCCAAAGACACCATAACCATCACCGTAACGTTTCAGCTAACTTGCTAGCTATACCGGCTTTCCGGGCGGACTTTGCTGCAGTGAGTCCATAAGACATTCGTTGATAATGCTTTTAAGAACAGTAAGGAATAGAGAAAGTGTGGGGGAACGCGGAGAAGACGAGGAGAGAGGCGGGGATTGATTGATGCCGGGCGAGTGACTTAGTCAAACTGCACCTATTCAGACGCACGCGTAGTAGAATGAAACGAAAGCCACGAGGCGGTGGCCCCAGTTGCCAAGTAACGTTTAGAGCCTTCGGCACGCGTTGATTCGTGGGGTTGATTATAGGGGAGAGTGAAGCGAGTTCAGGGACAAGCAGGCTGCAAAATAGAATAGACTAGTACCGACGGCGGAGGAATACCGAGAGTGGTGAACAAAAAAGAAACCAGAGGCAGTCAATGCATCTGCAAGACAGGCAAATGGTAGCAGTAACACAGGCGAATTACAGTAGCAGGCGTGGCTGGGGTTTTCTTTTATTCATTTCTCTGAATTTATCTTTTTTTCCTGATCGCAAAAAAGTGAAGTCGATTTAAAAGCATGGTTGGCCCGCTACGTGCGGCTTGTTAAAGGAGCAGGAGAATTGTCGAGTAGCAGGTCCTTGAACCTGAAGGAAGCCGGGATAGAAAGCGAATACTGAAGTTCATGGCCCTGAGGAATGTATTGCAACGCAATCCTTGAAATCCACTAACTATATATCGTTTCTTGCCGCCAATATTTTTTCGAGGTATTTTCCTGACTGAGGATTTGCATGAACTATTTTCCCCCTTACTCTCGAGTGAGTGTGGGGTTTAACGCACCGACGCTTCACAGGCGACGATGCGCACCGTAGTTGAGGGCTCCGGAATAATTTTGGCCACTTGGGGATTTTTAACGTGCGCCGAAATCTTCAACACAAGGGCGTTTTTGCTTTTCGCTTACATCAGATAAGCGGCCGCCACGGCCGATAAACGAACCCTGCTCCACACTCGTCAATTTGGTTTTATTACTTCGCTTAATAAACTTGACATGGGTAGCCTTATTACAACGTCATTTATTTCGACGACAATTCATTCAATTTTAGGTGCGGATTATCTTGAGAACCGCACAATGTCCGTCCGAGTCCGTGCGCATAGCATTTACTATCGCAAAAAATCACACAGGCACCGGCACGATTCGAGCCTGTGTCTGGTAAACCCGACAGAGTTAGTGTCAGTCGTCTTACCCATTGGCTACGACCGTGAGTTAGTACCCGAGAGTCAAACGCATTACTCCATCGCCTGTAGCGGTGCAGAATACATTAGGACCTCACGATGTCCGTCCGCGTCTATCCGTGCGCACACCACCATCAAGCGAAAATCAAGCGAAGTTCGATTTGAACCGCGAGTTGCAGTTTAATTTAGGGCATAATCAAGGTGCAACTCATGGCTCAAATCGAATGACCACCGGGGCGAAAATCGGATGTCACTAGGGGTGCAACTTGGATGTCATTTCGACTCCCTGTACTCTGCACCCTCGCCATCATCCACCGAGTGTAGATGCTGCCATTCCATGGTTATTTCAGTGATAATTTACGTACCCCGGAAGTATGTAATTATTTCGTAATGCATATAGCGAAGTTTTCTTAAATACAGGGCTGTATCACCGTTTGTGCAGCAGAGCGATGAATTTTCGCACCTGCCGTAAACAGCGAAATCTTACGGCCGGCGAAAATTTTCCTCCGACGTGAACACCCCTTCTTCGGCTTAAAGGGGCTATGCAGACAAAACACAAGTGTGGTTCATTCGAAAGACTGCCTCCTTAGAATCATACTGACACCACGTTTAAAGCACAGTTTGCTCGAAGAAGATACATAATTAGGAAAAACGTAGCCATGCAACCCACTAGCTCATTTCCCATTACAGAACCTATGATGTTATATGCCCATCTGTGCGATAAGCTGACACCTTTAAAAGCAAACGCAAATTAGGGAAGGGCTTATAAGCTTTGCGAACCAGCTATTTGGCTTAAATGTAATGAATATTCATTTTACAGCAGTAATAATGGTGCGGTAAGCAATGAAAGTTACGGAAATATACGTAAGCATAGAAGTACCGATGGCCACTGCGGTTGGTACTGCGTTCACTATATCTGTTTTAGCTAAACAGCAGTCCGCCGCTTCGGAGTTTTCTTACACGAAACTGGCCGATTGTCGTAAGCGACGTTGTCGTACGTTAGCCTGTTTGTCAAGGATACCCTATGTTTTTTTTTAAACGATTACTTTCTCCAATAGCAAAAACAAGCTAGGTGCAAATACGGTCATAAACAAACCAACGGTGGGCAACGGTTCGTGGGTGAGTATGGTAGTGCCATCTGGGAGAACTGACGGCAAGCAAGGCTGCAGAGCCGAATGACGCAGTGGAAGTTAGTTTGAATACGCGCACTGATGACTTCATTGAAGAGGTCACGGAAGCACAAGATTTGGCGGGATAATCAAAAGGTTAACCTAAATTAATTAATTTTTCAGTGAATACGGCTATTGCTCCCGTACCAGCTGTGGGGCACTATAAAAATCGAAATCTTTCAAATAAAACAAACGTGTTTTTTTCTGCATGGCCACTACAAAACGGCCACGCTGGCCGCCCGTTTAGCAGCATAGGCAAGTGGACAGCAGGCTTCCACCCTGATGGTCGTGCCTCAAGAAATGTTTCAAAACGTTAGATATTCCTTTTTATTGGCACTGACAGCTCCGTTCACCAGAGACGTAATAAGGGTACTAAACAACGGGTTTCTTAAATTCTAAAACCGCAGTGCTCGCACGGAATGTAGTAGGCATTGCAAATGTCGCAGGAGTGCATATTCGCTACACTGAATTCGGGAATGAAGAACGTACCATGTAGTACAGGCTTTAGTAGATTGCTTGTTTTGGTCAGGCAAGTTCAATGCGAGTAGTTCCACCGCAACAAAGCAGAATTTACGCTTGCAGGTGGTTCCGCTTCTGTTTTTACGAAAACGCCTCCCTGCCATCCAAAAACATTGTTTCTGAGCTGATGAGCTTGCAGATACAACTTACGGGCAGCCTTACTTTAGTAAACAGGGAGCTTAGATGTGCTCGCTTAGTTCCATGCTTACTCAATAGCGTGTGGCCATAAATACATCCTGTGTTTACGAGCGCGAATGCGGCTCAGCGGCGTGTTAGCTGGGCAGTGTACCCGCATGACACCTTGCCAGCGCAGTGGGTGCTTCTAGCAGTTGTAATGTATTATTACCGCTTAAACTAGGCTGGAGAACATTTGCTGTTAAACACTGCAGAGCGACGGTACCGCATTGACAAGAAGCTCCTGAGATGTAAGGAACAAGCCAACAGCGCCCACGTGTCCTATAGTCAACGCATATGCTCGCTTAAAAGTACCCAACTTCGAAAGGAGCCACTGCCTGACATACAGTTAAACTAGTGCTAAAATAATCACGACAGATGGCTGTAATTCTGTATCTATTGTACTATCTTTTGAACTAGATCATGACGAAGACGTGTGTTGACACTTTTCGTATGTGATTCATGCAAAAACTTCGATTAGTTGTAGACGCCTATTTTACTTGCAGCAGCTTAATAAATCTTTCGCCGATCAGACAACAAAGCGCATGCTTGCGTGAAATTAAATGAAATGTCGGGTGTCGCCGTAAGTGCTTCCGTGATGGTATACATGAAAAAGGCCAATAACGACTCGAATGACGCTCGTGTTCTTGTGTCTTTTCTATGACAATCGGAAAAATTGTTCCAAATGCCGGTTAGCCAAAGCCCCGACTGTATACGTTGTATTCGAGAACCATCTTTTCACGGTGAATCATCATGTGAAACTAAATCAAACGCTTGCGAGACTACAAGCACACCACCGCTGATACCTTAAGAGACGGCACACGGAATATCTGCAACACGTCACAGCTTTTTTCAGTGCAATCCTCCTCAGCGCATTCGACAAAGCGCAACACGTAGGTGCATTCTCGAATTTCTTCAGTTTTCTTCTTCTTCCAGCGCGGAATAAATGAGTAACAGCACAATAAGTGTATAATCGTGTATATAAGGACACTTGTTCTGGTCTGGGCGTAGTATACAGGAAGACTACTCCATACCATCCCCAATCAAATATAACGGAACGTGTGAACAGAAATTTGAACATGATGCTGGTGGTCTTCACTGAACACCACAAAGGCTGGGATGCTCGCCTCTCGAAAATATCTTTTGCTACTCGGACTACGGTCAACCGATCGACCGGCTTTACACCAACAGCCTTGCTTTTCGGCCGCGATGTGTGTTTTCCTGTTCAACATTCCTTCAATGATCAGGTTGAGACACGCGCTCGCACTTGCGTCAAGTATGCGCAGGACCTTCGCGGCTCCTTGAACGAGACTCTCAAGGAGGCCAGGAAGCACCCACATCAAGCACGCCTCGAACAACGCCGGCATTGCGACATGGGCCGACGCCAGGTTCAGTTTTGCGTCGGTGACCAGGTACTATACGTCGCACACATACGTTGTGTGATTCAGCAAAAGGTTTTGCTTCTTCCCTGGCCAGACAGATGAGATAGCCCTTACAAGGTGACAAAGCGCACATCTGTCTGACTTATCGCCTTCGTAACCTGTACTTAGCTAACCTTAGTAACCTCTCCTTCCCACTCATAGCCACTGTAGGACAGAGGCCTCTCCCATTGACCTTCAACCGCTTCTGTCCTGCACTGCTCGAGTGCGCAGTTTGCCACCGAATCAATTTATCGTGTTATTTGCCTTCCCCTTGTTCTATAGACATCTCTTGCTAAACACTCTGTTTACCATAATTGTTAATCGGTTGGCGGTTCGTCTCACCACTAGGCCAGCCGAAGTCCCATTTCTTTTTCTTTATTTAAAGCACGGTATTTTTTACTCTAGTTTGTTTTCTGATCCAGGTTGCTCGTTTCCTGTTCCTGAGTGAGTTATTCTGCTCCTGAGTATTATTCGTAATATTATTCTTTTCATGGCCCGTTGAGCCGACCTAAGCTTGCTTTCGATAGTTGTTTAGTAAGGCGCCACGTTCAGCTCTAAATATCATCAGCGGCAGTATACATTGTTTGTAGATTTTTCATGTAAGAGACAGGGGTACTTAACTTTTTCCTTATTTGGGAGTGCTTGCCGAGTGCTCCCCAACCTATACTATTCTGCGCCGGAGTTTTCTCTCGTGGTTGGCTTGAGCACTGCCCGTCTGCCCCATCCAGTTATATTATTTTCCTTCTAGCGTTTGGTTTCCTACGCTGAAGGGGATGTTTCTGGCATGTTTACTCGTAATTTCTTTAGATTTATTCATATTTATTTTTAGCCCCACGGCCATGCTTTCTGATTTTTGGTCCTGAAGCATTGTTCACATGTGTTCTGCAGTCTTACTCAGCAAGACTTTGTCGTCCGCAAACCTGGAATGGCACTGGTATTCCCATTTAAACTTACGCTTCCTGAATACCCCCTCCCGACGCGGTGTGAATAGTTCTGGAGAGATTGTATCTCTCTGTCTTACTCCCTTTGGGGTGGAAAATTTCGGAGCGAAAGCATTGTGTGCAATACGCCCCATGTATGGAGCGCTTGCTTTATTTCGATCGGCTGAAGAAATGTGGCTCAGTTTGGGGTCAGATATGAGTCCGATGGCTTAATTACCGATTTAGGAGCACCAACACAACGTCAAAAAATGTAACGATGGGTAATTAGCCTTGCATTGCAAATATTGCGGTTGCAATCCTCAGTCTGACTTGTGCGAGGTGATAGAAAGAAGCAGAAACCAAACTGTGCAAGAAATATTTGAAGCACACAAAATTGAAAGGTAGGGTAGTAAATGTGTAACCCGGACGTCAATTGCGTTGTCTAAAAAAAGATAGATTTCTTTTACAACGCGTGCTGTACGTTGAGTAGGATTTAATGTGGTGTCTGTATAGAGTGTGCCAAGTTGGTGAACGCGTGTTGACGTGGGGGTGTGATTTCAGAGATTATACGTCTGTTTTTTGTTGTTCTTGTTGTTTCTAGTTTTTTATTTCCTATTTTACTGGTGTTAACATGAACAGTGTTTATTAAAGGTGCCAGGTTTCTCTTATTAAATACAGTTAGAAGTTCAGCACTCTTCCCGTCGTCTTTCTGTGTCCTTGTTTCTATTCGCGCTGTAGCTAATTTTTTACGTAAAGAACATCGTTATTCAGCGCAAGCAATAATCTGAATCGTTATTTGGGATGAAAGACAGATACAGATGCAGTAAATACTGGGGAGGAGGATCACAGAGCAACGAAACAGCTCCACGACAGCACAAAGAACATTCAGTCACACATTGGGAGAGCGTGGCCTCCGCGATCGGCTACCGGGCCGCCGGCAGCAAATCGCGGAGGCCACGGGGAGAGACTCATGTGTGTAAGAATATGTTCTCGCGTATACCGTTTTGTTTTTTTTTCTAATCGAATAATCGTTGCGCGTGCGCATAATGAAATGTGCCACGTGAGACGGAACACTTTAGGAAGTGCATAGAAAACGTGTTTTGGCGCACCTAAGGAACATTGAAGGACAGTCAATCGATGTGCGAAGTCGACAAAGTATGCATCAGAAATAAAAAGGGAGTCTGTTAATAAGCAGAATGTTTCTGGAAGCCCCTTAGAAGGCACTGAACGCTTGTTAGGAGGCGTCAGCAGGCGTTTTTCTGAGCTTTTGCGGCCATAGCCTGCGCGACTTGCACGGACACGTACGTGGTCGCAGTCGCTTTCGGTCACACGCCGATCAAATATGCCCTTGCATGCGCCCGGACGCCGTACTCGCTGTCATTTGCGACCACGGAGCCGTCCCGCTAACGAGCACTTTCCCGCACGCAATCTCGAGTTGCCATGACGACTGCCGCCATCCTCTTTTGTACACACATTGGGAATCAAGCATGGGGCCGGATTTATCTATTTGATTTGTACATGCTTCTAAGAGAGGCGAAGGGGCTTACACAAAAGAAAAGAAAAAAATGGTTCCTATAATTATAGATAAGTCGAAAATGATTTAAATATAAATTTAGAAACACTTTATTCAGCCGATAAAATATAAGAAAAGGCCAACAAATTTTACTATCCTGCACAAGTGGAGGCTGGGGATGCAAACCATGATTATAATTATAAAATGAAATGTAGAATTACCATAGAGTACAAAATTGTACAGTGTATGGCAAACACTCAGAAGTACGTACCATTAAAGCCGATTGTTACAAAAGTCGGTACTTTCTCAAGAACATTTAGAGCATAATTAACAGTAACACCGAGAAAGATATTAGGAGTACAAACACTCGACTAAAAAATTTCAGTAATTGGAGGAATCTGGTCACATAACCACCATCTATGACAAAAAGGGGCTACAAAAAACAGCCGAAAGGGGGAACAGGCACTTTTAAAGGAAAGGCACTTTCAAAAGAAAGGAAATATTTTGTTTACATATTCTGAGATTATTCGAAAGAGGAAGCTCCCGATTATTTTCTGCTTTCCTCAAAAACGCAATAGTGGCTGCTGTGTTATACACCTTATAGATCGCCTTTACACCCTGTTACGTTTGAGTGGATGCAAGTGTTGATGTATTTTTACCTGACGCACACATGCCCGTAGCATGAGTGCCCCAAAATGTAAAGGTTTTAGCGGGAAAAAAATTCTGCCTTTCAGAGAACTAGCATATAGCTTTGTACGCCTGCCACGCAAAATGCCTCCCTGAGTGAAACGGAACGTCATCTCACCTTCAATGAGTTGTCCTAACTTCAACAGTTTTTCCATTGAGCCGTAAGACACTCTCACACCGAATGCCGTCTTCACAGCTCGACGTTTCTCGTCGTCCTTTCCCAACCCCCACCCCCTGAAGACTTATAAAATAAAAGAACGGCAGACGCAGTATTATAACCCGACAAAGTAATTCTAGGCTAGCATTACCATCTTGGGAAATCTGAACCTCTCCAGGCGCGTGCAGTTTTTTGAGCATGTTGGGCTTTTCAAACGAACCGGGCTTTGAAGCGCCGAGTGCAACATGAAATGGCGAAAGCAAAACGTTGGTGTAAAACGTGAGCTTGATAAAAAGTGGAAGGAAATGGTTAGAGTGCTTTTGATTCGATTCGTCGGCTCCGTTCACATCGAAACTCCTCCAATACTTACTCCATTGCTTTATAAAGACGGCAAGTAGAAGACGCTGCTTCTTGCCGTGGCTTTCCTCAGTATTTTGAGTAGTCTTTGTCGTTCTCCCACCGAATATTCGTATTGGGTTCAGCTTTTATGCCGAGCTTCGAACCCGGAAGGATTGGTTTGCACTGTGGAGATGAGTTTGCCAGCCCTGTCCTCTTACTCTTTGACAAACCATTCAAAGGCGTGGAGTGCATATCTAACAAGCAAGAGCCTACTTTTCATGGACCCTAACCATGCCTTTTGATCTTCTGCGCGATAATAATCACTCGTACGTTATGCGGGAGTTAGTTACAGCTCCGAAAACATGCGCTTATAAACACATAAATACGCCCACACGCTTATGGATGACGTACACCATTTCGAGGGATGGGCAAGAAATGGCTAGTGTCATTACTTGTTAGGTTGACCTGGTAGGCTATCTTGGATAAAAAAGACAAAAAAATGCTCAGTAGGCTTATTCATATGCGAATAGATGGCCCGCTCCCAGCAGGTCAATACTTGTGCGGAGAGCACCAACCGAGAGTGTCCGAGATTTCGGCGCACGATAAAGATCCCCAGGTGGTCAAAATTAATCCGGAGCCCTCCACTACGGCGCGCCTCATCGCCTGCGTTGCGTCGGCGCGTTAAACCCTACAATCAATCAATCAATCAATCAATCAATCAACCGAGAGTGTCCTCGAGGGTTTTGCTCCATGTAGTACGCTAAGAATGTTGACTCGTTTGCTTGCTTCCGGGCTTCCATCCTTGCTGCCTTGTGAAGTCGGAGGGCTCGCCTTTCAGCTAATAAACGGCTTTCTCGGCAAAGAACGGCCGGCTTACCAAGTATGCCGACATAATAAGCCAGCTACTGTGACGAAAAAAAAAAATGGCCGCAGGTTGCACTCGCTGGGCAAGGTGGAAAAATAGTCGAGCTGGGAGTCGACCTAACTTCTACCGGTTTTGCTAAGTTTTGCTCGGTTTTGCCCGGCTTTGCTAAGTTTTCTTAGGTTTTGCGATGTTCTTGCTTGGCTGGGCTGAGGCGAAGTGAAGCCAAATTTTGCGAGCCCGTTCCTGTCATTCCCCTACACTGACAGCGGATCCCAGGGGGGAGACGCTAGGTCGGACCACAGCTCCGCTGTTTCTCCGTCCTTAAACTACTAGTGAAAGCTGCGCCAGTTTTTTTTGGCGTTTCAGTAGCCCAAATAGACTATCACCTTTGATGTTCTATAGTAAGGGGCGCGCATACGCATATAACCCTCGTACTCACGCTCAAGCAGGCGCGAAACCCGGCCTCACTTTTATAATGCCCTATCTTGTGAAAGCAAGATAACCGCTGATCATTAACGGTAACAGAGTGGATCCCCACAGAAGGCAAGCGTAGCAGGGGGCGGCAGAAAGTTAGATGGGCAGATTAGATCAAGAACGTTTGCAAGGCTTAAATTGGTCGCAGTTCGCACATGGACCGGCTGGTAATTGGAGATTAATGAAGAGGCCTTGGCCCTGCAGTGGGCGTTCGTAGATAGGATGATGATGATTGATGGATGGTGGGTGTATGATGAGGATGATGATGATGATGATCTTCCGCTGTGCACCCTTTACAAGCGGCGTGCTTTTTTTCCTCGTATATTTTTCGGTTTATGCCACCGGACCAAGCTCAAGCTAAAACAGCTCCGCTGTTGCAAAACATCCCGCTCCGCACCTAGGACATCAAAAGGAGACCCCTCCAAAGACATCCGGGCAAAACAGGTCCAAACCAGCACCCTTCTTATCGCATTTCCCCAGCTGAACACCCTGTCACCTGTAAATATTGCCGTTCTCCGGCTGCCCTGTACCGTACAGGAGTGCAGATAAATGACAGATTTCAGTGTATTCCACCCCATCCTGCGAACAGTAGCCGACCAGCCTTCCCGGCCCCGATACTGCACTTTATTCAGACATGGTGAAAAAAAAAACGGACAGAAGGCCTCTGACAGTGTGTTGCGGAACACGGCTACTTTCCAACGAGTGGTTGCTCTAAGATTCCCACCCCATGCTCGAAAAATAAATACTATTTCATTTATCGCAACAATAGTTCAATTGTAGTGTTTTTTATTCTGGAAGAGAAGTTTGTGCATGTCAATATGAATTACGGCAGACGTACTAAAGCCGGAAATAGCGCGTGTGTGTCTGCTTTGCGTCAAATGAAGACCAGTTGGAAGCAAAGGCGAACGTCGCAAAAAATAACTTTCCTGAGTCATTTCGTCAGCGCGACTGCTCAGTAAAATTCGATAATATCATGTTTCAAGTACAGAAACTATATATTTATACATTTTAGGTTATTGTAAAGGCAGAACAACATTCTTCAACATTGAGTCAGCCTAATTTCGAGATTTTTTTATAACAGTAGTCACTTCACAGAAACTCGAAGATTGTCATTTAGATACTCGGGGCCACTTTTTAACTGCCCTTCTGTCGCTTATTCTTGGCGGTCATTCTTCTTACACAAATAACAAAACAAATATATTATAGAACTGTACTTAAGTACACCGAACGAAGGCTTACTTTACAATGTAAACAAATCACCGTCAAGCAATTGCATTCTCTGTCCTACCCAAAACTCTGAGAAGCTGTCCACATGCATCTGTAACAAAACAGCAATCAAAATATACACTAGACCAGCGAAGAATAAACAGTTTGAGCGCCGGTACGGTTCTTCTTTGGTCTGTCTTGTGGGCAGTTTCTTGCACTCTTCTTTGAGGAATCGTCAAGCAACTCGCTCAATATCGTTTTAGTAAGCATACATCTTCGTTTTACTTAACCGGTAAGCATACATCTTCGTTTGACTTCACCGTAGCATGTGGACAGTAAGTCGACCTTCTATTCACGCATTTCTATTTCTTTGTCTTTTTGGTCGTTATTCGCCGCATTAGTATTGCCTTCAAAATCCCAAGTCGTGTTTCTTTCATAAAATATATGATAAAAAAGCCATTCTCCGCGGTGTCTGCGGGGAATAGCGCCTATTCGAATTCTCAGCGTGGATGAAGAGCTCTCTCGTCCTGAATCCCTTAGACCTTTAAGAAATTTCGTTTCTTTATTTCGCTTTGTTTTTTTTTGTTACGAAAGTGTTTTCTTTATTGTTCCGCACAGAAACAGGCCATTAAACGCTGTTCGCTTATTCGTTCTTTACACGTAGAAAGCCTTGCGGACTATGAAATATGCAAAATCATATTCCGGGCGGCCGAGTACCTCGGGGAATTTTTTATTCACATTTAAAACATTCTGGAGTCTTGAGACTAGATATATTCTAGTTTTGGGAAGATTCAAAAGTGCGCAAACCTTGACGCGTTAGCCCTTGCGGCAGTTAAATAGCCCGAGTGTACGCAGCGTGCTATACAAGGCCTATGAATCGCTCTCTTCTTGTTTTCAATTATGATAAGTGACTATTATGCGCATTACAATGCTGAATATCTAGACTGGAGCCTTAGGAGTTTCTTCCAACGGGAAAAATTGAATGCGAAAATTTACTGTCGTCCTCGTTGTAGACGTCAACCGTGGGGACGCAGAAGTCACGTGACTTCAGCGGCGAGAAATGCGTATTACAGGTGGGCGCTGCGGCCCGCGGGCACCGTTTCTCGGCTTTCGCATTCCAATACATAAACGCATTTAAGTGTCTCTTCAGAATTTTCGACCACTTGCTTTCAAAAAAGAAATTCGACACTTGCGTCTGCATACGACACCCGCCCAGAAGAAAAACTCGCGCGCCTTATAAAGAGGTGCAATATCTAACAGACTGACGTCTCCGGATCGCGAAAAATAAACAGCCCAACCTACTTAACCCTTTAAGCACTGATGTTTTTGTTATTTCAGGCAAAACAATGCTTTCTGTGTGTTTTCTTAAAGTTTAGGTTCCCATAAAGTCTGAAACGAAAGAGAGCTCGAAGTGCAAGTAATAACTGATTTATTACTTAGGCATTTAATTAGGACGTCTGGCAAATAAATCTTTTAGGTCAAGCACGGACATTACTTCTGCATACTTTCCTAAACTATATGACTTCCTGAACCTACAAACAAAAGATGTGCTCCTTAATGCACGTATTTATAGATTTACGAGCCTCGGGAATAAAACTCAGATCACCATTTTTTTCAGCCTCAATGTCGTAATTCCGTCTTCACCGGAGCTTCTTCTTGTCTGTAGCGCGCAGCTTCACTGAAATGAAACAACAGTGATATTTATCGCAATAGGCATCAATGAATCACTATTCCCCCCCAAAACTAGCAGTTTTTGTTTTGTTCTGCTATGCGGCTAGAGGAACTTTTATATGCGGGCTGTCAACTGACACCACCAGGGCCGAAAGGGTTAAACTTCCAACATGGGGGTGGAAAAGGCACAAGCTTCGTCGCAACATGGCTTGTCCAAGTGTCGTCATCATAAAGTGGCAACGTGTATAAACAACGTGTTACTCGTACTTCTGTTGGCACTCCGTATTTGGAGTGTAGCTCCGTGGAACAGCGTCCGCATTGCACATGAAAGCGACGCGACAGGAACGGTGACACCTCTCAAATGAACCACTCCTTAATAGATAAAAATCAGTTTTCTGATACGAATAGAACGTTCTCAGATGACAGAATACGAGCCTCGCATCTGATTTTGTGGTGAGGGAAAGAGGGCGAGGGGGTCACCGAACATTTCTTGGCGCATTTCATGCATTATTCTGTTGGACTTTAGCCAGACCGGACAACTGTCTGCTAGGGTACGCTTTGGCTGCAACCGCTGCACCAACACCTTCACTCAGTCGACCCAAGAAAACCAGCCAAAAAGAAAATCTGAAGTCTACGAATAAGTCTTTCGGCATTGTCCCGGTATTTGTATTCTTGTGTGCGCGCACTAAGTCTAACATTTTAACTCAGAAACGTACAACAACATCATGAAATTATTGAATACTCATTAGCAGATTCATCTTTAGTCTTCTTGTGGGCTTTCGAGGACAAGTAGAGATGTCGAAAAACTGACAAAAAAATATGCACGAAATCTGAATGAATGAGTGCTTTTATAATGCCATACAGACCTCTTCAAAGTGCCGAAAGAAGTACAACATATCCTCACTTTTTGCCGATTGAAGTTTCCTCGCGCTTGTTGTTGTTCGCAATTCGCTCTTGTACGCCAAACACGCAGCCGCCGCTCCTTTATCGGCCGTTCGTTGGCCCACTTTTTTTAAAGAGCCGTTTCAACAAATCGTAGACAGCATATCCCAAATCTCAGTCTCTGTGCATAAGAATGCATGGCGCATAAGTTAGCCGCCGAAACACTGCTTCTTGGGCGAGAAGAAAACTTTCTTGTCAATCTGCTTACGGTGATTTCAGGGAGTAAAGGGCTTCCTTTGATGGCTTCGAAACCCCACTAAAGAGAGGCAGGCCTAAAGTAAAAGCACTGCTTGGAATTCAAGTCGCAAAATATCTTATCTCTTTCCTTTCGCCTCACGTATGTTCTGTTCGTGCGTGTATGTCCACAAATTCCTCTCGGTTTAAGGATTCTTTCACTGATGCAAAATTTTCGCCTAATTTTTTTCTCACATTTGTTCTCGCGAATTTGTTAATCGGTAAGCCATTTGGGGCCTAAGGAGTGTCGTCAAAAGGTCCCGTATCTTTCAATGCGTTGCACTTTAGCCAAGGGTACCGCTTGAACCCATTATTTTTTGGAAGGATGTAGAGCTGTATTTACAAGCATGCTTTCTTCTACCCGCCTCCCTGAAAGCCTCAAAGCTATGCTGCGGTTGCATTACATTAATGGCACTCTAAGAAACAGTATTTGAAATACTAATTACTATTTCTACCTCAGAGAATAGAGGTGAAGTTGGCTATAGCGAACTGGAACCATGGTGGATTCGTACCAGCAGAACATGAATTCACCGGCGAAATGTTAGCTTGCCTGTTGGTCTTTGAAATGGTAAACCCGATGGCCTATGGGAAATATGAGACCCCAGTGACCCCTAATTTAGTTTCCTCTTCGGATGACGAGCGCTATATATCAATAAAACTATTGTTGTCTACTAAATTATAATTGAACACATAAGCAAATAACAGTGACAAGAAACGTTCTTATAAACAATCACTTTATCTTCCCAACCTAAAATCCTCTAACTGTTCCTCCTTGGCCTCCTCTTTGTCACTTCTCAGTCTCTAACCCACTGGCAAAGGTATCATGGCGCATGAAGACACCCGGAACAATCCTGACCGCGCGTTTCAGGGAGCCCAGGCGGCAAGGGGCATCGGTGGCGGTGCAGGACTCGTGAATAATGCAGCAAATGCCGTAAGCACCTACCCGCGGTGTCTGACGCGTCGAGCAGTCAGCTCATTAATTATCGCCTTATGTTTCCCCGCTACCCTCTCTGGTCCACTTTCATCGTCACTTGATGCTCCTATTTCTCTCTCTTGCTGTTCTCCCGGCCGAGGTTTCTGCCAACCTCTCGACATTCGATTTGCCTGGTAAGGAAGTGACCCACGACTAACCAGCCACCCCCTCGTCCCGGCTTCCCGCCTTGGGTAGGAGTTGTGGACTTCTTTTCTGACTAGGTTATTTTTTTATTGTCTGACCGCTAAGGGGGTAAGGTAGGTCACTTCGGACAAGCGGCTAATGCTGCGGCTTGGAGAGATTAATCTTATGCAGGAAGTAGGGCGGAAAATTGGGCCATAATTGGGGATTGGGACGACGTTGAATCGGGCCGTGATTGAGGTTCTTAGCAGATTACATGATTCTGGTAGTATCAATCTGCGTTAGTAATGGTAATAAGATGGTGTGTCCGACTACTGAGAAAATTGTTTTTTAAACATATACATAAATACGATGCCTCAAAGAGAAGACGATCAAAAAACAACTGCGCATAAGTTTATGTGGTTGTGTGCGTTGGGCGGAGGGTGGAGTTGGAGCAACCGCTTCCTGTTTAGAGTCGGATAGCAGGTTCCTATCTTGGCAGTGCTTTCGATTAAAAATGCCTCAATTCTCTACCCTTGCTCTTTGCTTTGTTTTTGTTGTCCTTAGAAGTTTTAAGCGATATCGGCAGAAAACGGCAGACAAAAAACTATAATCATAGTAACTTCATGGAGCCAAGGGGACGTGGCAAGAACTCAAAAGGCCATTTCAGTAATACGCAATTTTCTCTGAAGATCAGACCCCTTGCTCGATTCTCTTGAGTATTCTGGTCTTTACCCGCATTGGCAAGCTTTTTAGCTTCTACATGGCGGTTCCGAGCATTGGCTATTTTTTCTTCTGGCCACCGCAGTACGACTACAATGGCAACAATTGTTAGGGTGGATTGAGCCCTTAGAGAGCGTGCGCTCGGTTGGCAGACAGCTGGAAAGCCAAATGAAAGGAACAGAGTATCACAAAGAGGCCGCGAAGGAGCAATAGCGGTGATTTAGGGAAAATGCGGCCTCTTTTAAAGCGCCCGCCTACTCCATTCAGCAAGTAGCAGTACTTTCTACTTTTTATATTGACTCCGTTGCGTGAAATTTCCGGCTATAAGCGGGCGCTTACATTCTTTTCCGGCAGCCATTTCTTCCTTCGTTGTGTACGTTTGGTTATTTCTGTTTCTTTTTGTTCTCTACCTTTTTCTGTGCGATCACGTAAGGAGGAATTAAATCTATTTCAGAACATTTTGGTCAATATGAAGTTGATGGAAATTAAAAAGCAGTAATCTATGAGACACAGTGTCAAACGCTTTGGCAAAATCAATAAAGCTGCAGTTGCATCCTTTATTGATTTTAAAATATAACATCTCAAGAGGAATACCGCACACACCTAACAATTTCTGTCGTACGACCAAAAACATTTTTGCGACAACAGGAGTCCTGCTATTAGGACAAAGCCATCTGTTGTTACGACACACATTTCAGCCGTAACGACAATGTCAATTTTCTCAACGAGAAACATTTCTGTAGCCACGACAGAGCGTGCCATTTCCACTACTCTTCACAATGGCAATAACGTCTAAACCATGTGGAACTACTGATGGAGCATCAGGATCACGACAAGAGGGGAATTCGGCACTGACGGAACATCAAAATTAGTACAGAAATACGACATACGACTGAACATCAGAATCACGACACGACAATATAAGACGACACTAAGACACGTGAAAATGCGACAAACTACAGACAATTTTCACAATTTTCTTGTCGTCATTTTCGACTGGGAGTCAATAGCGGAGGAATTATCTAACACTCTGGACAGGTCTTTAGTGAAAGCTAGCAATTGCGTTTCGCATAAGTAATTTTTCGTAAACTGTGCTGATGGGCTGAGAACAATTAATTAGACTCGAGGTAGTTAACAAGGTGGGAATAATTTATGCGCTCCTATAGTTTGCAAGGCATCGAGGTTAGAAATGTAGGTCGGTAGTTGAACGGACAATGAGCGTCACCAGCGATGGGTACTGGAACCACCTTGCCGACCTTCCAGTGATCGGGCAGAGTGGTGCTCGGAGACCACGTACCTGAAACCAAATTTCGTCGGGGAAGCGTAGCGTAACGAAACATTCACTGAAAGCAAAATGAATAGGATGTGAAAATGTATGAGCATTACTTCTGCTTGACTTCTGGAAGCTGACTTGGAGGTGGGTACGTTAGCGTGCAGGCAAATGGTGAAGGGGTTAAATGTCAAGAGGGTTCCTTAACTGCTGCCATTGTCCCTGGATCATCCGCTGAGTGGGTATGGCAGCATTGTGGGTTAATATGGTGGCGTCACAAGGAAATGAAAATTGAGGGAATGGCAGTGAGCTTAAGGCGGCTGCTGGTATCGTTTGGTCCTACATACGGCCTCAACATACGGGATCTTCATGTTGAGCAACGTCAAACCATCTTGTACCTCAGCCTACATGTACCGGCTTACTATGGTTGACCTAAAAGAGTAACGTTAGGGCTAACGTCTTTCCATCGCAAAGCTAAGGCGGATGTCAGGGCACTGCATACATCCTTTGGGGGCAAGATAACGCATCGCAGCAAAATGAGATGTGAGGCTAGCGTATAACCCGCGTTCACCGCCAATGGGAATCTGAATTTGACTTTTCTGGCTACGCGCCTGTAGTGGAATTTTTGATGTCACCTGCATGCAGTGAACGGAATTTACAACTTGAGGAATAGCTGAATACAACGGGGGCAAGAGATAGAGAAAAGAAGGAAGCAGGTCTGGCGCTGGAATTTTATTACAAGGTTTGTACAGAAATATCCGGAGGTACCTTGTTTTACAATAAATCAGTAAATATTGCATCGACAATGATCTCACTCGGTTAACAAAGCATCTCTACCCCCGCGCGAGCGTTACCACTGTCATTCCCCTCAGTGAAACGACTGATTCTTTTTTATTCACATATATCTAATTTATACTTCTTCCCTTTTCCCCTAAAAGGTTTTTACCCGAATCCCGATAGCCACCGAATTTCCAACCTCCAAACAACCCCAATAGTATTGCCACGAACTCCGCTAAGACATTTTACGGACATACTTGTGCCTTCCTAAACCCCCAACTAATGCAATTTTCTCATTTACCCTGGTTGAAAGGCCATAGTTTCATTTTGCTCAAGGTAATAATGCCGACGAGATCCTTTATTTTACCTGTGGGGGGAAAACTTGCCAGCATAAACCTACCCTCCCCTCCCGTTGCCGGCCTGTATTCGTTTCCATCTATGCCATTATCTTGAAGCCTCTTTAAATGACGTCATAAAACTTGAACAACCATTCATCCCTGCATGGCAAATGGGAAAGCAGAAGGAAGAAGGGCGCCTTAGCCCATGGTGTCTCGAATGGCCAGGACGTGATATCCAGTCTGGACGCTTTAAGGGACGCACACAACGGCAGGCTGTGTATTAACCCTAGCTCGACGGCGAACAGGTTGTAAAGGCCAAACATGGAATACGCCGTAAGGAAAATAGGAGAAACAAAACCGTCCTCATCGTTGCCAGAGAATCAGAATAATGGACGGGCGACCGGGCGAATAGAGGCCACAATAAGAGCCTACTGGCATTCTCCGACGTGCATGATGGAGAGGGGCTTCGTAGCAAAGTCATCGACACCCGCGGTAACATCTTTTTTTCGAAGCCCACGTAATTGGATGCGCTGTTCTGCCCTGGTCGAGCTTTGTGTCTCCTTACAAAACTAAGGCGGGCGTCGCTTAATTTTTTTTTTGTTACCACGATTCCGAGGAGGGTACCAAGTAAATACCAACGTTGATGTCGATGAGCCTGCTAGCACATAGGTTAAAAATCATGTAGAAGGTGCCCGATAATACTTTGGCGCTGCATTGTTTGTGGGTTCACCATTATAGTTTATCTCATCGGGGAATTTGGTCGTGTCTTCGGTACCAAAACAAAGCGTAATAACCCAGGAGTCCATAATTCCTTCACTCACTGATTCTTTGACTCCTCCATCAGAACACCGCGAGGGTCTTTGCACGTATATATCAATTTTATGAGTGCGATTTAGTTACCAAGTCTTTTTTTACTGAAAAATATTCAAACAAACCTTGTCACAGGTACGTTGTACGCATTATAACGCGATGTCCGGTACTCATTGTAGAGGGCTATATAGGAAAATTTCCTGATGATTGAGATCCCTAAAATTTCGGGAAAAAGCCCTGTATGTTCTTTGCTTGTGCACGCTCATTGTACCTAATTGAGAAAAGTTACTCTTTAGAAAACGTACGCACGTCGCGTAATAATTAGTACACACACAATCCGCGCTAACGCGCAAAATTAAGTTTATTGCCGTGTTGGAACCGTATACGTTTATGCAGGTGTTGTTCCTTGGTGTCGCAGATGTTATCTTTATACTCATCACGAGCCCTCAGAGGCAGCATTCTATGGTAGCAATAAAGTGCTTATTTCGTCTGACCGTCTGTTACCTAATACTTCCGGGAGTCAATTATTGCCGTAATATTGATGTTCTCTTTTGTTCTTAAAATCAGCACACTTTTGTAACTTTTCCTCCGTTTGCCAAATGCTACGCATCCACTGACACGCCCGTCCACCAGGTTATGTTCGATGATGACTGAAGAATATCTCGATACTAGCACAACTTCTATACGGAAGCACTTTTGTTACCCACAATGGAGTACACTTCAGTGAAACAAAAAGGGCTTCAATGTAAGTCACCAACGTTAATATGAAAGCGCAGTAGGAAAGTACAAATTGTAATGTTGTTGGAGTATACATTACGAAGTTAGCAGTACATTACAATACATCAGAAAGCTACCTTAAAAAGCCGTTTGGAAAGCTAGAACAAGAACAACATTCTTGCGTTCTTTACATAATTCCTGTGAGCGGGTAATCGCCAGAATACTTCGTGCGTTTATTTATGCATTTCAACAAGATAGCCTCATGGCTCCAGGTGCATTATTGAGAGGATTAGTACGTTGAAATACCAGGCTAAAAAAAAACATACGAGGACCCGGAATTGCGTCAAATTAAAATGGAACCGATGTAGAAGGCAAGTTCGACAGAACAGGCAGACTCTGGCAAAAAAGCCCATCCAGAAGTGTCGAAGACGTGTTGTAAAAACTAGACCATAAATTGCAATCTGCGTTAAATGTGTGAGCACAAAATGCAGCGAGTGACTTTTGGAATCAAATATATTTTGTGCATACATGTTTTTGTTAAAGCTTGCCGTAGGGTATAAAGAAAACTAGAAATAAAATATACTCCTCACCCCCAAATGCTACGCAGCATGCCACTATATACAGAACTTCGTCCACCTTAAGCACCCGGTTTTCCATTCGTAATTTTCTCCTGTTACCAGACACCCTGTCAAAACAATGTAATAGAACAACACGTCTTTTTTTTCTGAATGTTCCTAACGCCGCATTATTTACAAAAGAGAAAGAGGGTACACCGCGTCTTGTTTTGTCGGCCAATTTCACCCTCAGCCGGACCGCCAGCATTGCAGATGGCGACTCCGAAGCTATGTTCGTGCTAGCTTTGAGGAGCCGGTTAAAAAACAGGCTCGGACAATTTGTTCCCGCAGGCGGCTCATCTAAAGAGACATAGTACGGTGCACTTGCCCGGCGGTTAAACAGGCATTCCTCCCTTTCACTCGCTCATCTTTCGGTACATTCGGGAGTCCTCTTCATTCTTCTCTTCTGTCCACTTCAGCTACATTTTTATAGAGCAAACACACGTCTACATTAGATGGCTTCCTCTCTGCACAACAATCCTCGCAAGATGGGCCTGGTGTTGAGGACAGAGGACACAACATGTACACTACTCAAAAGTCAGTCTCCCTTTGCGATGTGAAGCATCCAGTCTCATTTGTTCTCGACAGTTCTGTCTGGACTGACTCTTGAAAAGTGGAAGGTAACCCCACAAAAAAAGGCAGATAGAAACAGCGGGGAGCCAGTTTATCCTGCGGACGTTCACTTTCGCTACCCAGCTCCGGAATGTTTATGTTGTCGCAATAGAGGCGCAGAAGTTATTTTATTGGGAAAGAAGAGAAGGGCAGGAAAAAAGAACACGAGAGAGTAAGCACGACCCGAAATGCTACCCGCATATATTTCTCTGGTTTTGCAATAGCACCACCTGCCACTACATTTGAAGGGCTCTACAGCGGGGAAGCGCCACCCACAACTACACGAAAAATAAGATGGCCCTGACAAAAGAGCCTCTGTGCTGGGAATCCTATTTTTTGGTGCTTGTGGTTGGGGCTTAAGCCGTATCTTAGCCTCTGTCCTACCTGTCTTATTTAAACTGAAGTTTTTGGCTAGTGGTTATTAAAGCAATATTTTGCTATGCAATACCAACTTGCGATGAAATACTACCTAGCCTGCATGGCCACTTCAATTCATTTCGTACCCTAAGATTTCCGTAACTGCTCAATCTATTAGCCAGTGCGTTTTAAATCTTTGATGAGAAATTGATCTTAGACTCGATGTTAGACTCGATTGATCTTAGACTCGATCTTAGACCTGGATACCTCCTCCCTTGGGTGGAGGTATCCAGGATTCATGTTTCCTGGTCCTTCAAACGGTGTCACGGAATCAAGCAGTATTTGTGAAGTAGACCAAGGAGACAAAAGAGCCTCGTTCTAAATATTCTCCTCTCCCTCTACACCCAAGAAAAAAACAGACATGTTTCTAGCTTACAGTCTCACTGGGTAATGGATGGCCATGAGATGGCATTTACTCCGAAAGTTGGTTCATTACCCCTGGTTGTAAATTTATTTGGAGCAAGTTTAGAAAAGAGTGGAATATCACTTGTGAACCGAAACAAATCTGAATGTGCGGGGCCGCCGATTGCAGTGGGCTCTTCACAAGATTAGGCAGATAAAAAGGCGCGCAAAGAGCAAGGGTGACAAGCGTTAGGAGATAAATGGAACGGGAGTATAACAAGATTGAAGAAGATGCGAAGGAAGTAAAACCGGCTGTGCTTCACATTGGCGGAACGTGCAAAGTTCAAGAGTCCAAAATAATCACCAGGTAAATTAGGGTTGTTCTCCGCCTAGACAACTAAAAATGATCTTACAGTACTGTTTATACTGCAATAACAAGTAAACCAAAGTCCCCCGTCTTCCTAGGGCACCATTCGTCTCAAACTTTATGAATTTACAAGACGCACATATGCACCACTTCTCCCCGACACTGAAAAAGGCCGTATCCGCCTCCCTCCTATTAATAATGAATGTCGTTTTCAGCTATTTAAAAATATCTTGCGCCTGTAGAGCAAAATCATCTGATGCTGTTCGTGCAGTTCAAAGATATCGTGCATTCAATACATATTTACACTACTTTTTACGCAATCATGGACAAAGGGTCTCACCTAATCTAGCCGAAATGAAAATTAAATACGCCAGACCCTTCCTAAATGGTTGATGGTTAAACTAGGTTCATCGCCGAGCGCTCACCACCAATCTCGCAAGAACTTAACGTTCAACCTTCGGCCTTCTGCCTACTTAGAGTGTGCAACAACTTTACTGGCTTCGTTCCAATATCCAGCACGCACAATTCAACCCCATTGTGTTTAAAAGTTCATCTTCCTCAATAACATCACCGCCTTGGGCGCACAAGTTACCTCCAATACATCCTCCAACTAACCTTAGCGTGCCATTTTTCCAATAAAATTCTTTCCTTGTACACTTCCCCCGGGCGTCCTTTGTTCTCCTGTTGCGAAAGAAATGAAACTTTGATGCACTTTCTCTCTCTCTCTCTGTGAGGAGGCTTTCGGCATTCTTTGAATCCTAGGCCTTTTTAGGGCGGATACTTCGAGCAGTACCTCCTGTCTCTACGACCTCCACCTTAATTCCCCCTTTTGTGCACACGCTATGGCATAATTAATCATTCCTTGGAACAGGCGTGATTGATAGCTTATTTTCCCTAGTTAAAATGACCCTCGCATGGAACTGACGACTTGCAGGCGTCAAGTGCGATTTAATTTTCGGAGTCCGGCTTGAGTTGTAGACAAGCGAGGAATTTCAAAATCTGTGCTTCGGCGACGTTTTGACAGCGAAACAATAGCCGTGCAATAACCGACCAAGCAATCTCTACGTTTAGGCAACTGCACCCGACGAGAGGCGCGTAGCTGTGAACAGCGAGCACAAACTAATTTCGCCAGCTATCCGAAAGATCGACGTCAGTGTATCGTCATTGCTGAACCAGCTTTTTCTGAACCGACGTATCCGTGTGTCGCTTTTACTGCTTTGTTTGTTTGAAAATAAGAAATTGACGCACTCGTTATTCAATATCGGCGTGCCCGATAATTTTAAATTATTAATCATTTTTCGCTACTTGGCAAATGTGAAATACGACGAATGCAGACTGCTTAAATACATTATTTAGGTACTCTGCATCTGTCCTATTTAACATTGGGCGGAGGGCCGAAAAATGCCATAATCACTTAAGATGAATGATGCTGCAATATTAACGTTTTTTATAAAAGCCATGAAAGGTTCGGCATCATGTATTTCGCTTTAAATTCGCAATTTGTAAGACTCCAAGACGAGGAACCATGCATCCACCACCCCTCTTGAAGCGTGAGATACGACTCAAAGTACCCTTGCAAACATCATTTAACCGTTTTTAATATCCTGCGCACAGTCATAGTGGTAATGGCATATTTTTGTAGTATTCAGTTCATTAAACCGTTATTCAAGCAGTCAAAAAACTATTTATTATTGCATATAAATAAATTCTAAATGCTAAGTGCAATATCTAATTCGAGAGTTCTCAGCAGCGTCCCTGCGCGTCCCCGTGCACCACACCAGACCGGAGTTGGTGATGCGCTGATGAATAAATTAATGGAACCAGTGTGTCTGAAGGTTCCGATTTCCGCTGACTCTGCTTCTCCTTCCTTACTCAGATCTGCCCCGCCTTCAACAGTCTGACCGTTTCTTTCCCCAGTATCTCCGCTCCCTACACGCCAACATCAAAGACTTCCTCCTGACTACTCCGCATTGGTTTCGGTCAGCGGAAAGGAGTACTTATTAATTAGTTTGCTGAAGCTATGCAAACCCTTCTAGTTCGGTGCCGTCTTTCCCGTAGTCTTGTGGAGCTGTGCAATTGCGGCCCTATCTGATGCCGACTACGAGGTTTGCCCAGACAACCCTCGCGTGGATTCATCGTGGCGGATCAACTTAAAAAAAAGGAACGTGCGCATTTGTTGTGTATAGTCCGATTTTATCGGGGGAATGGTTCTGTAAAGCAAAAGGAAGAACTATGCTGCATTCCCGATGATAGTTAACAAAACTTTACTTCGTGTGGTTTGATGTCTTTTACCTGCAAGGCCACAGGACCAGGATAATTGGAGATTTATGGGAGCGGCCTTTGGCCTGCAGTGGGCGTAGATAGGCTGATGATGATGATGATGATAGTGGTCTTCAAGGGCAGCGTTATTATAGAGGGTAGTGGGGGTCGAAATGAACAGAAACAGATCAAATGCAGCCGAGCGGATACTACATATATTCATACCGCAATTGCAGTGTCAATTGAAGGTATTCGGAACTGTCACGTTCCTGAATGCAGCGCTTGTTCTTGGAAGGTGATCCCAGTCCGCCGTTCTCCCAAGTAGACGCGACATGTCTTGCTCTATACAGCTGCACTGTTCGCGGTAATTATGATGACCGTTACAGAACAAAACTAGAAGGGGGAGGAAATAAAAGTATTGCGAAGAAAATGATTAGGGTAATGTGCCTTGTGGATAACGCAAGTTCGAAGGTTAATTCGAGGACGAGATAACTCTGATGAGCTCAGTGCACTTTTCATAAAAGGGACACTCGATAACTCATGATATTTCTTGGTGTTCTTTATGATAAGATTTTAAATGTTTGATAATAGTTTACATGTATGTATTTTTATGGCGATGTGATATTCCCGAAGCATATTCCTTGTTTGCGCTTCTGCACACCCCTTGGCAACACTTCAAGTGCCCGGAAAGTGAAGCCGACCTCAAGACTCTCCCCGTTTTCACAACACAGTAGTGAATGACCACTCATGGGTTAAGAACGCATGGTTTCTGAGGTAAAGAACGTTTGCTTCGCAGGTGATATACAATATCACCTGCGATATTTGTGATATATAATATTTGTAATATAAAATAATGAAGAAGGAAGTGTAATAGGATGTTTTTCCCCAGCAGGGACCGAGGCTGGCCTTCTCTCAAATATCAGGTATTTCACCCGCTACTCACCCCTTACACTGGAGACAAACAAGCAGACAAGGAGACGGTAACTGAGATGATCACCTCCAATTCATTCGATGAGCAGTTTAAAAGGACACAATTCCCGGAGCAGGTATTTGCCTATGATAGTAGATCGAAACAAGACCTCTTATCAGCAGAAGCAGCATACTGACGGAAAAAATGACATAAACGTGAAAATTGGGAGTCGTTGACGAATATGACGGGTCTGCTCATCAGCCTGCCCAGTGGTTTCTGTGCCCGGGCACTAGGGCGTAACGTAGGTTCCCCTAGGTTCCACACTAATGCACCTAAAACCCCCAAAACTGTTGAAGAAATGGGAAATAGGGACGTACAGCGGTCTCCGCTATACGATTTTGGGCACAGGTTGGTGTAGTTCTGTACGAATATGTTTTTACAGATTCCCATATTTACGTCGGCAGCACACATATCGGTGCCGTCGAAGCCGCCTATTTCCATCGACAATTTAGTGGCTATCGTAAGAGTCTCTGGAATTCCGGTTGTCTGCTCCGTCTCCACCCCTACAATTGCCTCCTCGTATCCTTCACCCTGAGAACATGCTCTTTCGCCTGACAAGCCCGCGGTCAGACACAAAGGCCCATGCTGCAAACACACGCAATTATATATTCAGCGGAAAAGGAGGCAGTCGCATGTCGTCATGTTTATGAGGGCAGCGTCCCCGTAAACATTACAGGGAGAGATGGCAGAAGTAAAACATAATGCGACAGAAGTGTGTGAAAGAAACTGAAAAAACATACCACACACAAATCGGAACACGCCGAACTGCACGTCCTGCCGTCATTTCAGTCCTTTGAAATTCAGCTCACTTTGTTGGTGTTTTTGTTCACAAAAAAGCAGCAAATGCTTGTGGTGATACTAGATTTGAAATGAAGTGCGGGCCACCACATAAAAGGTTATCCATAATCCCACTACCTATTGAGTGCAGAGCACTTTATGGGCTCGCCTTGTCGTCTTAGCTCGCTAACGGTCGATGCTACTGCCGGAATCAGCCGGCGCAGCGAGATAACGGACGCGAGTAGAGCCTTCTGTCCCGCCATCAGGGAGTCCTGCTGAGACTTCGAAACCCACGTGGTTTAAATAGTCATAACCGTTCAAACCTTGTGAGCCGCTGGCGCTTTTCATACGTCTCCCCGTTATTTACCGCAAAAAAAACCGCCAGGAACATTTGAGGCATACTTTGTGTATATAACCGGTAGCCCCCGCGTTCATTTAGTTATGAACGCTAGTTGGGTTGGTTTTTACGATAGTAAGAGAAAAAAGGCGCACCACAGGAAAGAAATGCCGTGGTCGAAATGACGCAGAAAGGCTCCAGCCGCGTAAGAAAAAATGGTGCGATGGAAATGCCGCCGAAAGGCTCCAGCCGCGCAAGAAAAGAATGGCGCGTAAGAAATACCGCAGAAAGGCTCCAACCGCGCAAGAAAAAAATTACGCGTTTGAAATGACGCAAAACAGCTCCCGCATACAAAAGTAAAGCAAGTGCAAAAAGAACACACCTCCCGCTGGCGCAGTTTCAGGCAGGGGGCGCGCGAGCACTGCGGAGGCGTGAGATTTGAAAAGCATTGGGTGGCAGCAGTGAGCGGACGACGGCGCTGCAGCCCATTATGGCGAATCACTGCTCTCCACTTCCGACAGCTTTCAAATTGAGTTGAACGGCTTTAATTTTCGTTGTAATCGTTTCGTAATTCTACATCGATCTCACTGCATACCGATCTGGGGAAACTTACATCCTGGATTTCTGGGACCCCGCTCGCCAACAAGCGATTGTAATCCTCGCGTGTCTTGGACTTCTGTAATCGTCGGTATTGAAAGCGAGTGCGTTATGATCTCCTCTTTTTTTTCGTACACAAAACCACCTATTCTAGAATTACGCACACTCTAGTAATTAAGGGATGGTGAGACGTTTAGGACTGGTGCGTACCCACAGCTCCATGTCGTTTTTAAATAGCTTTCCAAACTGAACGACAGTTTACTCTTGAGGGCACGGCCTACTCGAATTCTTGCACTCGCCAGCTGAACCAGCCAAAATTGCTTTTCAATATTTTGCTCGCAAATCGATTACGAAGCCTTCTCCTTCTATTGAAGACAGAAAAACGTTTGTGAAGAAAGATTTCTCTTGTCCTTTTCATTTGCTCTCCACCCAATTGTTTTGTTTTGGCTGATCTATTTTTCCAAAGAATAAAAAGATCAATGGCGTGAAATACCTGACCACTTGCCATAGCGGTCAGTACAGCTTCCCTTCACACCGCTGTGGGTTAGAGTCCAGTCCTTGGGATCTATTTTCTGTCTGCCTTTCCCGTACAGGTGCCTGCCTTTTTCCAACCCGCTGTACCTTCATGGTGAAAACAGCGCATAAAAGACGAACACATAAATAGGGTAAACACAAACGCGACGCTGTTTGAGAGCTGTCTTCATCTTTCA
This sequence comes from Haemaphysalis longicornis, assembly GCA_013339765.2. Lineage (NCBI taxonomy): Eukaryota > Metazoa > Arthropoda > Arachnida > Ixodida > Ixodidae > Haemaphysalis > Haemaphysalis longicornis. The sequence continues at coordinate 66,857,765 of CM023457.1, forward strand.
TGCGATGTTTTCACCATGAGCATTCACCAACTTGCTCACTTCGCTGCACCCGCTGTACGTTGTTTTACAGAGGATTAACCATGGTTCATCTTTCATTTATTCTTTTAACGCCCGTGTGTACGAGATTTCGGCGCACGTTCCAGATCCCCAGGTGGTCAAAATTAATCAGGACCATCCACTGCGCGTGCCTCTACGCCTGCGTTACGTCTGCGCGTTAAACCCTACAATCAATCAATCATTTCTTTTTCCAAATTTTAAGGCTGCGGTTTTTCTTGTTTTCTTAAATTTTCTACATTTCTTGTTACAAACTTGTTTCTTTACTAGCCCACAGGTATCTTGTCTTCTGCCTGACAAATAAATCGACACAATATAAATTCACAAATTTAAAACGCGCGTGCCAGCAAATGCAACAAACGCAATTTACTTATGCCGACTGCCTGATTTTCTTTACTGCTCAAATACGTTTCACCAATCAAGCTATTTCCGCCATTAAATCTGTTTACTTCGCCAATCATGCATTTTCGAGAATGGGACGTTAAGCGGTTGGGGCAGGGTGAGGGAGCTCGGCAAAGAATGCTCGTACATTAAAACCAAAGGCCGCGTGCTTTGCCACCTCGTCCCTTCCTCTGCTTGACGCCGTGTGCGTATTTTTATTTGGGCGAGTATTTTGACCTTGCACCTGTGTAATTGCTCCCTTTGATTGATTTTGTTCTACATAACGAAAGGCGCTATATATTCCATATTGTCAGTAAAGTCTATACACAATGATGACCAATCGTCTTGTCAATGTTGTGTTTTGTCCTGAACATGATGACCTTTTATTATGAATTTGTATATCCATCTAGTTCGGCTTAATCTTACTGTAGAATACCGGCCAATTAATGAAATGATCACTTTACTGAAATGACTTGGGAAGCATGTGAAATACTGAACGTAATCAGGCGAAATCTAGTTTAGTCCGCTGAACTTTAAGCTAACACGTCTGTTGTTCGGCGAAAGATAAAATACGCTTCTGTAATATATGGAACGCAAATATTACATGCATAAAAACCCGTTTGACTCAGTACAAAACAAAGCAGGTGTTTTCATTAGTAAGAACTACTCGAGAACACCCAGAATGACCGCAGGCAGAGAATTAATCTCATTACCCTCTCTAGATGAACGACGTCTGCTAGCACTGCTCTCCTACTTCCACAGTATGGGTTATATCCCGTCGTCCTTTGCTGCAGCGTATATGATGCCACAGCATATAAATTTTCCCCGCCACGACCCGTCATTCAAAGTCCGTCGCTTTATTATAGGTACAAATCTCTCTCCGATGATCTGGGTTGTTTCTTTCTATTCACCATTGGAACACACAGCCAAAACATATTGCTTCTATTCTTGAAGATGACTCATTTTTTAGCCATTTGAAGCTCATTTTAAAGGCGAATGTGTACAAAAACAATTTGTGGCTCTTTACAACATTATGAGTACACTAACGCGTTTATAACTATTGTTCTGGGTCTGTTTTGATTATATGTAATCTTTTGGCGTCTTTTCGTTTGCTTGGTTTTGTAACGTCGACTTGAATGTTCTAAGTGGACTGCTCATTTCTATTGCGTTTGCATGTCTGGAATATGTTATTATAATCCAATTTTCTTTGTAATTTCCGTAAGAGTCTTAAGGTAACCTGAAAAAAATTATAAGAGCACAGGAACATTAAAGACGTTTTCTTGCTTTCGCAAGGTTCCCCAACAAATTTGGATCAAATTCAAACGCAGGCGTCATTGTTTTGATGGTTGATATATGTTCCCAAGGACTACCGGCGTTTCTGGAATGAAACTAACAGAAATATATCGGTTTCAATAAAATCGCCTGTTCGGCTAACTGGTCCATGACAGATTAAAGATAAGGGAGCTGACGACAGCACACAAAGAGGACACAGCACAGAGTTGTCGTTCTTCCTCTGTGTGTCTCTTTTTAGTGCTCTTTTCTTTAAGCAGCACGTGCGTTCTTTCATTTTATTCAAGCGTCAAGTTCATCATCCTTTTCTTCCACTGACACCATCCGTTTCTGTTTTTATGCTGCTTTGAAAAGGTAAGTAAGCCATTCGTTTCATAACGACATTTCTTCTTCTATGCGAAGCACCAATTCACAGTGATGAAAAACTCTTTATTCACCCAAGCAGGAAGCGATTACATTTGCTACGAATCCCTGTGCATGTAACTGAAATGTTATCACATCATTTGTTACCAACAAGCTCATCTAGGGTGCCAAGAGCCTAGTTAAATGTAAAAAAGTGCATAATTGATTCTTGAACATCTGCACGACGAGAGCGCTGCGCACTTGTCGATATTGCAAACATTTTCCTCTATGGTATATTCGGGATCACATACTTTTCAAACTCCGGGAAGTGTGACAGCCATTATATAAAAGCGAGTACCACAAAAAGCTCAGCCAATAACCGACTAGACCAAAATAACCGGAGCCTCCGTGTTTTTGCGAGCAACACGATATCAATAAATGCCCTCACTATATCCATAACTGGATTTGAAAATCCTATAATTACGTTTTTTAAAGCGAAAGTGTTTTATTCCATTATACGCGAAGATTTCGCTGACGTCATATTCGTTACGGAAGTGACGTCACTACGACGAAGCATGCTGCCTGTAAAGGGTGCACCCCTGCACACAGAATCTTCCTGAGGGGAAGCAACATTTAGTACTAAAGAGTACGTTATACTTAGGGCTGTTCCTTTTCGGATTTTATATTTTAACAAGAAGGTGTTTTATGCCGCAAGACACCAAGATTTCACTGACGTCATATTCGTTACGGAAATGACGCCAGTACATCTTTGCTGAAGCCACCAGGCAGCAGGACGTCGCTAGCCAATCACACCCACAAGACAGCCGCAGACCCACAAATCATGCTCAGCTGCAGATTTCACTGCATATTTCACTTTCGTGTTTTACTGATTCCTATGACAGTAGAGTCAACCACATTTTCACACAAATCTCATACCACACACCCTGTATTCAAAATTTTGTGTTTATCTCTAGCTACTCATTTCAAATTTGTAGAACCTTGGTTTTCCCATGGGAACTTTTTTTTTCTCATCCTTGAACCAGTAATTTATTTTGGATAGCCCAGCTTGGTACCTTCTGGGTACTTTAAATGTTATTATTTTGAGACACTGTTAACGGACATGGGCACAATGTTTAAATGTGTGACTCCCCAGATGAAATATTTTTGCAGACATTTTAGAGACATCAATTATAACGTTTGATGCTTTACTCGGAGCCTTAATGCTGACAGGGCCACCTTTATAGGCCTGGGTAGGAATTGTTCGTCGACGTATTCGTAACCCATCGAAATTGTTTGTCGCCAATCGTCTGTTCTTCTAGAAAAGCCAATCGCCGACAAATTTTCTCGTAAATTTGTACCGGAACAAATATCTAAATGGACTGATGACTATTGCAACACGGTTTGCAAGTAGGGGCATTTCTTCCTTCTTTCATGGTATCTTTGCCCAATCGGGCCTCTGAACAAGACTAGGTTTGTCGAAAAGGGGTCAAGTCTTCCTGAAGGTAATCATTTCCTCATAGCGATTTCATCGCACTTTGGTCATTTTACTGCAGCTGATTGTTAAACCTCACTGCAAAAGTAACCATTCCTAAAGATATTTTTTTTCATTTATGGCAGCAAATATCCCCGAAAATTAGCTTGTAGAACTTTTTAAGGGAAATAATATTGCTTGACGTAAAAATGTTTCCTTCGGCTGGCTTTAGGCTGTCGATCGACTGCCCCCCCCCCCTTTCTTTCCAAATCTACCTGGTGTAGGTTCATCATCTCACCAGCTCCAACGTGATTACGGACGCTATAGTTCAAAGAGAACCGGTGAAAACGGCATCAGGCCAACATCTAACTTTGGAGCTGTACAAAGTAAGATAACCATTTTCGCACTAATAAAGAAGGCTAAGCACATTTGGACACCATTTCGCGACAGCCCGCATATATTTTCTGGTATTATAGACTGGCTTCGATATATGCAGTCCTGATGCTCTTATGGCTTCTGAAAGTTAAACGGCATTTTGCAACTACCTCCCCCACAAAGATGGCTGCACAACGGAGAGCCGTGCCAGTTATACAGGTAAAATACCGAAGCCACTCCCTCCAGAGATATAAATTTTCGCAATCTATAAGTTATAATAATATAAAAAATACACTGAACAAAGACTTATACACATTTCCTTCCAAATTAAAGTGTGTAACCGATCAGCTGGAATAAAACTGCCTTGGGTAGTAGTGGGAGACTTACTGCGCCCACTTTCACGCAGCTTCCGTCGCCTGCGCAAGCATCACAAGAATCCGAGATAAACGCATCCATCGTAACCATCATCGCTGTAAAGCTGAAACCAAGGCCTTCACATCATTTTTTTACAGTAGTCTACCATCTTTCAAGGTTTGCAAGCGGACGACGTTGAAAGTTCAAACTACAACGACTCTCACAACCCTCGGCCCGAGCGCGTTCAACCAACGGCGACAGCCGTGGTTCTCCCCGTAATGACATATTTGACAGTGGTAATCGTTTGTTCAATGCTTGCGCCTAATACAACTTTTTACCAACTTCGTTGACACTTTATATATGGTTTATAGAGTGTGTGCGCTAAAAGTGAAGCGATATAATATTTACTGTCCTCTACGTAAAACTCTGTCTTCATACAGATAAACAAGTGTGATATAGGCGTCCCATTTATACAAAATTCGGCGTAATAAACTCATTTCACTTTTACTAAAGTAGAATATACCAGCGCTTCTCGCAAGATAAAAGATAGTCAGCCGTTATGCACGTGCGCTTTGCTGTCACTTTCTTTCTGTGGTCAAATTTATCTATATGCGGAATCGAGCGGTATTCGTTAAATATTAATATGACGGATGTGTCACCCGAAGTGAGCGCACCAGAAACGTCTATGAAGCGCCTGCGTCGCCATGTTTTCTCGGTTCGTTCTCGCATAATGAGCGCGAAAGGAATCCTAGAGTTTTAGATGCTTGTTCGAACACTCATGATTTGCACAGAATATTTCGAACACATTATTTGAATCATTTTTTTCCTATGCCACTAGAAATCTGTCAATGTGACCGAACATGGGGGTGTGTTATAAAAGGTCCTCAGGTCTGTCCCACGAACAATTATATTTCAGTAATTTCAATAATATGCAACAACAGGTTCTTTATTAAAAGCCCCATGTAGGAAATTGTCGGGGCTACCAAGCTGATCATACCTGGCTGTGTATATACTTACATGAACACTTAGAAAGAATGCTTACGCACTCTATGATATTCATCAGTTGGAAATTCCGTACTATTTTTCGTCGCTCTTCAGTGTAGCAATCTCTATTTTTAGCCTCAACACTGCTCATTCAATGAGTTGAGTATTCGCGATATTTAATTCGGTCAAATTTGCACAGTTCTTCGTGCTAACGTTATCAACTATGTTTTCGTTTGTGCCTTCCACACAAACCCGTTTTAGATTGTTGTGCTGCATGCCATTATTGCTTAAATCCCCGACCGCGAGGCCTAAATGCCTAACTTGTTGTACCTGTAACATATACTGACGAAATGTTTTGCGTTTTGGTAGGTCAATAGAGGCTATCGTTTTAGAAATATTCTGACTTTATATCCCCGAAGGGAACGCGTATTTCGCGTGAGCAGGCATTCTCTTACTCCTGCTGCCATTTATTAGTTGCCGAATACCTTAGGACCACGCAATGTCCGTCCGCGTCCGTGCGCATACTATTTACGATCGCAGAAAATCACACAGGCACCGGCAGGATTCGAGCCTGTGTCTGGTAGACCAGACATAGTTAGTGTCAGTCGTCTTACCCATTCGGCTATGACCGTGAGTTAGAACCCGCGGAGTCAAACGGCTTGCGCCCTCGGCTGTAACGGTGCGCAGTAGCTTAGGACCTCCCAATGTCAGTCCGCGTCCATCCGTGCGCACACCACCATCAAGCGAAAATCAAGCGAAATTTGATTTGACCCGTGAGTTGCAGTTTCATTTAGGTAATAATCCAGGTGCAACTCACGGCTCAAATCGAATGGCAGTCCGGGGCGCAAATCGGAGGTCACTCGGATGTCAGTTCGAGTCCCCGTATTCCGCAACCTCGCCATCATCCATGGAGTGGAGATGCTGCCATTTTTTATCTAAACATTTTCATTTTTGTTAAGTAGATATTGTAATATATGATTGTTTATTTATACTATTTTTAGGCCACTTTAACCGAGCACAGTTACGTACATTCTTCCGCCGTGGCGGTTGCGCCACTGACCATGTACTTGGCGCTCTCCCAACTTTCATCGCTTACAGTCATACTCCCGCACGTGAATAATCAAGGTGAGTGCATATATGCTCGCTAGTTAAATGAAATTTCTGTTTCCTACGTGAAAACGAGCGGCACAGAGCGGCAAGACCACCATGGGTTTTGTGTATCAGACGAAGAGCTGCTGTGCACAGCGCAGAAATAGATCGACTGTACTGCATATTGCCTCGCCAAGCATTTTCTTCCTGGCTTAGCATTCTTTTGCTTCTATGACCAGTGTTGAGACGCTTCACTCTCCGAATGAATGACCTTGCTGTCCAACGCTTTTTCTTGACTTTCACCTATGGTTTCCGGTGGCCTGAACCACTGTCCTATTTCTTTTCCGAGAGCCCGAGACTCTGACTCAAGGCTCTTCATAATACCCTTACCGTGATTGTCTTCAAAGTGGCATCCTATATACTTACGCCTGAAGAACACGAAGGAAATAAAACGCCATAACGTCTAACAAAAGGAATGAACGCCACGGCGTATTTGCTTTCGACGAAGAAACCGGAAACTCGTTCAATGGCTTTTACATGGGCGCCCCGTTTTAGCCACGTTCGTGCTCTATTTATCCTACTTTGGGTCCTCCCGCGAGAAATCAGTTTCGCCAGACCAGGAATGACAGAAATTCCAGTCAGCAACAAGTCCTCCCGAAGAAATTCATCTAATTGCTGTTTCACTGCTCTACGGCCGAACGGCTTAACGTTGACAAATTAGGCAAAGGTTTTATACAAAGATAGTAAGTGAAAGTAATACCAGATTTATTAATTAGGCATTTCGTTAGGACAGCTGGCAACTAAAAATTTTAGGCCGAGTAGAGACATCACTTCTGCATATTTTCCTAAACTATATGACTACCTGAACCTACAAACAAAATATGAGCTCCGTAATGCACGTATTTATAGATTTACAAGCTCGGGAATAAAACTCGGATTGCCATTTTTTCCAGCCTCAATGTCGTAATTTCGTCTTCACCGGAGCTCCTTGTTCACTGTAGCGTGCAGCTTCACTAAAATGAAACAACAGTGATATCTATCGCAATAGGTATCAATGAAGAACTATTCCCCCCCAAAACTAGCAGTTTTTGTTTTGCTCTCTATGCGCTAGAGGAACATTTATATTCGGGCGTCAACTAGCACCAGGGCCGAAAGGGTTAAACATCCAACGATGTGGATGGAACAGGCACAGCTTCATCGAAACAAGGCTGTCCAAATGTCGTCATGATACAGTGGCATCGAGTATAAACAAACCGTTTACTGGTACTTCTGTTGGCACTCCGTAGTTGGAGTGTAGCTCCGTGGAAAAGCGTCCGCATTGCACGAGAAAGCGACGCGACAGGAACGGTGACACCTCTCCAATAAACCACTTCTTAATTAATCAGAACAGTGTTTTGATACGGATAAAACATTCCCTGATGACCGCATACGAGCATCGCACTGATTTTGTGGCGGGGGAAAAAGGCGAGGGGGTTATCGAACATTTCTTGGCGCATTCCTAGAATTATTCTGATGACTTCAGCCAACCGGACAACTGTCTGCTAGGGTACGCTTTGCCTGCAACCACTGCACCAACACCTGCCACTCATTCGACCAAGAAAACCAGCAAAAAGAAAATAGAAGTCACGAATAAGTCTGTGGCACTTTCCCGGTATTTGTGTTCTTGTGTGCATGCACTAAGTCTAACATGTTCATTCAAAAACGTACAACAGCATGCTAAAATTATTACTACAATTAGCAAATCTTCGTTATTATTCTTGTGGGCTTTCGCTGACACGTAGAGATGTCCAAAAACTACAAAGAAAAATTCACGAATCTGAATAATAAGTCCTTTTATAATGCCAACCAGAACTCTTCAAATGCCGAAATAAGTACAACATATTCCTCACTTTTTTGCCCATTGAAGTTTCCTCGAGCTTGTTGCTGTTCGCAATTCCCTCTTGTACGCCAATCGCGCAGCCGCCGCCTCTTTATCGGCCGTTGTTTGCCCTCCTTTGTTAAATAGCAGCTTAACCAATCTTAGTCAGCATACCCCAACTATCCGTCTCTGTGCAAAAAGAATGCGCGGAGCCTAAGTTAGCCGCCGAATCCCTTCTTGTTAGGCGAGGAGGAAAGCTTCTCTTCATTCTGCTTATGGTAATTTCAAGGTGTAGAGTGCTTTCCTTCATCGGCTTTGAAACCCTGCGAAAGAGATGAATGCTTAAAGTAAAAGCAGTGCTGTGAATTTAAACTGCAAAATATGTTATCTCTTTTCTTTCGCCTGACGTATGTTGTGTTCGCGCATGTATGCCCACAAACCCCTCTCGGTTTAAAGGATTCTTTCAGTGATACAAAACATTTCGCGCTATGTTGTTCTCCCATTTGTTCTCGTAAATTCGTTCATGGTAAGCCATTTGGGGTTTAACAAATGTTGTCAAAAGGTTTCGTAAATTTCAATGCGTTGCACTTTAGAGAAGGGCACTGCTTGAACCGTACATTTTTGAAGGATGTAGAGCTGTACTTACAAGCATGCTTTCTTCTACCCGCCTCCCTGAAAGCTCTAAGCTATGCTGCGGTTGCATTGCATTACTGAATCTCTGAGAAACAGTGCTTTAAATAGTAATTACTATTTCTACCTCGCAGCATAGAGGTGACGTTGCCTATAGCGTAGTGGTACCGTGGTGGATTCGTACCAGCAGAACACGAATTCACCGGCGAAATTTGGCTTGCCAGTTAGCCTGTGAAATGGTAAACCCGATGGCCTATGAGAAATATGAGACCCCAGTGACCCCTAATTGATTTTCTCTTGTCATAAGAGCGCTATATATCAATCAAACTATTCTTTTCTACCAAATTGTAACTGAACACATAGGCAAATAACAGTGACAAGAAAAGGTTCTTCTAAACACGCACTTTATCATCCCAACCAAAAATCCTCTAACTGTTCCTCCTTGGCCTCCTCTTTGTCACTTCTGAGTCTCTAACCCACTGGCAAAGGTATCATGGCGCATGAAGACACCCGGGACAAACTGACCGCGAGATTCGGGGAGCACTGGCGGCAAGGGGCATCGGTGGCGGAGCAGGACTCGGGAATAATGCAGCGAGTGTCCTAAGCACCGACCCGCGGTGTCTGACGCGTCGAGCAGGCAGCTCATTAATTATCGCCTTACGTTTTCCCGCTACCCCCTCTGGTCCACTTTCATCGCCACTTGATGCTCCTATTTCTCTGTCTTCCTGTTCTCCCGGCCGAGGTTTCCGCGAACCTCTTGACATTCCATTTGCCTAGGAAGGAAGTGACCAATGACTAATCGGCCACTCCTGCGTCCCGGCTTCCCGCCTTGGGTAGGAGCTGTGGAATTCTTCTCGGACAGGTTGTTAGTTGGTTTTGTGTGACCGCTAAGGGGTAAGGTAGGTCATTTCGGCAAGAGGCTAATGCTGCGGCTTGGAGAGAATAACTAATGCATGGAGTAGGGCTTAAAGTTGGGCCATAATTGGGATTGGGACGACGTTGAATCGGGCCGTGATTGAGGTCCTTAGCAGTGAGAAAATTGTTTTTTTAAACATATACAAGTATATGGTGCCTCAAAGAAAAGACGATCAAAAAAGTAACTGCGTGTACATTTATGTTGTTGTGTGTGCTGGGGGGAGGGTGGAGGGGGAACAACGGCTTCCTGTTTAGATTCGGTTAGCATGTTTCAATATTGGCAGTGCTTTCGATTAAAAACGCCACAATTCTATAGCCTTGCACTTTTGCTGTGTTTTTGTTGTCCGTGGAAGTTTTAAGCAATATCGGCAGAAAACGGCCGACAAAAAATTTTAATCATAGTAACTTCATGGAGCCAATGGGACGTGACAAAACCTCAAATGGGCATTTCAGTAATACGCAATTTTCTCTGAGGATGAGACCCCTGAATCGATTCTCTTGAGTATTCTGCTCTTTACCCGCATTGGCAGACTTTTCGCTTCCACATGGTGGTTTCGAGAATTCGTTTTTTTCATCTGGCCACTGCAGTGCGACTACAATGGCAACGATTGTTAGGGTTGATTGTGCTCTTACGAGAGAGTGCGCTGGGGTGCCAGACAACTGGAAATAAAATGAAAGGATCAGAGTATCACAAAGAGGCCGCGAATAGCAATAGCGGTGATTTAGGACAAATGCGGCCTCTTTTAAAGCGCTCGCCTGCTCCATTTAGCAAGTAGCAGTACATTCAACTTGATATATTAACTCCATTGCGTGAAATTTGCGGTTATAAGCGAGCGCCTACACTCTGTCCCGGCAGCCATTTCTTCCTTCTTTGTGTACGTTAGCCTATATCTGTTTTGCTTCGCTCTAGATCTCTTTCTTTCTAGAATTTTTCAGTTTTAAGCAGTTAAAACTTTTTTTTCCGAGAATTTGTCACATACGTTTGTGCTAGAGGCTGTTTCAACGCCCTTTGTAGTTGTGTCCTCGAAATTGCGTGTATGTTCATGAGAGATGTGCGGATTTTTTCGTGTCCGCACCCAATGGTAATTGCTGCAGGTAAATTTTCTCTTGAACCACTTCGGTCGCGGCCTTTTGCTGACCGCGCAGTATGTCTAATATTGCTCAGTTTCTAGTAAAAATTAGTAATAGATGGATATAAGCGTGGAATCCATACCGCTGAAGGTCCGTCGGTGACCGTAAAATAATTTTAACACGAAAATATGTGCTCTTTGTGAACCTTTGGCCAAATATTAGCAATTCTAGAACCCGACCTTCATTTATTGTGAAAATGTTTTTCATTTTGCAACTGTAAGCTTTTATTGTAACAAAAGACTTTTCTTACAATTGTGTGAGCTTACTCGATATGCTCGCTTTTCTCTCAACTACCCCTCCAAAATTGGGAGTATTTTCTCACGATCTTTATTTTTTTCCGTGTCCTGATTGTTTTGCTATTTGCGCTGGACATTTCCAAGCTGCGTCAGATATTCTGAATCAAGACGCCCTCGTACAGCATAAGCAAACTTGTTCTTTCAGCTTCCTGGTAGCAGCCTGCCGTCTTCTAATCCTGTTGAATAATTTGTGGTGTGCGTCTAAACTTTTGGCACGAACGTTTGCAATGCAAGAAACCGGTGTTTCTTTTTGTAACACTACTCTTGTGTCTTTTGCGTTTCAGGTAGGTTATTTTTTGCCTTTTCTGATTGGGAGGAGGGCGATTCACAGATGGGCAGATGAACACAGGGACAGATGGACGGACAAGAATTATGTAGCCTCTTTTTATTAAGGTGCCTCCTTCGGGAGAGCACATCTTATGGTGTGCATCAATTATTTACAAACTGTCATAATAACAAAATCGCTCAATCCGAAATCCCAGTTTATTCCTTGCGTTTCCTGGTCACACCAAGCACTTACGTTATCGAGATCGTTGTTCAAAATAGAAATATCCGATCTGTTAGAGGTTCCCCTATAAACTACACAATCGGTAAGGAAGGGTCTGATAGGAGAGAAGATGGCTTAGGAAGATCATTAATGTATATTTAAAAAAGGAGCGGGCCAAGCACAGATTCCTGGGAACACCAGAGGTTATAGGGGAAATATTAGAGTTATCGTTATTACAATTTGCGTACTCTGTGCGATCACTTAAGGAGGATTCAATTCGTTTCAGAACATTTGGGTCAATATTAAGTTGACGGAGATTTAAAAGCAGTAAGCTATGAGACACAGTGTCAAACGCTTTGGCAAAATCAATAAAGATGCGGCTGCATCTTTATTCATTTTAAAATCTAACATCACAACAGGGATACCGCACACACCTAACAAGAATTCCTGTCGTAAGACAAGAGACTTTTTTGTGACTACAGGAGTCCTGTTATTACCACAAAGCCATCTGTTGCTACGACACACATTTCAGTCGTAATGACAAAGTCAATTTTCTCAACGAGAAACATTTCTATAGCCACGGCAGAGCTGCCATTTCCGCTACCTTTCACAATGGCCAATAACATTTAAACCATGTGCAACTACTGATGGAACATCAGGATCACGACAAGAGAGGAATTCGGCACGACCGAACATCAAAGTCAGGACAGGAATACGACACACGACTGAACATCAGAATCATGACACGACAAGAATACAAGACGGCACAAAGACACGTAAAAATACGACAAACTACAGACACTTTTGTTGTCATTTCCGACTGGGAGTCAATAACGGAGGAATTATTTGATATTCTAAACAGGTCTTTAGTGAAAGCGAGCAATTACGTTTCACATAAGTACTTTTTTTCGCAAACCGTGCTGATGGGCTGAGAAAAATGAATTAGACTCGAGGTAGTTACAAAGGTGGAAATAAATTATGCGCTCGCATAATTTGCAAGGTATCAAGGTTAAAGATGTAGGTCGGTAGTTGAACGGACAATGAGCGTCACCAGCCATGGGTACCGGAGCCACCTTGCCACCTTCCAGTCATCGGGCAAAGTGGCTCTCGGAGACCAGGTTCCTGAAACCAGGGGCCATTCAGGAACCGTGACATAACGAAAAATTCAATAAAATCAAGGCGCTAAAGACAAACTAACAAAGGCACCTAAGATTTCTCGTAGGGCGTGAAAGTGCATCAGCATTACTTCTGCTTGATTTCTGGAAGCTGGTGTGGAGGTGGGTAGGTTAGCGTCGCAAGCAAATGGGAAGGGGTTAATTGTCAAGAGGGTTTCTTAACTGCTGCCATTGTCCCTGGATCATCCGCTGAGTGGGTATGGCAGCATTGTGGGTTAATATGGTGTTGTCGCAAGGAAATGAAAATTGGGGAAATTGCAGTGAGCTTAAGGCGGCTGCTGGGATCGTCATTGGGCCTACATACGGCCTCAACATTACGGGATCTTATATGTACCTCAACCTACAGGTACCGCCTTACTACGTTTACGTGAAAGAGTAACGTTATGGCTAACGTCTTCCCATCGCAAAGCCAATGCGAATGTCAGGGCACTGTATACCGCCTTTGGCGGCAAGATAACGCGTCGCAGCGAAATGGGACGTGAGGCTAGCGTATAACCCGCGTTCACCGCCAATGGGAATATGAATTCGGGTTTTCTGGCTACGCGACTCTAATGGAATTTTTCATGTCAGCTGCACGCAGTGAATGGAATTTACAAGGTGGGGAACAGCGCAATACAACGGGGACAAGAGATAGAGAAAAGAAGCAAGCAGGTCAGGCGCTGGAATTTTATTACAAGGCCTGTACATAAAGACATGGAGTTCCTCTTTTTTACAATAAATCAGCAAATATTGCATCATCAGTGATCTCACTATGTCAACAAAGCATCTCTGCCCAGCTCGAGCGTTACCACTGCCATTCACCTCAGTGAAATCACTTATTCTTTTTTTAATCACATATATCTAAATTATACGCCTTCCCTTTTCCCCGTAAAAGGTTTATACCCGATTCCCGATAGCCACTCGATTTCCAACCTAAAAAACACCAGAAGTATTGCCATAAACTCCGCTATTTTACGGACAAATTTGTGCCTTCCTAAACCCCCATCACATGCAATTTTAGATGCGACTGCATCTCATTCACTCGCCTTGTCCCTCCATACGGCGTTGTTGTTGTCCGTCCACACCCCTCCCCCATTCTCCTCGCCGCGCGAGCTGCGCTCTCCGCCGCTCACCCCCTCTCCTCTCCGATAGCGAACACTCTCTCGCGAGGGTCATTGGATTGGATTCGATTGGATTGGCTTGGCTTGCTTGGCTTGGCTTGGCTTGGGTTGGATTGGATTGGATTGGATTGGATTGGATTGGATTAAAGTGGATTGTGTTGGATTGTGTTGCGTCATAGCCGCGCCACGTTGCGTCATAGCCGCGGCAGGGGGTTCACGGCACGTTTCACGCGATGGGAGAATCAACCTAACGGAAACAACAACGGAACCCCCTATGCGTCGCATCTACACAGGGGTTCCCTTGAGGGGAGGTGGGAGTAATTTTTTTCATTTAGCCTGGTTAAAAGGCCGTAGTATCATTTTTGTCAAGGTAATAATGCCGACTACATCCTTTATTTTACCTGTGTAGTGAAAACCTGCCAGCATAAACTCCGCCCTCCCTTGCCGTTCCCTGCCTTATCCTTTTCCATCCATGCCGTTATGTGGAACCTTTTTTAAATGACGCCATAAATCTTGGAACAACCATTCATCCCTGCATGGTAAATGGAAAAGCAGAAGGAAGAAGGGCGCCTTAGTCCATGGTGTCTCGAATTACCAGGACGTGACATCCAGTCTGGACGCTTTAAAGGACGCCCCCAACTGCAGGCGGTGTATTAACCCTAGCTCGACGGTGAACAGGTTGTAAAGGCCGAACATGGAATACGCCGTAAGAGAAATTGGAGAAATAAAACCGTCCTCATCGTTGCCAGAGAATCAAAATATAGGGCGAGCGACCGGGCGAATAGTGGCCACAACAAGAGCCTAGTGACATACTCCGACGTGCATGAAGAGGGGCTTTGTGGCAAAGTCACCGACACCCGCGGTAACATCTTTTTTTCGAGCCTCCGTAATTGGATGCGCTGTTGTGCCCTGGTCGAGGCTTGCGTCTCCTTACAAAACTAAGGCGGGAGTCGCTTAAGTTTTTTTTTTTTTTGGTACCACACTTCCGAGGAGGGTACCAAGTAATAAATAGCAATGTTGATGTCGATGAACCTGCTAGCAGATAGGTTAAAAATCATGTAGGTGCCCGACAATACTTTTGCGCTGCATTGTTTGTGGGTTCGCCATTATAGTTTATCTCCTCGGGGACTTTGGTCATGTCTTCGGCACCAAAACAAAGCGTAGTAACCTAGGAGGCCTTAATTCCTTCACTCACTGATTCTTGACTTCTCCATCAGAACACCGCCAGGCTCTTTGCACGTATATATCAATTTTATGAGTGTGCTACACTTAGAAAGTCTCTTTTACTGAAGAAATATTCAAACAAACCTTGCCATAGGTACATTTTACGCAAAATAACGCTATGTCTGATACTAATTGTAGATGGCTATATAAGAAAATTTCGTGATTATTGAGATCCCTAAAATTTGTTTTTTTTTGTCTTTATTCGCATCTTGCACAACTTACGTGATGCTGGGAGCGAGCAGTAAAAGCTGTCTGAAATCGACGGCTTGACAGAGCTGTCGCCCTGTATGTTTGTATATTCTGTATGGACGCCCTGTATGTTATTTGCTTCTGCACGCTCATTGCACCTAATTGAGAAACGTTACTCTTTAGAAAACGTACGCACGTCGCGTAATAATTAGTACAGACATTCCGCGCTAACGTGCAAAAATAAGTTTGTTGCCGTGATGGAACCGTATACGTTCATGCAGGTGTTATTCCTTGGTGTCGCGGATGTTATTTTTATCCTCGTCACGAGCCCTCAGAGGCAGCATTTTATGGTAGCAATAAAGTACTTATTTCGTCTGAGCGTCTGTTACCTAATACTTCCGGGTGTCAATTATTGCCGTGATATTGATGTTATTGTTTTTTGTTCTTAAAACCAGCACACTTTTGTAACTTTCCTCCATTTGCCAAATGCTACGCATCCACTGACACGCCCGTACACCAGGTTGTGTTCGATGATGACTCAAGAATATCTAGACGTTAGCACAACTTCTATACGGAAGCCCTTTTGTTACACACAATCAAGTACACTTCCGTGAAACAAAAAGGGCTTCAATGTAAGTCACCAACGTTAATATGAAAGTCACCAACCTTAATATGAAAGTACAGTAGGAAAGTACTAATTGAAATGTTGTTGGATTATACATTACGAAGTTAGCAGTACGTTACAATACACCAGAAAGATTCCTTATAAAGCCGTTTGGGAAGCTAAAACAAGAACAACATTCTTGCGTTCTTTACATAGTTCCTGAAAGCGGGTAATCGCCAGAATACTACGTGCGTTTATTTATGCATTTAAAGAAGATAGCCTCATGACCCCAGGTGCATTATTGAAAGGATTACTACGTTGAAATACCAGGCAAAATAAAACATACGAGCACACAAAATTGCGTCAAATTAAAATGAAATAGACGTAAACGACAAGTTCGACAGAACAGGCAGATTGTAGCGAATAAGCCTATCCAGAAGTGTCGGAAGACGTCTTGTAAAAACTAGACCATAAATTGCAATCTGCGTTGAATGTGTAAGCAAAAATGCAGCGTGTGAATTTTGGAATGAAATAATATTTTGTGCATAGATAGTTTTTGTTAAAGCTTGCCGTACGTTATAAAGAAAACTAGAAATACAATATACTCCCTCACGCCCAGATTCTACGCAGCATGGCAGTATATACAGAACTTCGACCACCTTAAGCACCCGGTTCTCCATTCGTAATTTTCTCTTGTTACCAGACACCCTGTCAAAACAATGTAACGGGACAACAGGTCTTTGTTTCTTTTTCTAAATGTTCCTAACGCCTCAATATATACAAAGGAGAGAAATAAGGTACACCGCGTCTCATTTTGTCGGCCAATTTCACCCTCAACTGGACCGCCAGGGCTGCAGATGGCGACTCCGAAGCTATGTTGGGGCTAGCTTTGAGGAACCGGATAAAAAACAGGCTCCGACAATTTGTTTCCACAGGAGGCTCATCTGGAGAGACAAAGTACGGTGCACATGCCCGGTGGTTAAACAGGCATTCCTCCCTTTCACTCACTCATTTTTCGGTACATTCGGGTGTCCTCTTATTTCTTCTCTTCTGTCTATTTCAGCTACATTTTTATAGAGCAAACACACGTCTACATGAGATGGCTTCCTGGCTGCAGAAAAATCCTCGCAGGATGGGCCTGGTGTTGAGGATAGAGGACACAACTTGTACATTACTCAAAAAAACAGTCTCCCTTTGCGATGTCAAGCATCCAGTCTCATTCCTTCTCGACAGCTCTGTCTGGACTGACTCTTGAAAAGTGGATGGTAACCCCACAAAAAAAGGGCAGAGAGAGGATAGCGGAGAGCCAGGGACATTTTATTCTGCGGACGTTCGCTTTCGCTACCCACCTCGGGAATATTTGTGTTGCCGCAATGGAGGTGCAGAAGTCATGTTACTGAAAAGAAGAGAAGGGCAGGAAAAAAGAACACGAGAGAGTAAGCAGGACCGAGATGCTACCCGCGTCTATTTCTCCTGGTTTCGCAATTGGACCACCTGCCACTATATTTGAACAACAGGTCTCTACCTCGAGGAAGCACCACCAACAACTACACGGAGAATAAGATGGCCCTGACAGAAGAGCCTCTGTCCGGTGAATCCAATTTTCTGGTACGTGTGGTTGGTGCTTAAGCCGTATCTCAGCCTCTGTCCTACCTGTCTTATTTAAACCAAAGTTTTGGCTAGCGGTTATTAAAGCAATATTTTGAGATGCAATACCAACTTGCGATGAAATACTACGTAGCCCGCATGGCCACTTCATTTTATTTCGTACCCTAAGATTTTCTTAACTGCTCATTCTGTTAGCCAGTGCGTACGAAATCTTCGATGAGAAAGTGATCTTGTACTAATGTATGAGTTCGAATGGACATATTTCAAGCCATACATCTCCGCGCAGCTGTGAGGGCCACACGGAAGAAACAATCAATTGCTGCAAAGATAGGGCTAACAGGCACTGCCGCCCATTGCGTCGTATGGCGCAACAGATGCCATGGTTAGTGGTCCTTTCCCGCAGTTGTATTCACTTTATAGGGCGATACTGACTCGATTAGAATGACTGCTCCTCCCTTGGGTGGAGGTATCCATGATTCATGTTTCCTGGTCCTTCAAAGGGTGTCACGGAATCAAGCAGTGTTTGTGAAGTAGACCAAAGAGACAAAAGAGTCTCGTTCTCCTGTTCCTGTACACTAAAAAAAACAGACTGACATGTTTCCACCTTACATCCTTAATAGATAATCGATGCCCATGAGATGGCATCTACTCCGAAAGTTAGTTCATTACCCATAGTTGTAAATTTATTTGGAGCAAGTTTAGAAAAGAATGGAATATCGCTTGTGAACCGAAATGAATCTGAATGAGCGGAGCCGCCGATTGCAGTGGGCTCTTCACAAGATTAGGCAGGAAAAAGGGCGCGCAAAGACCAAGGCTGACAAGTGTTAGGAGAGAGTGGAAGCGGAGTATAACAAGAGTGAAGAAGATGCGAAAGAAGTAAAACCTGCTGTCGTCTTCAATTTGGCGTTTCTGTGCTTCACATTGTCGGAACGTACAAAGTTCAAAAGTGCAAAATTAATAACCAGGCAAATTAAGGCTGTTCTCCGCCTGGGCAACTGAAAGTGATGGTACAGTGATGTTTATACTTCAATAACAAGTAAACCCCCTCTTCCTAGGGCACCATTCTTCTCAAAGGTTACGAATTTACAAGAGGCACATATAAACCACTTCTCCCTGACACAGAAAACGGCCGTATTCGCCTTCCTGCTATGTTTAATGAATGTCGTTAATAGCTATTTAAGAATATTTTGCACCTGTAGAACAAAATCATCTTATGCTGTTCATGCAGTTCAAAGCTGTCGTGTATTTAATACATATTTACCCTAATTTTCAGGCAATCATGGACAAAGGGTCTCACCAAATCCAGACAATATAGAATTAAATACGCCAGACCCCTCCTAACCTGTTCATGGTTAAACTAGGTTCATCGCCGAGCGCTCCCCACCAGTCTCGCAAGAACGTTACGTTCAACCTTCGGCCTTCTCCCTACTTACAGACTGCAACAATTTTACGGGTTTCGTTTCACCATCCAGCACGCACAATTCAACCCCATTGTGTTTAAAGTTCATGTTCTTCAACAACATCACCCCCTTGGGCGCACCAGTTACCTCTAATACATGCTCCAACTAACTTTAGCGTGCCATTTTTCCAATAAAATTCCTTCCTTATACACTTCCCCCGGGCGTCCTTTGTTCTCCTGTTGACCAAGAGGGATGAACTTTGATGCACTTTCTCTCTATCTTTGAGGAGGAATTTCAGAATTTTTTGAATCCTAGGCCTTTTTAGGGCGGACACTTAGAGCAGTACCTCATGTCTCCACAACCTCCAGCTTAATTCCCCCTTTTGTGCCAGCGCTTTGGCATAATGAATCCTTCCTTTGAACTGGCGTGATTTAAAGCTTATTTTGCCTGGTTAAAACTGACGCCTCGCATGGAAGTGACGACTTGCAGGCGTCAAGTGCGATTTAATTTTCGGAGTCCGGCTTGAGTTGTAGACAAGCTAGGAATTTCAAAAACTGTGCTTCGGTGACGTTTTCGGCAGCGAAACGATAGCCGTGCAATAACCGACCAAGCCATCTCCACGTTTAGGCAACTGCACCCGAACGAGAGGCGCATAGCTAAGAAGAGCGAGCACAAACTAATTTCGCCACCTCTCCGAAAGCTCGACGTGAGTGCACCGTAATTGTTGAACCAGCTTTTTTTCCAACCGACTTATCCGTGTATCACTTTTACTTATTTCTTTGTTTTAAAACAATAAATTGGTGGACTCGTCATTCAATTTGCACGTGCCCTATACCTGTTAAACTAGTAATCATTTTTCGGTACTTGACAAATGTCAGATACGACGAATGCAGACTGCTTAATTAAGGTATTTAGGTACTCTGCATCTGTCCCATTTAACATTTTCCGGATGAGCCAAAAAATGCCCACAACCACTTAAGATGAATGACTGATAGAATATTAACGTTGCTTAGAAAAACCATGAAAGATGCGGCATCATGTATTTCTCTTTAAAGTCGCAATTTTGTATGACTCCTAGAAGAGGAACCATGCATCCACCACCCCTTCTCAAGCGTCAGATACGAATAACAGTACCCTTGCAAACATCATTTAACCGTTTTTATATCCTGCGCACTGTCGTAGTGGTAATGGCATATTTTTGTAGTATTCATTTCATTAAACCGTTATTCAATCACTCAAAACTATTTATTATTGCTAATAAATAAATTCTAAATGCTAAATGCAATATTTATTTCTAGAGTTGTCAGCAGCGTCCCTGCGCGTCCCCGTGCACCAGACCAGACCGGAGTAGGTGGTGCGTTGATGAATAAATTAATGAAACCGGTGTGTCTGAAGGTTCCAATTTCCGCTGACTCTGCTTCTCCTTTTTTACTCAGATCTGCCCCTCCTTCAACAGTCCTTACCTTTCTTTCCCCAGTATCTGCGCTCCCTACACGCCAACATCAAAGACTCCCTCCTCACTACTCCGCATTGGTTTCGGTCAGCGGACAGGAGTACTTATTAATTAGTTTGCTGAAGCTATGGAAACCCTTCTAGTTCAGTGCCGTCTTTTCCGTAGAATTGCGGAGCTGTGCAATTGCGGCTGTATCTGATGCCGACTACGCTGGGTTTCCCAGACAACCCTCGCGTGATTCATCATGGCGGATCAACTTACAAAAAAGGCACGTGCGCATTTGTTGCGTATAGCGCGATTTTATAGGACGAATGGTTCTGTAAAGCAGAAGGAAGAACTATGCTGCATTCCCGATGGTAGTTAGCAACAAAACTTTATTTCGTGCGTTTGATTTCTTTTACCTTCAAGGCCAGAGGACCGGGGTAATTGGAGATCTATGGGAGAGGCCTTTGTCCTCCAGTGGGCGTAGATAGGATGATGATGAGGATGATGATGATGATGACCTTCAAGGCCAGCGTTATTATAGAGGGGAGTGGGGGTTGAGATATATAAAAACTACGCAAAATGCCGCCGAGTGGATATTACATACATTCATACCGCAATAGCAGCGTCAATTGAAGGTATTGGAACTCTCACGTTCCTCAAGGCATCGCTTGTTCTTGGCAGGTGATCTCAGTCCGCCGTTCTCCCAAGTATAAGCGGCATGTCTTACTCTAGTGCTGCACTGTTCGCGTTAATCGTGATGAGCGGCATATAACAAAACGGGAAGTGGGATGAAATAAAAGTATTGCAAAGAAAATTATTAAGGTTATGTGCATTGTGGAGAACACAAGTACGGCGGTTTTGCGAGGACAAGCTAACTCTGATGAGCTCAGTGCACTTTTCTTAAAAGGGACACTCGATAATTGATAATATTTCTAGGTGCTCTTTATGATCGGTTTTTAACTGTATGATAATAATTTACATGTACGTATTTTATGGCGATGTGATAATCCCGAAGCGTATTCCTTGTTTGCGCTTCTGCACACCCCTTGGTAATACTTCAAGTGCCCGGAAATTAAAGCCCACCTCAAGTCTCCCCGTTTTCACAAGACAGTAGTGAATGACCAAACATGGGAAAAGAACGCAGGCCTTCTGCGATAAACAACGTTTGCTTCGCAGGTGAGAGCTTTGTGATATAAAATAATGAAGAAGGAAGTGTAATAGGATGTTTTTCCCCAGCAGG
This sequence comes from Haemaphysalis longicornis, assembly GCA_013339765.2. Taxonomy (NCBI): domain Eukaryota; kingdom Metazoa; phylum Arthropoda; class Arachnida; order Ixodida; family Ixodidae; genus Haemaphysalis; species Haemaphysalis longicornis. The sequence continues at coordinate 66,879,400 of CM023457.1, forward strand.
GACCGAGGCTGGCCTTCTCTCAAAGATCAGGTGCTTCACCCATTACTGACCCATTACACGGGAGACGAACAAGCAGACAAGGAGATGGTAACTGAGATAATCACCTCCAATTTATTCGTTGAGCAATTTAAAGGACCCAGTTCTGGAGAAGGTATTTCCCTATGAAAGTAGATACAACCAAGACCCCTCAGAAGCAGACGGTGCATACTGACGGAGAAAATGGCATAAACGTGAAAATTTGGTGTCGTTGACGATTATGACGGGTGGGCTCATCAGCCTGCCCGGTGGATTCTGGGTCCAGGCACTAGGGCGTGACGTAGGTTCCCCTACGTTCCACACTAGTGCCCCTAAAACCCCCATAACTGTTGAAGAAATTGGAAATAGGGACGTACAGCGGTCGCCGGCAATACGATTTCGTGCACAGGTTGCTGTAGTTCTGTACGAATATGTTTTAACAGATCCCCATATTTACGTCGGCAGAACACGTATCGGTGCCGTCGAAGCCGCCTATTTCCGTCGACACTTTGGTGGCTATCGTAAAGAGTCTCTGGAATTCCGGTTGCCTGCTCCATCTCCACCCCTGCAATTGCCTCCTCGTATTCTTTACCCTGAGAACATGCTCTTTCGCCTGACCAACCCGCTGTCAGACACAAAGCCCATGCTGCAAACACACGTAATTATATATTGAGCGGAAAAGGAGGCAGTCGCATGTCGTCATGTTTATGAGGGCAGCGTCCCCGTAAACATTACAGAGAGAGATGGCAGAAGTAAAAGAAAATGCGACGGAAGGGTGTGAAAGAAATTGAAAAAAAAATACCCACACCAAATCGGAACACGCCGAACTGCATGTCCTGCCGTCATTTCGGTCTTCTGATAATTCAGGTCACCTTGTTGGTCGTGTTTTTCCTTACAAAAAGCAGCAAATACTGGTGGGGCTACTAGATATGAAATGAAGTGCGGGCCACCGTATAAAAAATATCCGTAATCTCAGTACCTATTGCGTGCATAGCACTTTATTGGCTCGGCTTGTCGTCTTAGCACGGTAACGGTCGATGCGACTGCTGGAATCAGCCGGCGCAGCTAGATAACGAACGCAAGTAGAGCCGTCTGTCCCGGCATCAGGGAGTCACGCTGAGGCTTCGAAAACAACGTGGTTTAAGCAGTCATACCCGTTCAAACCTTGTGAACCGCTGGCGCTTGTCATACATCTTCTCGTTATTTCCCGCAACGAAAACTACAGGTACATTTGAGGCAAAATTTGTGTGTATAACCGGCAGCCCCCGCGTTCATCTAGTTGGGAACGCTCGTTGGGTTGGTTTTTACTATAGTAAGAGAAAAAAGCTGCCCCGCCACAAATAAATGCCGCGTTCGAAATAACGCACAAAGGCTCAAGCCGCGGAAGAAAACATGGTGCATTCGTAATGCCGCCGAAAGGTTCCAGCCGCGCAAGAAAAGAATGGCGCGTTCGAAATACCGCAGAAAGGCTCCAGCCGCACAAGAGAAAAATGGCGCGTTCGAAATGACACAAAAAGGCTCCCACCGCGCAAGAAAAAAATTACGCGTTTGAAATGGCACAAAACAGCTCCAGCATACGAAATTGAAGCAAGTGCAAAACGAACAGAACTACCGCTGCAGCGCAGTTTCAGGCAGGGGGCGCGCGAGCACTGCTGAGGCGGGAAACTTGAAATGCATTGGGTGGCAGCAGTGAGCGGACAACGGCGCTGCAGCGCATTATGGCGAATTACTGCTGTGCACTTCCGGTGGCTTTCACATTGAGTGGAACCGCTTTAATATTCTTTTTATTCTTTTATATTTCCACATCAATCTCATTGCATACCTATCTGGCGGAAACTTACCCCCTGACCTTTTAGGACTACTTCATGCCTCCTCGCCAGCAAGCGATTGTTATCCTCGCGGGCCTTGAACTTCTGTAATCGTCGGTATTGAACGCGAGTGCGTTACTGATCTCCTCTTTTTTTATTTTTTTCTACACCAACCAGCCAATTCTAGTCTTACGCACACTCCAGTATTTAAAGGATGGTGGTAGCTTCAGGACAATTGCATAACCAAAGCTCCATGTCGTTTTTAAATAGCTTTCCCAGCTGAACGACAATTTACTCTTCAGGGGACGGCCTACTCGAATTCTCGCGCTCGCCAGATGAACCAGCCAAAATTTCTTTTCGCTATCTTGCACACAAATCGATTACGAAGCCTTCCCCTTCTATTGAAGACAGAAAATCGTTTGTGAAGAAATATTTCTGTTGTCCTTTTCATTTGTTCTCCACCTATTTGTTTTGTTTTTGCTGATCTACTTTTTGCAAAGCCTGAAAAGATCAATGGCGTCGAAATACCTGACCACTTGCCATAGCAGTCAGTACAGCTTCCCTTCACACCGCTGTGTGTTAGACTCTAGTCCTTGGCATCTATTTTTCTTCTGGCTTTGCCGTACGGGTGCTTGCCTCTTTCCAACCCGCTGTACCTTCATGAGTGAAAACAGCGCATAAAAGACGAACACATAGATAGGCTAAACACAAACGCGACAGCTGTTTGAGAGCGGTCTTCATCTTTTATGTGCTGTTTTCACCATCAGCATTCACCAACTTGCTCAGTTCGCTCCACCCGTGGCCCGTTTCCTAGAGGATTAACCATGGATCATCATTCATTGCTTTTTCTAACGGACGTGTGTACGAGATTTTGGCGCACGTAAAGATCCCCAGGTGGTCAAAAGTAGTCAGGAGCCATCCACCTCGCGCGCCTCTACTCCTGCGTTACGTAAGCGCGTTAAACCCTACAATCAATCAATAATTTCTCTTTCTAAATTTAAGGTGTGATTTTTTTCTTTTCCTAAACTTTCTACATTGCTTGTTACGAACTTGTTTCTTCACTAGGCCAAGTGTATCCTTGTCTTCTGCCCGACATATAATCGACGCAATATAAATTTCACAAATTTAAAACGCGTGTGCCAGCAAATGCAACAAACGCAGTTTACCTATGCCGAGTGCCTGATTTTCTTTACTGCTCAACTACGTTTCACCAATCACGCTATTCTAACAATTAAATCCGTTTACTTCACCAGTTATGCATTTAAGAGAATGGGACGTTACGCGGTTAGGGCTGGGTAAGGGCGCACGGCAAAGAATGCTCGTACATTAAAACCCAATGCCGCTTGCTTTGCGGCATCATCCCTTCCTCTGCTTGACGGCCGTTTGCCGATTTTGATTAGGTCGAATATTCTAACCTTGCGTCTGTGTATTTGCTTCTTGGGTTGATTTTGTTCTGTATAACCAAAGGCGCTATATATTGCATATTGCCAGAAAAGGCAATAGACCACGTTCCGCGCTCGTCTTGTCAATGTTATGTTTTGTCCTGAACTTGATGACCTGTTGTTATGAAGTTGTATATCTATCTAGTTCGGCTAAAACTTGCTATAGAATACTGGCCGATTATATGGAATAATCACATTACTGAAATGACTTCGCAAGCATGTGAAATACTGAAAGTAATAAACGACATTTAGTTTAGACTGCTGAACTATAAGCTAACACGTCTGTTGTTCGGCGAAGGATAGAATACGCTTCTATATTATATGAAATGCAAATAATACGCGCATAAAAACCCGTTTGAATCAATACAAAACAAGGGCGGTCTTTTTATCAGTAAAAACTACTCCAGAACACCCAGAATTATTGAAGGCAGAGAATCAATTTCATTAACCTCTCTAGATGAACGACTTCTGAAAGTACTGCGCTCCTACTTCCACAGACTCTGTTATATCCGGTCGAACTTTGCTACACCGTATATGATCCCATGCATATAATTTTTCCCCGCCACTAATCGTCCTTTAAAGTCCGTAGCTTTATTAAAAACAAATCTGCTCCGATGATGTGGGCTGTTTCTTTCTATTTACCACTGGAACATACAGCCAAAACATATTGCTTTCATTATTAAAGATGACTCATTTGTTAGCCATTTGAAGCTCATTTTAAATGCGAATGCGCGCAAGAAACAATTTGTGGCTGTTTACAACATAGTGATTACATTAACACGTTTATAACTATTGTTCTGGGTGTGTTATTATTTGAAATCTTTTGGCATTTTTTTGTTTGCTTTGTTTGGCAACGTCGACTTGAATGTTCTCAGTCTACTGCTCATTCCTGTTGCGCTTGCATGTCTGTAATATGTTATTATAGTCCTTTTTTCTTAGTAATTTCAGTAAGAGTCTTCAGGGAACCTTAAAAAAGTATTAGAAGACACGAACATTCAAGACGTTTTCTTGCTTTCGCAAGATCCCCCACCAAATTTGGATCAAATCCAAACCCAGGGTATTTTGAGTCTCATTGTTTCGATGGTTGATATATGTTCCCAAAGACTACCGGCGTTGCCGGAATGAAACTAATAGAAATATCTGTGTTTCAATAAAATAGGCTGTTCGGCTAACTGGTGCATGACAGCTTCAAGATAAGCGAGCTGACGACAGCACACAAAGAGGGCAAAGTACAGAGTTGTCGTTCTTTCTCCGTGTGTCCTGTTTTTAGTGATGTTTTCTTTAAGCAGCATGTGTTTTCTTTCATTTTATTGAAGTGTCAAGTTCGTCATGTTTTTATTCCAATAACACCATTCATTTCTGTTTTCATGCTGCTTTGAAAAGGTAAGTAAGCAGTTCCTTTCATAACGACGTTTCTTCTTCTATGCGAAACACCAATTCGCAGTGATGAAAACATCTTTATTCACCCAAGCAGGAAGCGAATACATTTGCCACGAATCCCTGTGCATGTAAATTAAATGTTATCTCTTCAATCAAACAGTATAGTAACTCACCAACAAGCTCACCTAGGGTGCCTATAGCCCAGTTTTATGTAAAAAAGTGCATAACTGATTCTTTAAAATCTGTGCGACGAGAACGCTGCGCACTTATCGATATTAGAAGCATTTTACTCCGTGGAATATTCGGGGTGACCTACTTTTGCAACTACGGGAAGTGTGACGGCCATTCCATAAAATCGGTTACCTCAAAGATATCAGCCAATAACCGCTACACCAAAATAACTGAAACCTCCGCGTTTGTGCGAGCAGCATATTAATAACAATAAATGCCCTCACCATACCCATAACTGGATTGGAAAATCCTAGCGTAATTACGTTTTTTCCCACAAACCTCATACCACACACCCTGTATACATAATTTAGGGTTTTATCTCGAGCAACTCATTTCAGATTTGTAGAACCTTGCTTTTCCTATGGGAACTTTTTTTCTCGCATCTGTGAACCCGTAACTGATTTTGAATAGTCCAGGTTTGATCCTCCTGGGTACTTTAAATGTTAGTTTTTAGACACTGTAACGGACATGGGCACAATGTTTAGATCTGTGACTCTTTTTAGACACTGTTAACGGACATGGGAACAATGTTTAAATCTGTGAAATATTTTTGCAGATGTTTTACAGTCAATTTTCAATTATTACGTTTGATGCTTTACTCAGAGCCGTAATGCTGACAGGGCTACCTTAATGGGGCTTAGCAGGAATTGTTCGTCGCCGTATTCGTCGTCCATCGTCTTTTCTTGTAGAAAAGCCAATCGCCGACACATTTTGTCGTATATTTGTACCAGAACAAATATCTTAATTGACTGATGACTATTGCAACAAGCTTGTAAGTAGGGGTATTTCTTTTTTCTTTCAGTTTTATCTTTGCACAATCGGGCCTCTGAACACGACTAATACATTGGAAATTTGTCGAAAAGGGGGGCAAGTCTTCCTAAAGGTACTATTTTCGCATAGCGATTCATCGCACTTTTGTTATTTTAATGCGGCTGATTGTTAAACCTTACTGCAAAAATAACCATTCTAAAGATATTTTATTTTCGTTTATGGCAGCAAATATCCCCCAAACGTTAGTTCGTCGAGCTTTTTAGGGAAATATGATGATTGACGTTAAAAAAATACTTCTTCGGGTGGCTTTAGGCTGGCGATCGACTGCCCCCCCCCCTTTCTTTCCCTATCTACCTGGTGTGGTTTCATCTCCCCAGTTCCAACGTAACTACAGACGCTATACGTCAAATGTAACCGTTGAAAATGGCATCAGGGCCAACATCTAAATTTGGTGCTGCACATTGTAAAATAAACATTTTAACACTTGCCAGGAAGGCTTAAGGTTAAAGGGCGTTTTGCAACTACTTCCCCAACAAAGATGACTCCACTACACAGAGCCGTGCCAGTTATGCAGGTAAATTACCAAAGCCACTTCCTCTAAAGATCGAAATTTTTGCTATCTAAAGGTAATAATATTATAAAAAATACACTCAACAACAATTTATCCACATTTTGCTGCCAAATTAAAGTGTAACCGACCAGCTGGAATAAAGCTGTCTTCGGTAGTAGTGGGGACTTACTGCGCCCACTTTCACGCAGCTTCTGTCACCTGCACAACCATCACAAGAATCAGAGATAAACGCATCCATCGTAACCACCATCGCTGCAAAGTTGAAAACTGAGACTTCACATCATTTTTTTACATTAGTCTACCATCTTTCAAGGTTTGCAAGCGGACGACGTTGAATGTTCAAACTGCAATGACTCTCACAATTCTCGGCACGAGCGTGTTCAACCAACGGAGACAGCCGTGGTTCACCCCGTAATGACATCTTCAACCGCGGTAATCCTTTTCGTTCAATGCTTGCGCCTAATACAACTTTTCACGAACTTGCGTTGACACTTTATAAATGATTCATAGAATGCGTAAGCTGAAAGTGAAGTGACGTAATATTCACTGTGCTCTACGTGAAACTCTGTCTTCGGACAGATTAAAAAAAGTGATATATGTGTCCCCTTTATATACAATGCTGCGCAATAGACTCCTTTCACTTTTCCTAAAGTAGAATATACCAGTGCTTCTAGCAAGATAATTGATAGTCAGCCGTTATGCACGTGCGCTGTGCTGTCGCTAGCTTTCTGTGGTTAAATTTATCTATATGCGGAATCGAGCGGAATTCGTTCAATATTAATACGACGGATGTGTCACCCGAAGAGAGCACACCAAAAACGCCTGTGAAGCGCCCGCCTCGCCATGTTTTCTCTGTTCGTTCTCGTAGAATCAGCGCGAAAGAAACCCTAGAATTTTAGCTGCTTGTTCCAACCCTCATTATTTGCGCAGAACTGCTCGAACACTTTATTTTAATCATTCTTTTTTTATGCTCCTAGAAATCTGTCAATGTAACCGTACGTGGGCGTGCGTTATAAAAGGTCCTCAGGACTATCCCACGAACAATCTGAATTCATTAATGTCAAAATTATGCAACAAAATGCTTTTTAGTAAAATCTCCTTGTAGGAAAGAGTCGGGGCTACCAAGCTGAGCATACCTGGCTGTGTATATACAGACATGAACACTTAGAAAGAATTCTTACGCACTCTTTAGTATTGATCAGTTGGAAAGTCCGTACTATTTTTCGTCGCTCTTCAGTGCAGCAATTTCTATTTTTAGCTTCAACACTGTTCATGCAATAAGTTGAATATTCGCGATATCTAATTTGGTCAAATTTACACAGTTCAGCGGGCTAACGTTATCAAACTTATGTTTTCATTTGTGCCTTCCACACAACACCGTTTTAGATTGTTGTGCTGCATGCTATCATTGCTTAAAACCCCGACCGCGAAGCCTAAATGCCTAACGTGTTGTACCTGTAACATAGACTGACCAAATGTTTTGCGTTTTGGTAGCTCAATAAAGGCTATCGTTTTAAAAATATTTAGATGTTCTCTCCCCGAAGTGAACGCGTATTTTGCGGGAGCAGGCGTTCTCCCACTCCTGCTGCCATTTATTACCTAAACATTTTCATTTTTGTAACTAGTTGTTATTATTGTATGATTGTTTATTAATAATATTTTTAGGCCACTTTAACCCAGCACAGTTACGTACATTCTTCCTCCGTGGCGGTTGCGCCACTGACCTTGTACTTGACTCTCTGCCAACTTTCATGGCTTACCTTCGTACTCCCGCACGTAAATAATCAAGGTGAGGGCATATATGCTCGTGAGTAAAATGAAATTTCTTTTTCCCACGTGAAAGAGAGTGGCACCGGGCGACAAGAGCACCTATGTGTTTTGTATAGCAGACGACGAGCTGCTGTGCACAGCGCAGGAATACATCGACTGTACTGCGTATTGCCTCGCCAAGCATTTTCTTCCTGGCTTAGCATTCTTTTGCTTCTATGACCAGTGTTGAGTCGCTTCACTTTCCGACAGAATGACCTTGCTGTCCAACGCTTTTTTTTTACTTTCACCTACGGTTTCCGGTGGCCTGAACCACCGTCATATTCCTTTTCCGAGAGCCCGCGGCTGTGGCTAAAGGCTTTCATAAATACACGACGTGAATCTTCAAAAGTGGCAGCCTATATACTGACGTGTGAAGAACAGGAAGGAAATAAAACCACGCGATAATGTCTAACAAAATGAAAGAACGCAACGGCGTATTTGCTTTCGACGAAGAAACCAGAAACTCGTTCAAGTCGCTCTCGCATGGGCGCCTCGTCTTAGCCACGTTTGTGCTTTATTTCTACTTGTTGTTCCCTCCCGCTAGCAATCTGTTTCGCCAGACAGGAATGACAGGAATTCCAGTCAGCAACAAGTCCTCCCGAGAAAATTCAGCTAATTGCTGTTTCACCGCTCTACGGCCGAACGGCTGAACGGCTTAACGGAGGCAACTCAGAAAAGGTTTTATGCAAAGATAGTGAGTTGGTCAGAACGTTTTGCATGTACTGCTGTTTTGTTTGTAGATCGTACCTGCTTCTTTTCTTTCTTTAAAAGCACGCAGGGATGCGTGTGTGTGTGTGTTATTTTTAATCAATAACGATGGCTCTGGCTTCTCTCCTTGACTGCGACAGTTTCGCTGTGGTATGTCCTACGAATGTGTTTTAATTACGGTCTGCGGGATAAGCAGACTAACAGTGTTTCCGAGACTGTAAGACTCATTATGTGTTTAAAAATTTGAATCACTGCCGACGGTGATATCATTCCTTGCTTTTTTCTTGTCGGAAAGGAATGTTTTTTGTTGAAGACAGATGAATGTCTGCATTGTCCAGCACTCCGCCACTTCCAGCAGTTTGCTTTTTTGCATAATAGAAACAGGCGCAAAATTAAATGGAGCAAACGATAGACTGTCGTAGAAACAAGGCATTCTCGAATGTAGAATGTTCTTCCTTAGTCATGAAATTAGCAGAAACGGAATTCGATTTTACCCGGCAGCGAGACGTAAATCTCGGGAAGGGTTTCTCGACTCAAACTGCAACATTTAAAATGGGGAAGTTCAAGTTTCCGAAAGCAGGTCCTTATGTATGTTTGTGGTGCTCGGTGGGGGTCCATGCGAGAGCAGTGGTCGCGATAATTTGGTGCCTAAGTAAAAATACTCCCAAAAATCCCATTATAGGAAGCGAACTTGATTTGAGCGATGCGTTTATAATGCAATTGGTAATGGTTATCGGAAATACTGTTGACTTGTCGCGTCACGCATCAAACGAGAAATGAAGAGTGCACAGCGAGGATCGCACAACCCTGCCCTCACACGAAATAAATTAATGCCCTAGCTGTCAGACTTTATTCAAGTTATTATTTGTTTTGTTCGGTGTTTCACTGTGAAGTGAAATGCCAAGAAAGTGCTTAGGCAGCTCGTAGGAAATGATCCTCATAGTAGCACTATAAATATGGAGTTTAAAGAGAACTATTTTCGGGCAGGGTTCTTTACTCCAGATGGGGGCAGGGTTGACGAACGGATTTCTCCCGCACTCTTATTCCTATCACCCCAAAGTTGTTGCGTAAGGCCCCAAGAAAACCCGACTGTTTATTGGAATATGCGTGGACGATATCAAAGTTTCTTGGCCGTTTATTGTGCGAGTGTCTACGTTAATCTAGCGACCATAATCTGACACATCTCTCCATCAAGCGCAGTCGAGTGGGCATTATAGAGTAATTGATTTTGTGCTTCCCTTTGGAAAAAGCAAAGTTGAATTTTAACACTTTAACCTCACTTTAATATATCTCCACTTTTCTCCACGAGCCACTTTAATGGCGAAGAGTGGCGTGCAAATGATGAAATTTTAGAAATAAGAAGGCCAGGGACACGTGGTCTGGACTGGGCCATGGCGCCACGCAAAATGGCACGTCTAAAATCCATTTCAATCAGTGGTTCTAAAATTAAACAGGCGCTATGGAAAAGCTTTGAATACCTCTTCATTGCCAGGCCCCTAAACAACTACGTCATGCATTTCTAATAGTAGCCAGTAAGGTTCGCTTCTTGTACACATGTTAAAAACACACAGGTATACCAGATTGCCCCCCCCCTACACACGCACACGCACACGAACACGCACCCGCGCACGTGCACCCGCGCGCGCGCGCCACACACACGCACACACGGAAACTCACACACGACGCCCGCAAGTACACATACACGAACACACACTCTCGCTCTCGCTCTCTTTATTGCTCTGAGTTCTTCGCGGTCTCATGCTCTCTGTAATTATAACTATGCATCGTCACGTTACCACGTTCTGCTTTTTAAAGAGAGCCATTGCTATGGCTACTTCGAGCAACTTTGGGAGCTATGGGGCACAGCAGGGCAGGTTGGGAGTGTGACAATGTAACACTGGCTCTAGAGGACGTACCAGGATTTATCAATGCTTCGCGCGTCGCAGGCAATCTACCTAGTGCTACCTCTATCAAACTTTGTGTTCTTGTTGTGCATAAACAAATCTGAATAGGCAGAAATAAACTTCCTTCACTACTTTGGTGCGTCCGACATGGCAATGCTGAAACCCCGTCCGAAATGGCGAGAGGCACGAAACTTAAGCTCAGCTTCAGAAAAGATGGAACTAACTGAAACGACAAAAGATCCCCGTAACTCTCCCTGGTAAGAGGGCTCGCCTTTTTCCCCCCGAATTTTCCCCCAAGGACCGTCTTCACCTCTTACGACTCTGATGTTTTTTACATTTCATTTTCTGCCGCATCTTATTTGCATCCACCCCGTTTGCAAGAAGCGCACTGATGACAAGGAAATGTACGACCACATACTCGCCCACACCGCTGCATCGTTTCCTCGCAGAAGAACGTGACTCGATCCCCACCGGATGTTATTGCCCCGTCCGAATATAACCGCTCCGCGCCTTTTCCGACGCCCACTGCACTGGCACATCTTATCCTGTCCGTGCAACGTTTTCTCCGCTACCGTCCACCCTCCCCTCTTCTCCTTCGCTCCGCCTTCGTTCTTCGCACGCAGACTTGCTTCTGTTCCCTTCTTTCTTTCGTATAACTCTCTTCTTTCGACATCAGCCTTACGTTTCTCTTGGGCGCAATTCGGGGCTGTGAGGTCAAGGGGACACGGTTGCGAAGTGACTACAAAACAGGGGCAGGGGCGCTGGATTTGCGGAGTTTGTTGCCTGCAGTAAGCCAAGTTGGCTACTTCCGAATGTGGTGTTTCACCGTATTATCAGATCAAAGTCACAAGCGAGGTTATGAGTATTCCTCAGCGGCCAGTCGTTTGTCAGCAGCAACACTCTTAAGAATCAGCCGCCGCGTGGTGTGGTGGCGTTGAGGCAAACACGTTCGTCAGCAACTTTGGATATCATGTAAAAAAATTATTTCTTGAGCCATTCCCGTCGGTTCACGTGGGTGACTAGTGAAGCTTCACTGCGGACTACCGGCGGCATCCGCATTAGGGCGCGAGAAGACAAAGGAAATTCACATTTCATAACAGCAACTCACCTAAAGTACGACACTTTCGCTCGAGGAGCCGGAGGAAACCCGACAGGCAAGCGCTTGAAACGCCGACAAGGAAAAGGCGGTGCATACGTTAATATATCCGATGAGGGTCGCACAGCGGCAGATTCTTGCGAACCCTTGTCTACTTGATATTGCACTAATCCTATAAATGGCGCTTGGTGATAACTAATCGACTGAAAGCTCATATCTAACTGATACACCTAAGCTTTGCCATAGGTTCAAATGCGATTGGATCAAATTTGGGACTTGAGCATTTGCACGTTTACAAACAATACACGAAAATTTAGCTCGGCTTTACTGTAAAGTATAGAAGGTGGCGGTCCAGCCGTCAATTCAAGTTGCAGGAATTGCAGCTGAAACACAGTGATTTTAGCTGAACTGAATCAGTTCGGATATTTCCTAGGAAATCGCGCTCTGTGTAAAGCTATGGAGCATATATTCGGTGCGGCTTCACAGCACGGCACGAAGAGTCGTTTCCCATCCAGTCATTCTGATTTTGCTCGGCTGAATGTCATAATGTCCATTTGTAACTAAACAAAACATGATCCTAGAACCTCACTTTCAAATTTGCACTGCTTTTCCTGCTGAGCACCGTACTAGTTTCTAAACTATACCAATCAGTTACATTATTCATTGGTCGTGAATTCGCCCTCTCTATTTTTGTTATATCTGTCCTTGATCGGTACCTTTCCCCCCTCTTTTCCCACACCTTTTTATTCTGCACGAAGACGCTGTGACACCGTATTTGGAAAAAGGCACTCGCTCCTGCTTCCATTTTTTTTAAATGTATGGCTTGTTCCTTTCTCTTAGTGTACTGGCGTATCTCACACTCCCGAATCATGCTTATGCCTTGATTTTTTGCAAGTTTAGGTGAGGCACCGACGTATCCTTCTAATATTTATATGTCTCCTTTCTGTGGTTGCGACGGTCTCTATTGGAAAAATTAACAGCGTGCTTGTGTCCTTTCCATGCGTGGATGCATTTGTTCTTGCCTGTCAAAGACATCACCCCCTCCTATGCCACGATAGAAAAGTCGAGCTATTTAAAACTGTCAGTAACAGGGTGAAATAAATTTGCGACACAAATATTGCAGACGACGAGAGCGAGTAACCTATGCGAAACCACCGGAAATCTGATAGAAGAAATCTGAGCTCCCCATAAGTTGGCGACTTCATTGGGATTGTCTTAATTTTGCAACGTTATTACACAAAAAAATGGCAGAATCTTTGATAATCTAAACCCTGTGGTGTCCATAAAGATAAAGTCCTTTTTCTGACAAAGGTAACCTGATGAGAACATAAGCAAAAACAATGATTACTTCATTCTTTCCGAGAAAGTCATCCGAAAAAGAAAGGTGCTTAATAAGGAATTTTGAGCTAACACAATCCCTTTACGGCTTTTCGCGGTGGCTGGCTTCTTATTGCACCTTAGATTTATACAATTCTCGTTATATTGGCAGGAAGGGCCTGAAACCCACTTTCTAAATGCACATTAAGCTTTTCTGGCTTGCTGAATGAAAGGTTGAAAAAAAAAACAGTACTAAAAAGTACACGAACATCCAGCCCACTTTTTGTCCTGAATTTCAACTTATTCTTAAAGCTTTCTTGCTTCCTCGTTTTGCCCTTCGTTTCGTGCCGTCATCATCATCAGCAGCAGCACCATCAGCAGCAGCAGCAGCATAAACCTCCTCACATCTACTGCAGGACAAAGGCTTCTTCTGGTTGAGTATTTTCTAGATCAGCTTTGTACACTCGCCCGGGGGTGTTTTTGAATCCCGTCGTCAGCAATCGTGCCATGGCCTGAGATGGCACTGCGAGCATTTTCTTCTTTTTTGAATAGCCGTGCCGCTGTTTTTTTTCTAATCCTTTTTGTCAGCTAGAGCTCTTGATTATTTTTATTGCGTTAGAACGGTGGTTTGAGCTAGTTGGTGCATACTAACTGAAAGTGCAAAACAGCGCAAAAAGACGGTACTAGAAACGACGGCTGTCGTCAGTTTCTTGTCCCGTCTTTTTGCGCTGTTTTGTATTTCAAATATTTTTAATAACAGCCCTACACGGGGAGCGACCTGCTCTGTAAAGCTCTACACTATCACGACAGTGTCAGAAGCATACTTCCATACTGGGATTCCGTGAATAGGCTATACTTCCTTTGACAATGGATGTCCTCATTCAGGTTTTAGGTAGGCATAATGAAGGAATCTGAATAAGTTCAGCAACAGCAAGACGAATACCGCCCGAATACAACAAAACGGAAACACATCGATCAAGACTTCCAAAGAAACCTCCATATTTTGTTTCGTACTTTTCTTCCAAATAAAGATACAGATAAATATAAATACAATACAGATATAAAAGATACAAATAAATCTGAAGAAACAGGGTAGACGCGCTATGCGGAGGCACTACACCTCTAACAAGTGCGTTCTACACTTCTGTAGCGTTGTACCAGGTCCGAAATGCTGCCTGGTCCGATATAAAACGTCGCCGGATACCACGGGAGGCTGTACTAGATAGGCTCAACCATGCTAGGTCAGATTCCCTGGGACACAAACACTATTCCGCACCAGACAAGGATTTGGCAACCCTGGTTCCGTACACTTGCTAAACGTCCTCCCAATGATTATAGAATCACACTATCGTCCTTCAGGCACTCGATAGGCGTGGCTAGAGATCTTTGGGAGAGTCCTTCGTCCTGCAGTGGACGTAACCAGGCTTAAGATAAACATAAAGATAAAAAGATAACAGGGAGGTCTGGGGGGTGGCGGTACTAAAACACTTCTCGCCGAAACTTTTTCCTTGTCGCTTGCACTCTCAAGTATTCCTGTTTCAAAAAACGGGGACATCGAAACAAGGACTTCACTGGTTACTTTATGACTGTTTTCGTCGATGAAGCTGCACTGCTCTCGTCAAAAGCGCTGTCACACTGAAGTATCCATCTAAGCCTCCTTGTTGCTTCTTAATCACTCCGCGGCAATTGTTCAAGACGAAATTTGGTGTGCCGGAGCCCAGTACTGTTTTTCGTGCCTCAAGAGCATGCACACGGCGAGACGAGGTCCCAGATGTTTTATTCGTGTCATTGTGCCTGTTTTTCTCGCCTTTTTCTAACCCGCAATTCTGGTTTTATATTTACTCTGTGGGGTCATTTCCAAGCCTTTCAAATGCAGTCAATTTTTTGCTCTCCTTTTTAAAAATAAGGCTTTATTTCTGTCTGTCTGTCCTGTCCTGTCTGTCTGTCTCCTCTCTCTCTCTCTCTCTCTCTCTCTGTCTCTCTCTCTCTCTCTCTCTCTCTCTCTCTCTCTCTCGGCCTCCTCGTGATCTCGACAGGTGGGGACCCCTGCATTTTCTGGTTACCTTCTGGCTTCAATTTTTTTCCATTCAGGAGGTATACAAACTTATTCTGTAAGAAAGCAGAATTACTATTTTTCTTGAAATCGAGGGCTTGGACGGAAACCCGTCTGGTCAGGAAAACACATGACAATAAAAACTGGCACCGACCAAGAATGTTTAAAATCCAAAAAAGACGTTTCGGCTCCGTACGGGTGCCTTGTTCACAATGAAAAGTGGGGGCCGAAAGTGATCCTGTTATGTTTGCTTCAAGATGTGACGTAGGCAACGTGCGTACACGTGTGGGAAGTTGCCGTCATTGCGATTAAGTGTGTGCTCCGTCGTATGATTGTCAGGGATTCAAGATAACGCGGCGAGTTGCAATTCTTCACTCTTCCGATTATTTTTCCATTGGCCCAATCTATTTCATGGTGAGTTGCTTCTTCGTGTTCAGCGAGAGCGTTAGAAGACACGTTCTTCTTTCTTACGTCGTACATGTGCTGCTTGAGCCTTTGCTGAAGATTTTCTGTCTCGCCGACCTAGCTTTGGTCGCAGTCGCGCAGGGAATGCTGTAGACAACGCCTAGGACATTTTCCTCTGTGAGCTTGTCCTTCACGTTCACCAGGGAGTGCCGTAACTTCTGAGTTGGTACATGCGCTACCTGTAAACTGTAGAGGCGCAGAACACGCGCCAAGTGTTCACTAATTCCATGAACATACGGTATCGGAGCACGACTATTGGGACGCGTGTTGCCGGACAGCGCAGGACATTCAAGCTGACGTTCCACGGAGCGCACAAATGAGTCAGTGTAGCCACTTGCAGAAAGGTCCCGATGCACGTGCAGTAAGTCGGCGGCGACATCATCCGGTTTCTTGCAAACCCTCTTCGCACGGCTTACAAGCGAGGTGATTACAGAGCGTTTGTGGGAGCCAGGTTTCACAGACTTAAAATGCACGTAGCGACCGGTATGGGTGCTCTTTGTATACACGCTGCATGTCAAGGATTTTCCTTCGCACTTTACCAGGACGTCCAGGAATGGAAGCTCGCCGTGCTGCTTCTTCTCAACGGTAAACCTGATTGCGTCATCCATGCTGTTCAGGTGCGCTGTGAATGCAGTCAGTGCCTCCTCTTTGGTCACGCTGAAGCAATCGTCTACGTAACGTAGAAACGTTTTGGGCGCAGGACGGAACGAATTTAGTGCACGTTCCTCAAGCGACTACATCGTAAGATTTGCTGCCTGTGACTGACACGGCTGCGCACATCGCTGTCCCGTGTACCTGCTTGTACAACAAGCTCTCGAAAGTGAAGTACGTGTTCTCGAGGCAGAACCTCAGGAGCCGCTGCAAATCCGGAACTTCAGTAGGCGTGCGCTCTGGCAGAATTGTGTCTCTTTCAAGGGCTGCGACGCATGCGTCAACTGCCAAGCCCGTTGGTATACTCGTGAACAGGGACTGGACGTCAAAAGACACCAGAATGTCGCCATCTTCGAGGGGGATGTCCCGTACCTTGTCTATGAAGTCTCCAGAGTGAAGTACGTGCGTTGCGCTGTTCCCTACAAGTGGACGCAGCACGCGACGCAGGTACCCGGACAGCTTGTGGAAGGGGGAGCGAGTGTAATCCACGATGGTGCGCATTGGTACTTCTGGCTTATGGATCTTGGGTAATCCGTAAAGGGCCGGCGCAGAACCGCTATGACACAGCAGGCGGTAGTAGAGATACTTGTTGTGTGGCGGTACGCAACAAAATACGTCAGAGAGGAGCTTTTGGAAGTCCCGTTGCAGCTTCGTTGCAGCTTCTTTGCACGTCGTCGACGAGAGCACCAGTTTCCGGAGGATTTCGCGAGCATTGAGCTGCACGCCAACTTCAAGGCCAAACTGCATGGCCGCCGTGCCCAACAGAGCCAAGAGTGCAAGCTCGAGAGGCTGAACCATGGACATCCGGCCTTAGGTAGAAACTTGGCCGCTTCTGCTGTGCACAACTTATCGTCGCACGACCTGGATCCTGCTGAACTGTCCGTTCTAAGCCTCGGGCTGAACTTCAACGCGGCTCCTGCGAAGGACGCAAAACGGATGATGTGTGCCGTAGAAAACGCGGTGATGCAGGTCGAACCCTCTAAACGTGACGAGGCACGCACTCGCGCGATTGTCGTTCTATCGCAGTTTCGGCCAAGAACGTCGCCTTCACCGCTCTCCTCGACAGAACATGCAGCGATCAAACGCCTCCGAAGCAACTCGGAGATAGTGGTGCTCCGGGCTGACAAAGGCAACGCTACACTACTACTTGACAGTGCCGAGGACCATACCGAAATGATGGCTCTACTTTCAGACCGCAGCACGTACCAACGCCTAGAGAAGGACCCCACACCGAAGCTGCAACAGGACTTCCAAAAGCTCCTCTCTGACGTATTTCGTTGCGTACCGCCACATCAGAAGTCTCTCTATTAGCGCCTGCTGCGTCATAACGGTTTTGCGCCGGTTATTTACGGATTACCCAAAATCCATAAGCCAGAAGTACCAATGCGCCCCATCGTGGATTACACTCGCTCCCCCCTCCACAAGCTGTCCGGGTACCTGCATCGCGTGCTGCGTCCACTTGTAGGGAACAGCGCAACGCACGTCCTTCACTCTGGGGACTTCATACACAAGGTATGGGACATCGCCCTGGAAGATAGTGACATTCTGGTGTCTTTTGACATCCAGTCCCTGTTCACGAGTATACCAACAAACTTGGCAGTTGAAGCATGCGTCGCAGCCCTCGAAAGAGACACAACTCTGCCAGAGCGCACGCCTACTGAAGTCCCGGATTTGCGGAGGCTCCTGAGGTTCTGCCTCGAGAACACGTACTTTACTTTCGAGCGCACGTTCTACAAGCAGGTACGCGGGACAGCGATAGGTGCAGCCGTGTCAGTCACAGAAGCAAATCTTACGATGGAGTCGCTTGAGCAACGTGCACTGAATTCGTTCCGTCCTGCGCCCAAAACCTTTCTACGTTACGTAGATGGTTGCTTCAGCGTGATCAAAGCGGAGGCATTGACTGCATTCACAGCGCACCTGAACAGCATGGATGACGCAATCAGGTTTACAGCAGAGGAGGAGCAGCACGGCGAGCTTCCGTTCCCGGACGTCCTGGTAAAGCTCGAGGGAAAATCCTTGACGTTAAGCGTGTACAGAATGAGCACTCATACGGGTAGCTACCCGCATTTTAAGTCTGTGAACCCTGCCTCTTACAAACGGTCTGTAATCACCTGACTTGTAAGCCGTGCGAAGAGGATTTGCTAGAAACCGGAAGATGTCACCGCCGACATACAGCACGTGCATTGGGACCTCTCTGCAAGTGGCTACCCTGACTAATTTGTGCGCTCCGTGGAACGTCAATTAGAACGTCCTCCTGCGCTGTCCGGCAACACGCATCCCAACTGTCGTGCTCCGATACCGTATGTTCCTGGAATTAGCGAGCACTTGGCAGCGTGTTCTGCGCCTTTTTAGTGTACAGGTAGCGCATGTGCCAACTCAAAAGTCACGGCACTCCCTGGTGAACGTGAAGGACAAGCTCACAGAGGAAAAGATCCCAGGCATTGTCTACAGCCTTCCCTGCGCAGACTGCGACCGAAGGTATGTAGGCGAGACAGGAAATCTCTAGCAAAGGCTCAAGCAGCACATGTACGATGTAAGAAGGAAGAACGTGTCTTCTAACGCTCTCGATGAACACGCAGAAGCAACTCACCATGAAATAGATTGGCCCAATGGAAAAATAATCGGAAAAGAGAAGAATTGCACCTCACGGCTTTATCTTGAATCCCTGACAATCCAGACCACGGAGCACACATCTTCCCATACGTGTACGCACGTTACCTACGGCACATCTTGAATCAAACATAACCGGATCACTTTCGCCCCCACTTTTCATTGTGAACAAGGGCACCCGTACGGGAGCCGAAACTTCTTTTTTTGCATTTTAAACATTCTTGGTTGGTGCCAGTTTTTATTGTCACTATTTTTCTTTGTGATATTTACAGTTGCAGGGTTGGAGACCTAAACAAATGAACAATACATTAATAGCGGGAACTATACAATGCAATAATAGAAGAAAAATAGAAGAAAATACAATAATAGAAGAAGAATAATAGAAGAAAAATAATAGCTTTATATTCGTATTCACGGTCATTCTGAATGAATGTCAATGATTCGCCTCATCTTTTCGTGTGATGTTGTAGTCACAGGTATGATGAAGTAGCCAGGTAATATACCCTGACTTCACTGCACCCAATAAAAAAACATTATAGGTATTTCTGACCGTTAGGGATGACAGCAAAAATACGCACAACTCGCGATAAACAAGCATTCCGTATAAAGAATCCAAATTGCTACATGGTGTTTATCGGGTGAAAAATGCAACAAAAGAACGTCAAGCTATAAATACTACTCCCACCCCAAAAATTCCGCCCATGGCTGCAAGCGAAAAGCCTCAAGGTGTCACAAGTAGGCAAGGTTACCTCAGTGCCCCCAAGGAAAAGCAGAAGAGAGTGGGCGCATGCTACCAGACGGGAACCAAATGTTTTTAAGTCCAGAGCACTTTAGGCCCTCGCCTTGTCGTTGTACCACGCTCACTGGACCCAAGTACAGCAACTGGGCGTCCCGTGGTAACGCTGTCGTTTGCGGTGTACCCCAGAGGCTTCGAAAGCCAAGCAGTTTATATAGTCATAAACGTTCGAAACTCCTGAACCGCTGGCGCTTGTCCTATATCTCGCCGTTGTTTAGCGAAAAGAAAACTGCAGGTACATTTAAGGCAAAATATACGTAACCGGCAGCGCCCGCGTTCATTTAGATAGGAACGCTCGTAGGGTTGTTTCTTACTATAGTAAGCGAAAAAAGTGGCCGCGTAAGAAAACAAATGGCGGGCTTCGAAATGACGCAGCAAGGCTTAACGCGCAAGGAGAAGATGGCGCGTTCCAAATGCCGCAGAAAGGCTCCAGCCAGGCAAGAAAAAAAGGCGTGTTCGATATGTGGCAGAAAGGCTCCAGCAACACAAGAAAAAAATGGCGCGTTCAAAATGTCGCAGCAAGGTTACAACAAGCGAAATTAAAGCAAGCTCAGAAACCGCAAAACTCCCCCTGGCGCAGTTTGAGGCAGGGGGCACGCGCACTGCGAAGACGGGAAGTTTGGATTACTTGGGGTGGCAACAGTGAGGGGATAACGGCGGTACAGCCCATTATGGCGAATCACGGCACTGCACTTCCGACAGCTTCCACATTGAGTGGAACGGCTTTAATTTTTTGATCCCCCTTGCATTTGACATTGTTTTCCGGAAATAATAATAAACATCACAGGAGTATGCAAGGTTCACACGAGCTTTCCGCTGAAGTTCTTGTGCACGCTGACTCATTCAGCAAGTGCGAGACAACGACAATATAGGATGTATGAAGGTGTCCCGGTGACGTACTTGGCCCATTAGCCAATGAGTCAGGCAAATTTGGCGCAGCCGCGGTGTTCTCTTCCCTGATTAATGCGGTACGGAGTCTTCAGCTGATCAATACCTTCCCGCCTGTGCCGCTTTCAGAGGCCGCAAAACATTACAGGGACCCAATCCCCCCTTCCGCCCCCCCCCCCCCCGCTTTTTGCCGCATTCGTTTTTTCCCTTTTTCGACTGACCACTCGACTCCAAGTCATGATTGAACGAAGCTCTAATGGCTATCCGGTACCGCGCAATCATGCGGTAAAAGACGAAAGCTAACGACGATAATCGCCGCATTAGACGCCGTGCCAGCCCATCTCTTCAACCCCCTTCGCGAAGGCGAGTTGTTTGATTTCTTTTCCTTCCATTGTTTTGCCAAACAGCGCTCGTGCTTTCGACTACGGGATTACGTGACCCGCCTTTGGTCTTTATTTCTGCCTTTGTTCCCCACAATAGATTGTTTCGTCTCATCTAGCGTCTTTAGGATCGGAAATCCTCTGGTTCATTTTCCCCGTTCTGGTAGAGTGGACTTTTCCTTAATGACTTTCGTAATAGCCAGACCGCGCGCATTCTTAAATTTGATCCTTCTACTCCCCGGGCCTTCTTTAGGAATTTTGTTTGTGCGAGGATTTATTGCCACCGTTTCCATGAATACCGGGGCATATTCGTCAACGTAGGTTGCAGTGGAACTAGTGCTACAGTGTACTAGAAGGTAAGATGTGTCGATCGGGGGAAAATCAATGGAGAGCGAGGGTCCCATTTGCGATGAAAACATTGTATGGAACGGAGGCGTTCCCTAGAGAACTCCTGTTGCAGCCAGCGCCAACTATAATTTTTTTTAAATCGAACTAAACAGTTATTTGACGGGTTTTATAAAACATTATACCATAAAAGAAAAAAACAAGACTATTTAAGGTGATAGATAAGGAATAATTTAACAAACAAAGCTTCTAAAACCAACAAGTAAGCAGGGCCGCCAGGGGCATTGCTTCCAACAGGAGTTCCTCAGCAGAAATTTTCATCGCAAAAGGGACCCCCTAATCTGCCCCGAACGACACACCTCTCTCTTCTAGTGCGATGCTATTATCCTTGCTAGTGAACTTTTCTCCTCCAAGGAACGATGGCTATTTTCGTAGTACCACAGAGATAGAAACAAGCCGGAGAAAAAAGGAGCACTGTTACATAATTTTTGTCATGCAGTCCTTTTCGGCGAACTCACCATTTTGTTGTTCACTCTGAGGTTAAAATGTTGCATGACGGAGAAAATACGGTGGGTTTCAAATGAGCACCACTTAATCAAGGGATAGGCAAAATTATAGAATAATGACCACGTAAACAACATAGGCAACGAAGGGGATATGGGCAGAGATCAAAGGCCACACACCTGCAGATCATTTGTACGTAAAGAGTGGGAGTGCTGCGTGCGAGCTCTGTGTGTTACAAACGTTTTGTGTTTGTAGATTGGCACATCTCTGAAAACCACCATGGTCATGTTATCTTACTCTCACTTAAACTGCATAATCTCCGGAAACTACCGTCATCTTCTCTTTCCTGTTTTTATTCTGTGGCCTCTGCACTCTTGGTAAAGATCGCAAAAAAAATTGTTTAAATAAGATACCTTTCATGTCAAAAAACGTTTCATACTTGCAAATTTCTTTTTGCACTACGCCTGAGTTAGAGTACTGTTCGAAACTTCTGTCCGGTGAGCCCAGGCAACAGGAGTTCTCAATCAACAAATTAAATACTGAGCGGGCCTACAGTGCTCTGAGAAATGCATGTATCATTTCTGGAGAAATACGCGCCTAATGAATCGCCTGTTGTATGAGTGAACTGATATGATTCTGAACTTCATTTTTAAGCAACTCTCCAGCCGGCAAAATGCTTGTGGGTGTCGTAAAATTATGAATACATTCGCTCTGTTTTATATTAGGTGTTCCAAAAGGGTGGAGTTCACCTATAACGGAATGACACGCATTAGCTTCGACGACGAAACGGGTGAAGATTTTTTGGATACCACAAGCAAGAAACGCTGCATTAAAGATAACCTTGGGATGGGAGTATTTTCTCTAAATCCAAGGAAGCCAGAAGAGAATAAAAATAAAGGAAGAAGCGATCGATTACTTTACTGAGTGCGGCAGACTGGATAAGTTTGTGTACGTGCATAGTGGCAACAGTGCGATGGAGGTGTGAGGTACACATGGGAACGGCGCCCAGTTTTTTCCCCTTATTTACATAGAATTCATGGAAGTTATCAAGGACGATTAAGACTAAGTCCGTAATGAACCATCTAGACGTATGACGTATCCCAAAACGTATCGCCGAGCGTTTTCTGCATGAGAGAGTATCGGTTAGCGAGAATAATTTGGAGCGACTACGGTGAGCATATCCACACGCAAAAACCAGTATTGTAGTGTAGGGGGACCGGAGAATAAAAAAGTATTTCTTAAGAGGCGACAATATTAGTCAGCGTAGATTATATATAGACGTCATGTTATCATTTCGCAACATAGAATAGCGGAAGGTATTCGGCCGTAATGCTGCCGAGTTTGCCCTTCTACGTGACCATACCTGAAGCACCTCGTTTCACGTCGGTGGAGTAATGTATGTATCGCTTCAAAGAACTTTTGCAGTTCGCGTCTCTCATCGGAGGCATGCCGCTTAGAAGTTCTCTATATACTAGCCTCCGCGTTAACTTGAAACAAAACAGGTTTTCTTCAACTTCCTCGTAAGCTTGCCCCATGCCTCCAGACAGAATTCGTAAATTCGAAATTTGATCATGCAGAAAGCTCGGCGATGTTGTCTCACCTAAAGTTCGATGCTGATACGAGTAAAAAAGACTTTTCATTGTACAGCTGGCTCAAAAACTTGAGAAACTTCTTAAAGCCCCGGTTAGTGCAAACGCGCCATAATCTACAGTTCTTTAGGCCTTCGGGAACGTTGCTTTGGCAGAACTTTCTCAGCCTTCTAAGCTACAAACAGCACTCCTGCAAACAAGCTTAATGCCCAATCTAGCGCAAATTCTCTCAGTGTTAATGTGAATCAATGTTACCCTCAATATCTGGGATTGCAAATAACAAAACACCAGCCACTGGCGTCCAGTGACATTTCAGCGTTTTCGGGATGGCTGGAAGAGCAGCTTTGCTTCTAGAACATGTTCACCAGCTTACGTTTCGTTATTCGCTAGCGTGGGCTTGTTGATGTGCGACACCATCCTTTGCTCACGAAGAATGA
The DNA here is from genome assembly GCA_013339765.2 of Haemaphysalis longicornis. NCBI lineage: Eukaryota > Metazoa > Arthropoda > Arachnida > Ixodida > Ixodidae > Haemaphysalis > Haemaphysalis longicornis. Next base: position 66,903,170 of record CM023457.1, read on the forward strand.
ACAGTGACCACCGTGCATCTATGCGTATTTAGTAATGTTCTTGGCGGTTCAAGTTACACTGCACAACGCAAAACAACGTAAAATCGCTTGCAAACCTTCCCTCTCATCTTGGCTGAGGAAGCTCCCTAAGCCGCACAAGCATGTTTAATTTGCTATCCGATAGCAGTACCTCCACAGCTGTGTTTAAAAATCATTCATTTTGTAATATAAGCAGTTACACCCATATATACTAAATCAAAAACTCGGTAATAAGGTGAATTTATATTGATTCACTGACGATTTTCGATATTCCATATCAAACATTTTCAATCCGATTCGAGGTAGTTTTTATGATTCGTAACCAATAATATTCGATTCGATTCGCTTTGAAAGATGGGCCCGACCAATAGTTGGGAGCTTACGGTGGAACGCTATCCGCATGCCGCCGATACAGCGACTCTTTTCCTTGCTCCCTGATAAGCTCACGCTAACCATCTGGTAGGGCTCCTCCTTTCTTTCGACGGCAGTAGAATCTTTAGTATTTAACTTGTTATTCCGCGAGCATATCTCTATATACGGCAAGGTTGCGCGGAAAAGGCTCGAGTTTTCCCAGTATTTAGATGTTTTGTGGTTATGTCGGGCGTTTTCTACAAAACGACCTCGCCAAGCTAGATTTGTGGATATACGTGTTGGTTTGCACTCTGCCCAGAGCACGCGGTTCATCGGGGCGGCGATCCCCATTAGGAACGTTGAAGTATGGGGCCCCTAGGCGTAAGATAAGACGTTCTATATATTTTTCGGGGGGAGGAGTCTGCTACTCAAAGTCGAAGCGGGTATGGTAAGCGAGTTCGTATGTTTTTTGGTCGGATACGTTGTAACCTTCCACACCGCCGTGTCCGGGTGTGCATGTGGTGTGGGTTATCAGCCTTGTGAATGGAAAAATCTTTTTGAGTGTTTGGGAATTCTCACTCCAGGGAACCTTGTAACGGCATTTGAGAGTCAGTAAGGATGTTTTGCGTGGTATTTATTTTATTTGGCTTTATTTGGCTTTATTCAGTTTCGGTAAATTTCTTGAACGGCAGGCTGTAGGATGTCCTTCTTGTGATCGGTGCACGCATAAGATTTGCAGTTTCTTTTTCTCTCTTTCTAGGAGTTCACTTTGTTAAGTGTACTGCAGCGTGGGAAAACAAAATTTTCTTCTATTTGTGGTGCAAAATTAACCATACATACCAGTGATTTGTTTCAGTTTGCCATGTTATTGGACGAGTTTAAGAAAAGTTGGAAAGGTGGAAATGAGCGCGACGGAGTTAAAACTACATTTTCATGCTTGTGGCCACTGAAAACTGCTGCCAAATCAAGCAAATGTTACAAAAACAAGAAGCAAACAAGTCTTACTTCAAGTATACATTTCTTTTTTTCTGCTACTTCTGGCACGTTTCTCCTTGTTGCGCGTGCCGCTGGTCTAGGCCATATACATTGTCCCAAACCCCTTTATAAAATACTGAAACTCAGTTTACAAGAGCTTGGGGTAAAGCTTGATTACTATTAAGCTATCTTTTTAGCCATGAGACTTACACTGAAGGCTACAGGAACATAAAAAATGAGTATTTTCGTGCTTTGTGGCATCGCACACACGGCGACAGAAATTTCAGTACCGCACTACTCGGCGATGCTGAACTCGGGGACAGAACACAGCGAGAACTGATGTACCCGTCATGTTCAAGTCAAGGTACTCAATAATTAACTAGGACGCAGTACCCGCTCCTCACCATCTGTGACTGCGATTTGCCTGTTCTACTAGCTCGTACCGGAGTCTTTCTAAGAGTTCTTTTTCTTTGTTGTGTCGTTATGACAAAACGGTAGGACCTAAAAAGATGCATCTATGATGGTGCTACTACGAGAACATTTACGGTGGTTTGTAAAGTAATAGTGTGGTGCAAAACGCATAAAGAACACACGTTCCTTGGGTGTACAGTAAAGTACTACAAACTCTAGCGTTAATTTAAGAGATATATTAGTGCTTACTGTGGCTATGTACAAGGTACATTATATTAGTAATAAGATAAACTATCAGTTTCCTATCAGTGACGCGTTTACCGAGAATTTACAACCTTATATGGCAGCAGAAAATTGCCGCAAGGTGTTAAGTGGCAATATGACTTAAAAGGCACACGCCAAGAAGCTCTCTGTCTTTAGAACAATGCAAACCAATGCAAAGAAAAGGCAGTCGCTGAGGAGAAAGACAAAAAAACAGCGTTGAGTCGCAATCAAAACGAGATTGTTTACTAGACAGTGACAAAGTCACAATGCGAAACAGAAGGAAAGCTCTGCTTAAAAAGAAATACGTGCCTTGGCGCAGAATTCTTTTTTCCTTTCGTGATGTCGCATATCTAGGTTTTATATCACAACCCGCACTGAAAGCATGTAAAAGCCCAGAGTGAAGCTCATGGTAGCTAGTTGCAGAATCCATATTTCCTTAATAATTTCACGCATGCGTTCACTGCAATTATTGTACATCACCCAGCTCTAAAGAAAGCTTGAAGAACATTCGCAGTGCCTGAAGTGCGTGCCAAAATGATGGCATAGCGCCTTCTCCAACGTTCACGTAATAATAGCAGCTTTACCTACGAATAAGGTGGTGGCCAGCCAGGCCACTTTAGGTTTTTTTCAGAACAAAGATGAACGTGTGCAGTGCGGCACACGTTGTCAAAATCAGAATTTCGCTGACGAGCTTACGATTCCTTTTCGTACAACCTCACCATTAGGAAGCACTGATTACGTACCTGAGAATTTCGCAGTCACAACAAAATATTGAAATAAGCGCTGGGAATCGAAACGAGGCATACACCCCAGTAGGAGCTTTGTCAATCCGGTCATTACTACGGCGATGTAAACTCGCACGAAGACAACAATCGTTGACTGTCTGCATATGACCCCACTACGAAGGTGACAGTATTATATTGTCGCGCTATGGCCAACTCGACGCAAAGCGACAAAAATGAAAAAAAAAACAGAAATTATGTCTCGTGGGGGCAAGCGCTCAACCAGCCAATGCACGGACCGAAGAAGGAACACCGGGACGCGGGAAGGGAGAGAGGGGAGAACTCCGTGGCAGCGCGATACGCCCTTCGCTTTAAGGGCCCAAGTGCTTAAGGCGGACGTTTACCTCTTCATAACTCTTTTAGTTATACTCTAACACTATTATCGTCTTGAGTTTGTGCATCGCGACAATATGGAGCAGTTAAATCAATCATGAGATCATTGTTCTCACACCTGAAATTAGCAGACCTGTATTGATTTTTTTTTTCGTTCGTTTCGACTGGATCTACGTGATGCTTACCCAAGTATTGAATATCCCCTCTTTGTCTGTCGGGCGTCAACACAACACGCTTTAATTCCAGCCCCGGGGAATTTATTTAAAAACGGTGAACTTTTTCATCGTTTATAACAAAGAGACAACCACGGTTTAGCGTATATTGTTTAACGCTCTGATTTTAAGATAAGAGTGACGATGTATTAAATTCTAAACATTTGTTGACCATAGGCTGAATCAAAGATAAAACTTTAACAGCAGCTACAATGTGTATAAAGCATTCCAAATACTGTTTATTTTATTCAAGTTCGCAATTAATCTTCTTCTCTTAAAGGAGGACAAGAATAATTTAAAACCATACTCAACTATGTTCCTCCAGTCGTTTTGTTCCCTGTTGCTGTAAGAGTTACTGCATGGGGATCCTTCAACCAAGGCATAAAAATCACGTAAAAGTGTCCTTTCGTAAGTGTGAAGGACATATAGCTAACATGTCATTGTGTCATATTGCGGTGTGACTCAGCGTTTTGTAGTCGTGTTTACTACCTACTTCTTTCTATGAATGAATTACCCCTACCTTGCAGCTACCTTCGAAATTAAAAAAAGCGAAAATTTGTGAGTAGCTCGCGCCACGGGGATACCACGAAAACTTTAATGGGATCCTCTGAAACCAGCAGGTCATTCAAAACTACTTGTTGAAGATGCTTCTCTTGTATCGCGATTAAAGTAAACCTAAATGAAAGGAGCCACGATTTTCTTTCTGTTGAAAAATTCCGCCAATGAGCCTTTTTAGGATAAGTTTTTTTTAGTTTTTTTCACAATGTTTCCACAACATGAGTAACAAAGATAAAATTGTTTTGGAGATAACAGCTGAATCCACTTCATTTTCTGAAGCCAGCTTACATGCGGTATCAATTTTTTCTATCACTTAAACCAGGGTTTCCCATTTTGGTGATCCCACGAACACCGTAGTATCGATTCAGCCGAAGAACCTCAAGCCAATAAGTTAGGCAGTAAAAGATAACCCGAAACTTTCAGAGAACAAGAACACAAAAAAGTGACATACGAAGGTTCTAACAAAGTCTGATGTCAAGGAAGAACAACTGAAAGCCACCGTGCCCACCCATTATAGTATCTCGTAGCAACCGCTTATAAAAGTCGGCGCATCGCCTCTTCCGGATCCTTCACGGGGTCTTTGCCCTTCGGCCCTCACAAAGAATCCCACCTGAAGTGGTGTCAGCCACCGCCACTGTTGCCTGTGGGAGTGGGGGCGCTGTATCTGTAAACTTTTTTTACTGTAGAGCTCAGAGCAGTGTTACTTCCGGTATTATCGGCTGACAGAACAAAGGGCCGAATTAGGCACCCGGCTTTAATCTTCGCGCTACCAGCTTCCGGGTTCAATGAATTCCCAATCGAGGTTTCCGATCTTCGTAGCTTTATTTTCCAGAAACTTTTCAGGGTAAAGAAACAGCGAGAACCACTGGCCCCGCCAGTTTTTTTCGCACTCCACAGTCATGCATCTATATATTGACACTCTAGCGAGTCCACACTCACCAAGACGGAGTATATATATACATATATAAATATAAGGTTAGTAGAGAGAGACACACGTGAAGGACATTAAAAATAAAAATAAAAGTTTACTGACGTTTCAGGGAGAGGACTCCCTTTCTTCATATATATATATATATATATATATATATATATATATAGTCGGTATTCAATAGCGCAGAATGCATGCAGAAAACCATGAGAGTGCGCCGCCATATCTGTGCCAAGCGTCTGTTGCCAAGGCGACGTTGTGCGCAAGGCCCCCAGGTCAGGCAACCCTCTTCTCCTCCATGCCTTCATGGCGGCCAGGGAGGCCGCGGGCCGCGACGTGAACTTGTGTTTCCGTGCAAGGCGTGTGCGAGTGATTCCATATACAGTTGTTGTACCGTGACAGCGTTGGTTACGCGAAAAGTCATGATTCCGCTCATGAGTGTGACAACCTTATCTGCAATTCACCCCAGCCTCCGCGCACACCTACGAGCGAGTGCGACTCAGTCGTGGCACAAAGGTTTGAACGTGAGCGCATTGATCCGTTTGACAGCAGGAACTGCATCATTTCCAAACTGTTGCCCACTGAACGCAAAGTAATACTTGGGCGCCAAGTGCTGTTGAGTGCAGCACAGTACGGTCTACCCATCGCCAGAAGCGTATGAAGTAGCCACCGCAGACTAGCTGATTGCCAGCCGCCGCGCTCTAACGTCAGACTTGAGTTGTTTTGCGGAGTGTGAAACATTTAGCGCGCGAGAAAGCAAGCGCTAAATCGGTGTACGCGTCATCCATTTCTGCAAAGAAATTATTCCGTTTTTATACTCACCTACGTATTAGAGGGCACTTACCAGACATGAAGTCGTGTATGCGGTGCGGGTGCACTTGCGTCGACATCCGCGGCGACAGCCAACTGCAGCGTCGGACAACCGCGGCCGTTCGCAGCCGCGGTTTCATCCTCCGTGGATTCAAAGTGATCGAGGGTAGGTAGAGCGCCACCACTTAATGTGAGTGCGAATAATATTATATCTGTTTACGCCACTACCGATAATCGGTCTTGAACACAGCAGACGATGTACGCTGGTATTTATTTTTCTTCGAGATCCGGGCGCAAAGCGCAGGCGCCGGCACGGTGGCCACCGACATGGGGGTTTTGAGTGTTGCCAGGCGCAGAAATCGCCCTCTAATCTTCGCAATGAATATCATATATATTTAATCATCATCATCATCATCACCAGCTTATCTACGCCTACTGAAGGGCAAAGGCCTCTCCCATTATTCTCCAATTATCTCGGTCCTGTGCCAACTGTGACCAATTTATCCCCGCAAGCTTCTTGATCTCATCTGCCCATCTAACTTTCTGCCGCCCCCTGCAACGCTTGCCTTCTCTAGGGATCCACTCTGTTACCCTTAATGACCAGCGGTTATCTTGCCTTCGCATTACATGCCCTGCCCATGTCCATTTCTTCTTCCTAATATCTACTAATATGACTTTAACACCAGTTTGCTCACTGACCCACTCCGCTCTCTTCTTGTCCCTTAATGTTACACCTATCATTTTCCGCTCCATTGCCCGCTGAGTCGTTCTCAATTTAAGTTGAACCCTCTTAGTGAGCCTGCAAGTTTCTGCCCCGTAGGTGAGTACCGGTAAGATGCAACTGTCATACATTTCTTCTTTAGCCCATGAATACACCAATATATATATATATATATATATATATATATATATATATATATATATATATATATATATATATATATCAATCACATAAAAGTTTGTTTGAATAGGATACCTTTTATGTGAAAAAAATGCTTCATACTTGCATATTTCTTTTTGCACTACGCCTGAATTCAAGTACTGTTCGAAGCTTCAGACCGGTCGGCCCAGGCAACAGGAGTTCCCAATCATCAAATTATTACTAAGCGGGCCCACAGTGCTCAAAGAAATACATGTACCAATTTTCGAGAAATACGCGCCTAATGAATCCCCTGTTGTATGAGTGAAGTTATATGATTCTGAACTTCTTATTTAAGCAACTCTCCAGCCGGCAAAACGCTTGAGGGTGTTGTGAAATTATAAATACAATCGCTCAGTTTTACATTACCTGTTCCAAAAGGGTGGCGTTCACCTATAACAGAAAGACACGCATGAGCGTCGACGCCGAAACGGGCGTAGAGCTTTCGGATACTACAGCCAAGAAACGCTGCATTAAAAATAACTTTGGGATGGGAGTATTTTCACTAAGCCCAACGAAGCCGGATGAGATTAAAAATAAAGTAATAAGCGATTGATCACTTTACTGGGAGCAGCAAACTGGATACGTTTGTGCACGTGCATAGTGACAACAGTGCGATGGAGGTGCGAGGCGGACATGGGAATAGCGCCCGGTTTTTGTACCTTATTTACTTAGAATTCATTGAAGTTATCAAGGACGATGAAGACTAAGTCCGAGGTGATCCAGCTAGACGTAAGACGTATCCCAAAACGCATCGACGAGCGTTTTCTGCATTACAGTGCATAGGTTGGACAGAATAATTTGGACAGCCTAGGCCGAGCCTATCCTCACGCATAATTCAATATTGTAGTGTAGGGGGACCGGAGAATAAAATAAGGTATTTCTTGAGAGGTGCAAAAATAGCCTAGATGACGTATAGACGTCATGTTATGATTTCGGAACACAGAATAGCGGAAGGCATTCCGGCAGTAACGCTGCCGAGTTTTCCCTTCTATCTGACCATACCTGAAGCACCTCGTTTCACATCGGGGAAGTAGCGTATGCATCACTTCAAAGAACTTTTTCAGTTAGCGCCTCCCATCTGAAGCATGCCGCTTAGACGTTCTGTATATAAAAGCCTCCGCGTTAACTTGAAACAAAACATGTTTGTTTCAATTTCTTAGTGAGCTTGCCAAATGCCTCCAGACACAATTCGTTAATTCAAAATGCGGTAATGCAGCAAGCTTGGCGGTGTCCTCTCACCTATAGTTCCATGCTGATAAGCATAAAAAAGACTTTTCATTGCACAGGTGGTTTGAAAACTTGAGAAGCGACAAGGCACTGCAACATCTTAAAGCCCCCTTTAGTGCAAACATGCCATAATCTACAGTTCTTTAGGCCTTCGGGAACGTTGCTTTGGCAGAACTCTCTCAGCCTTCTAAGCTACCAACAGCACTCATGCCAACAAGCTCAAAGGAAGGTGCAATCTAGCGGAAAGTTCTGTCAGTGTTGGTGTGAATAAAACTGTCTCAATTATCTCGGATTGCAAACAACAGAACAACCGCCACCTGCGTCCAGTGATTTTTCGGTATTTTGATGATAGATGCAAAAGCAGCTTTGCTTCTACAACATGTTCACCAGCTTACGTTTCGTTATTTGCTAGTGTGGACTTGTTGATGAGTGACACCATCGTTTGCCCATTAAGAATAAGCTGTAGCCACCATTCATCTATGCACATTTGCTAAAGTTCTTCGCTGTTTGAGTTACACTGCACTGCGCAAAACAACGTACTATTTCTGGCACCCTCCACTCTTATCTTACATGAGGAAGCTCCTTAATCCGCACAAGCATGTCTAATTTGCTATCCGATAGACGAACCTCCACAGCTCTGTTTAAAAATAATTCATTTTGTGATGCTAGTAGCTAACCCGTATATACTCAAGCAAAAATTCGGTCTTCAGATTAATTTATATTGAATCACTGACGATTTTCGATATTTCATATGAAACATTTCTCATTCGAATCGAAGTAGTTTTTATAATTCGCTAAAACTTGCTTTTCAACTAAAACTGGGCGCTATCATCTTTCGGGCTCGCACACACGACATTTTCATTAGTAGCTTTTTAGATTCCCACCTAACAGAAACCAACCCCACAAGATTTACGCAAGGCCTTAAATTACTGCTGCCTAAGGTCTACACTAGTTACGGCAAACAAACAGCCATTTTTGCAGGCATTCAACTATAGAATGCATTGCCAATAACCAATTAATTATCTTATTCTACGCGTTCACTCTACCGTAGTTTAAGTTGGTTTTTGTTTAACAATCTTTACGAATAATAAAGTCTCCTCTAATAGTTAAGCCTGTTTTTCCGTAGCTTATATTGTATAATTTCTTGTTCTTGTCCTTGCATTTTCTATTGGCGTGTTACTCTCACCCGTACCTTACTGCGATGTTTTAGTACTTCTACAGTATATTGCTTCTTCATTGTACAGTAGTTTAAGACCATGCTTGCTAACAATTTTTTCTGAATAATACTTTTGGTGCTTTCCCCTGTTTTTAGTACTCAAACCTGTTCTTCCCGAGCTAATATTGCATAATTTCTTGTTATAGTGTTTGCATATTCAATTAGCATGCTAAACTAACCCGTACTTGGACTGCCTACATATTTTAAAGATATTTTCGCATTTGTTAACGGGAGGTCCTCCCGACAGTTTTACTTTGGGACCTCCTTCTATACTAATAATTACGTCGATATATGTATCGAAAAATGTTTAATTAAATCCTTGAAATAACATTCTATTCGATTCGATTTGAAAAATGCGGTAAACCGATGTTTGGGAGCTCAAGGGTGGAATGGGATCCGCACGCCGCCGATACAGCGGCTCTTTTCCTTGCTCCGTTATACGCTCACGCTGACCATATGGTGACGAGGTGGTCAGAGCTCCTCCTATCTTTTGACGGTAGTAGAATCTTTAATATTTCACTTGTTATTCCGTGAGAATATCCCTCTATATGAGTGGGTTGCGTGGAAAATTTTCGAGGTTTCCCAGTATTTAGCGGTCTTGTGGTTATCTCGGGAGTTTCGTACAAGACGTCCTCGCCAAGCTAGATTTGTGGGTATACGTGTTGGTTAGCACCCTGCCCAGAGCACGCGGTTCTTCTGGCTGCGATCCCCATTTGGCACGGGGAAGTATGGTGTTCCTAGGCGTAGGATAAGGAGACGTTCTCCATGTTTTTCGGGCAGAGGAGTCTCCTACTCAAAGTCGAAGCGGGCATGGTATCCTTGTGAATGGAGAATATTTTTGCGTGTTTAGGGATTCTGCCTCCAAGGAAAAGTCTTCTGAGAGTCAGTAACAATGTTTAAGGTGATATGTGGAAGTTCCTACAGACGGATCGCCAAGCTATCGGTGATTGTGAGAAGAGGTAATTTGAGGGCTGCCTTATTTGCTGCCCCGATGGCGGTGTTTATTTCGCTTGATTTCGCTTGATTCAATTTCTGTAAATTTCTTGAACGGCTGTCTCTAGGATACCCTCCTCATGATCGGTGCACGCATGAGGTTTTGTGTTTCTTTTTCCTCTCTGTCTAGGACTTCAATTATTTAAGTGTACAGCAGCGTGGGAAAAAAATTTTCTTTTATTTGTGGTGAAAAATAACCATGCATAACAGCGATTTGTTTTAGTTTGCCATGTTAGTGGACGAGTTAAAGAAAAGCTGGAAAGGTAGAAATGAGCGCGAGGGGGCTAAAACTACATTTTTATGCTTGTGGCCACTGACAACTGCTTCCAAATCCACGAAATGTTACAAAAACAAGAAGCAAACAAATCTTACTTCAAGCCTACATTTCCTGTTTTTTTTGTACTACTTCTCGCACCTTTGTTATTATTGCGCGTGCCGCTTTGTTAACAAATACGTCTTCAAATGCACATAAATATACTCTCCTTTCGTTTCCCGTGCCCTGTTTACGAATCACTCGTACATTCTTTTGAGTGCTAATGAAACAACTTTCCATCACAACATCACTGATGCGTTGATCTTTTGAAATGCACACGACGAGCGAACAGCCACATAACTTTTTAGGCCAAACTTTCTCAAACCGTTTCGAAATTTTATTAAGTGATCTTCGCTTTAGCGTTACTTGGATGAGTTGGCAATAACAGTGCGCCCTAACTCTGTCTTACTAAAAAGCGTGGCCAGATGGGGTCAGGAAACAAACTTGGCTATGCCATATACATTGTCCCTAAACCCTGCATAAAAATTTGTGACTGATTTTACAAGAGCTTGGGATAAAGCTTGATCAGTACTAAGCTGGCTTTTTAGCCATGGGGCTTACAGTAAAGGCTAGTGCGACGGACAAAAATCAGTAGTTGCGTGCTTTGGAATATCGCACACACCGCGACACTAATTTCAGTTGCGCACTACTCGGCGATGCTAAACTCGGGGACAGAACACAGCTAGAACTGATGTACCCGTCATGTTCAAGTCAAGGTACCCAATCGTTCACTAGTGCCGCAATACCTGCTCCCTACCATCTGTGACTGCGATTTGCCTCTCCGTCTAGCTGGTACCGGAGTCTTCCCAAGAGTAAATTGTTTTCCTGGTATCGTTATGACACAACGGTATGTGCCGAAAAGATGCACCTATCATGGTGCTACTACGAAAACGCTTACGGTGGTTTCTAAAGTAATAATGTGGCACAAAAGGCACAAAGAACACACGTTCTTCGGGCGTACAGTAAAGGACTACAAACTCTATCGTTAATTTAACAGATATATTAGTGCTTACTATGGGTATGCAGCAGGTATATTATATTATAAATAAGATAAACTATCAGTGACCTATCCGTGACGCATTTACCGAGAATTCGAAACCTTATATGGCAGCAGAAAATTGCCGCAAGGCGTTAAGTGGCAATATGACTTAAACGACACTCGCCAAGAAGCTCTCTGTCTTTAGAACAATGCACACCAATGCAAATTAAAGGCACTTGCTGAAGAGAAAGACAAAAAAAAAAGCGCTGAGTCGCACTCAAAACGAGATGGTTTACTAGACAGTGAAAATGTCACACTGCCAAAGAGAAGGAAAGCTCTGCTTAAAGATAAATGCGTGCTTTGGCGCAGAATTCATTTTTCCTTTCCTGATGTCGCATATATACGTTTTATATCATAACCCGCACTCAAAGCATGTAAAAGCATAGAGTGAAGCTTATGTTAGCTACTTGCAAAATCCAAGTTTCGTGAAGAATTTCACGCATGCGTTCACTACAATTATTGTACATCACGCAGCTCTGACCAACGCGTGGAGAACATTCGCAGTGCCGGAAGTGCGTGCCAAAATGATGGCATAGTTCCTTGTCCACGTTCACGTAATAATAGCAGTTTTGTCTACGAATAAGGTGGTGGCCAGCCAGGCCACTGTAGGTTTATTCAGAACAAAGATGAAAGTGTGCAGTGCGGCACACGTTGTCAAAATCAGAATTTCGCTTACGATTCCTTTTCGTACAACCTCACCATTAGGAAGCATTCATTACTCACCTGCGAATTTCGCAGTCACAAAAAAATATTGAAATAAGCGCTAGGAATCCGAACGAGGCATACACCCCAGTAGCAGCTTTGTATATCCGGTCATTACTACGGCGATGTAAACTCGCACGAAGACAACAATCGTTGACTGTCTGGATATGACCCACTACGAAGGTGACAGTATTATATTGTCGCGCCATGGCCAACTCGACGCAAAGCGACAAAAATGAAAAAAAAAAAACGAGAAATTATGTATCGTGGGGGCAAGCGCTCAACCAGCCAATGCACGGACCGAAGAAGGAACACCGGGACGCGGCAAGGGAGAGAGGGGAGAACTCCGTGGCAGCGGCGATACGCCCTTCGCTTTATGGGCCCAAGTGCTTCAGGCGGACGTTTACCTCTTCATAACTCTTATAGTTATACTCTAACACTATTATCGTCTTGAGTTTGTGCATCGCGACAATATGGAGCACTTAAATCAATCATAAAATCATTGTTCTCACACCTGAAATTATCAGACCTCTATTGATTTTTTTTCGTTCATTTCGACTGGATCTACGTGATGCTTACCCAAGTATTGAATATCCCCTTGTTTTCTGTCGGGCGTGAACACAACACGCTTTAATTCCAGCCCCGGTGAATTTATTTAAAATCGTGAACTTTTTCATCGTTTATAACAAAGAGACAACCATGGGTTAGCGTATCTTGTTTAACGCTCTGATTTTAAGATAATACTGACGATGTAATAAATTCTAAACATTTGTTGACCATAGGCAGAATCAAAGATAAAACTTTAACAGCAGCTACAATGTGAACAAAGCATTCCAAATACTGTTTATTTTATTCAAGTTCGTTACTTAATCCTCTCCTCATAAAGGAGAATAAGAATCATTTAAAACCATACTACTACTCTGTTCATCCAGTCGTTTTGTTCCCTGTTGCTGTAAGAGTCACTCCATGGGGATCCTTCAACCCAGGCATAAAAATCACGTAAAAGTGTCATTTCGTAAGTGTGAAGGACATATAGCTGACATGTCACTGTGTCATAGTTCGGTGTGACTCAGCATTTTGTAGTCGTGTTTACTACCCACTTCTTTCTATGAATGAATGACCCTTACCTTGCAGCTACCTCCGAAATTAAAAAAGCGAAAATTCGTGAGTAGCTCGCGCCACGGGGATACAACGAAAACTTTAATGGGATCCTCTCAAAGCAGCAGGTAATTTAAAACTACTCGTTGGAAGATGCTTCTCTTGAATCGCGATTAAAGTAAACCTAAATGAAAGAAGCCACGATTTTCTTTCTGTTGAAAAATTCCGCCAATGAGCCTTTTTAGGATAACTTTTTTTTTAGTTTTTTTCACAATGTTTCCACAGTACGTGAGCAACAAAGATAAATTTGTTTTGCAGATAACAGCTGAATCCACCTCATTTTCTGAGGCCAGCTTACATGCGGTATCAATTTTTTCTATCACTTCAACCAGGCTTTCCCGTTTTATTGAACCCACCAACACCGCCGTAGTATCGATTCAGCTGAAGAACCACAAGCCAATAAGTTAGGCCGTAAAAGATAACCTGGAACTTTCAGAGAACAAGAACACAAAAAAATAACATCCGAAAGTTCTAAGAAAGTGTGATGTCAAGGAAGAACAACTAAAAGCCACCGTGCCTACGCATTCTAATCTCTCGTAGCAACCGCTTATAAAAGTCGGCGCATCGCTTCTTCCGGATCCTTCACCGGGTCTTTGCCCTTTGGCCCTCACAAAGAAGAACCCCACCTGAAGTGGTGTCAGCCACCACCACTGTTGCCTGTGGGGGTGGGGGCGCTTTATCTGTAAACTTTTTTTACTGTAGAGCTCAGGGCGGTATTAGTTCCGGTATTATCGGCCGCCAGAACAAAAAGCCTTATTAGGTCCCCGGCTTTAATCTTCTCACTACCAGCTTCCGGGTTCAATGAATCCCCTATAGACGTCTTCGATCTAACATTTTACCTTTATTTTTCCGGAACTTTTCATGGTAAAAAAGGACCAAGGATCACTGGCCCCGCCAGATTTTTTCGCACTCGCGCCGTCATGACTCTTTATATTGTCATTGTAGCCAGTCCACTCACGATAGGCGGAGTTGTCGAGCACAGCGAATAGGTTTTGGTTTTGCGGTTCTAAGAAACGAAGGGACCATGAACATTTTTCACATATAGAAGTTATTCATTCCTCAGGAAAGGAAATTGGTTGAACGGAGACTTTATTTTGAATAATTAAGTGTCTTTGGATCCCCTAACACACCATCTAGAACAAAAACTATTCCAATTTGTAGCCTATATCTGGATAATTTAATTTTTATTGATGTACAGTACTGTGGTGGTGCAAATGTAAAGCATCGATAGTTATGTATTCGCGCGTGAGTGAGCGTGGAAGAAAATAGTATATAAACACCAAAGACGGCGTAGCGTTATAGGTGCACGTTTGTTAGTATTATCACTAGTGAAGATAATTTTTTATGTGAGTAAAGGAAGCTGAGACACACGCGTTCAGAGTTCGCACCTAACTCACCCATCCTCATGTATGTAGTATGCTAATATATATATATATATATATATATATATATATATATATTATATTATATAATATATATATATATATATATATATATATATATATAAGTGGTGGCAGATGACAACAACCATGTAGCGATGAAGGGATGTATTTACGTAATGGTGAAGAACTATTGACATCAAGCCAGCCCCACCTGCCTGCGCCGCATACACAGCTCTTCTCTGTCGTCATCCTTGGTTGTGAGTCATCGAGCAACGGGTATTGCCCCGTCCTGTGACATCACCTCCCCGGTCGATGACGACCGTCCCGGTCGACGCCGAAGAAATTGGCGATTGAAGGCGGATGAGTGTTGAGATGAAACAAATTACACCATCTTCCCGTAGGGGAACCCTGAGTTGTATGCGAAGCAGGCATGGGGACGATTCAAGTGCCCATTAGTTTTCAGTTCATCGTTTCCGTGAGGTTGAGGTACGTAGCTACCGTTATATTTACCGTTTGGTTCCATGGTAACTACCACACACTTCACTTACCGGAACTACGAAATGGGAAATTGCGTTGACCCCGTGGCAGTTTCGCATACTACTAAGGTTTCGCCTACGAGAAGATGGTGTGATTTTATTGGAGAGAGGGGGGTGTTAGAGTGGAGAGGCATTAAAGAGAGAGAGAGACGTTGTAGGTAGTATGAGCTTGTCTTTATTTAAGCATCATCATGTTCAACGTAGGTGACGTCGAGCTGTGGTTGGCGTTCCGCTTTGATTATGACCGCCTTATGGTCTGTGAAATGTACGATCAAGGGCTGTTGTAGTGGATGAACCCTAAAGCTGCTGAAGATGAATCGGTCGATACACGTTTCGCGGAAGGTTGTGGGCTGCTTGTAATCACGGCCCGCCAAGACTCGCCGACGCAGGCCGCTGCTGAAGACGATGAAACGTCGAAGGCGCGTGAAGCGTGCTCGTTTTGTGCCGGCCCAGGAAGACACCGGCTACACTGTCGCTCCAGGAGCCCCTAAAGGGGAAGCGTGCTCGGCTCGTGCCAGCCCGGGAAGACGCTGGCACTGCCGCTGGCTCCAAGAGCCCCTATAGGGGAAGCGTGCTCGGCTCGTGCCGGCCCTGGTAGACACCGGCAACACTGTCGCTCCAGGAGCCCCTAAAGGGTAAGCGGGCTGGGCTCGTGCTGGCCCAGGAAGACATTGGCAACACTGTCCCTCTGGGAACCCCTAAAGGGGAAGCGTGCTCGGCTCGTGCCGGCCCCCCCCCAAAAAAGAAGAAACATCCCCCTCGCGAGGGGCACGATCAAATGCAGAGCATTTCTGTGCGGGGGGGGCGCGCCTGCAAGTCGTATGGATTACGTATTGGTTGTTGTTGTTGTAATTGTCTTCCAGCGTAGACATTGTCGATGAAGTCGATGGTGGAACGTGCCGTGAACCCCCTGCCGCGGCTATGACGCAACGTGGAGCGGCTATGACGCAACGTGGCGCGGCTATGACGCAACACAATCCAACACAATCCACTTTAATCCAATCCAATCCAAATCTAGTCCAAGCCAATCCAATCGAATCAAATCCAATGCCCCTCGCGAGAGAGTGTTATAGCGCCGAAATCGCCACCACGCGAACGCGTGATGCTGACGTCACGATCACGCCACAGATGTTAGCGACCGCAGCGCGCGCGAACGACATATGTGGTTTAAGCGCGAACCGACCGCGGCGAGAGAGCGCGATGCGAGCGCCCCACCTGTTCTTGCGCGCGATCCTAACGCGGCGAGAGAGATGGTGTTGCGCACGTCCCCACCTGTTGTGCGCCCGAACCGAACGCGGAGAGAGAGGGCGTTGCGAGCGGAGAGAAGGCGAGGAGGACGCGGGGGAGAGGGCGCACCTCTGGCCGACGGTTGAATGAGTCAAGGATATAAGGCACGTTCGTAACCTTCCGTTCTGTGTCGGCTTTGTGGCTCAGTTGGTAGAGTACCGTGCACCGTGCGCTCCGCCCGCAGAGTCGTAGGATCGAAACCTGGCGCCGGCAAGTATTTATATAGTGTAGGGGGAGCGATGCGGACGCGGACTACGGACGCCAACGCGGGTGACATCGTGAGTTACTGAAATGCTCTGCATTTAAAAGACACCGGCAACACCGGCCCAGGAAGACACTGGCAACACTGTCCCTCCGGGAACCCCAAAGGGGAAGCGTGCTCCGCTCGTGCCGGCCCCCCCAAAAAAAGACACCGGCAACACCGGCCCAGGAAGACACTGGCCACACTGTCCCTCCGGGAACCCCTAAAGGGGAAGCATGCTCGGCTCGTGCCGGCCCCCCCCCCCCCCCAAAAAAAAAGCCGCCCGCATCTTCCCACGGGGGGAACTCGAGTAAATGCGTCGCATCTACTCGAGTCAAGCAAAGCGTCACGTCAAGCGAAAGCCAAGCAAAGACGCCCTTGACTGAATTCCGAACGCGCGCTCCCCCGCCTATTACGTTGAGGGGACTGCGTAAGCCGGTCCCAGTCGACGACGTTGGAGTACTTGTAAAGCGGCGTGGACTCTAGGTGTTTGAGTCAAGCGCGGATGTTGCTTCGCCGGAGAACGGCACACCGGTTGTATGCGCAGCGCGCCCGAAGAAGAGAGTACTGCACATGAGAGAGTGCATGAGGGAGTACTGTACATGCGCCGGCCCCAGCGCGTCTGCCGTGGCTATGACGCAACGTGCCGCGGCTATGACGCAACACAATCCAACACAATCCACCTTAATTCGATCCAATCCAAATCCAATCCAGGTCAAGCCAAGCCAAGCCAATCCAATCCAATCCATTCGTATCCAATCCAATGGCCCTCGCGAGAGAGTGTTCGAATCCAATCCAATGCCCCTCGCGAGAGAGTGTTCGCTATCGCCTCGACTCGACGCGCATGTGCAGTGAGCGTGCGGACTACGGACGCCAACGCGGGTGACATCGTGAGTTACTGAAATGCTCTGCATTTAAAAGACACCGGCAACACCGGACCAGGAAGACACTGGCAACACTGTCTCTCCGGGAACCCCTAATGGGGAAGCGGGCTCGGCTCGTGCCGGCCCAGGAAGACACTGGCAACTCTGTCCCTCCGGGAACCCCTAACTGGGAAGCGTGCTCGGCTCGTGCCTGCCCCAAAAAAAGACACCGGCAACACCGGCCCAGGAAGACACTGGCAACACTGTCCTTCCGGGAACCCCTAAAGGGGAAGCGTGCTCGGCTCGTGCCGGCCCCAAAAAAAGACACCAGAAACACCGGCCCAGGAAGACACTGACAACACTGTCCTTCCAGGAACACCTAAAGGGGAAGCGTGCTCGGCTCGTGCCGGTCCCCCCAAAAAAAGACACCAGCAACACCGGCCCAGGAAGACACTGGCAACACTGTCGCGCCAGGAACCCCTATAGGGGAAGCGTGGCTGGGGGCTGGGCTCGTGCCGGCCCAGGAAGACACTGGCAACACTGTCCCTCCGGGAACCCCTAAAGAGGAAGCGCTCTCGACTCGTGCCGGCCCCCCCCCCAAAAAAAAGGCACCGGCAACACCGGCCCAGGAAGACACTGGCAACACTGTCCCTCCGGGAAGCCCGAAAGGGGAAGCGTGCTCGGCTCGTGCCGGCCCCCCAAAAAAAGACACCGGCAACACTGTCGCCCCAAACGCTCCTAAAGGGGAAGCGTGCTCGGCTCGTGCCGGACAGCAAGACACCGGCAACACTGTCGCCTTAGGAGCCATAGAAGGGTAGGAAACCACCGGGCGTTCAGCAAGCCGAGAATGCGTGGTGGGGGTGTGGACGGCGCAACAACGATAACGACATGGGAGAGACATAGCCCCGACCATGAGATGCTTCGCATCTAATAAATTTTCTGGGAACTTTCATTGTATAGGTGAGTGAAAACAGACGTATACTGCATTGGAACGTTCTGATTATTTTGTTTAGAATATTTCTGCGATAATTGCGAAGAACAAGCTTGCTAATGTTTTCTGCTCGGCTGAAAACAGCAAGAACGTCTTCTGTTTAGAGTACAGTAGCGATCGTGTTTACGCCCTGCCAATGCTTGGTAAATGTAAGCGTTACTCTTTTCTATCTGACGCATACATTACTTGTCCCATGAGAGCTTCAGAAATGTCGAAAATTTTTTCGTGGGAAAGCAATTGCTCCGTTCAGAGAACGAGCAAAATGGCGTGTACGCAGTCCATGTAATATGCCTCGCTGCACAAAACAGAATCTCGTCTTGTCTCCAATCCTAACGTCAATGGGTTTTCTTTCCACTGCCGTTAGACACTCCAACCTTAAAGGCCATCTTTTTAGCTTGACAGTCGTCGTTATTCTGCCCCATGGCTTAAATGAAAAAAAAAAGAAAGGCACATGCCGTTTTATATCCCCATAGAAGTACTCGAGCCTTGAATTTTAATCTTGTGAAATCCAAAACTCTCTATGCCCGCTCAATTTTCCAAGCACGGTGTGCTTCTCAAATGAACCGTGTTTGAAGTGCGCATTGCGAAATGAAATACCGAAAGGAAAATGTTGGTAGAGAACGTACGCTGACTAAAAGGCAGCTGAAAACCGCTAGGGTTCTTTTGATTCGGTTGGTGGCCTTCTTTCGCATTTGACGATCCTGGGATACTTTCCCCTTTTCATAATAACGACGAGAGCTAGAAGTCGCTGCGTATTTTCGTCGCTGCGCAAGCCCTCTTCCTTCAGTATTCTGCATATTCTTGGTGGCTATAACACGAAATATTTATACTACCCTGAGACTTTATGCCGAGCTTCCAACCCCGAATGCTTGATTTAAAAATGTAGGAACCAGTTTACCTGCAACTCGCCGGTAAAGCATTCGAAGAGCTCGCGGGCAAAAGTAACAAGAACCTGCTCTTCATCTCCTGCGTGAGTACAGCCGAGTCATGGCATGCGAGCTTGCGATGAGTTTGGGGGCTGTCATGGCCCTAGCACGGCGATGAGTGATTTGGTCATTAACTATCTAGCAGACTGGTCATGCTAGCTCGCAGATTCTGTATTCGCATACGTTGATATTTCGTGCAGTAAAGAATGATGAGTAGCATTTATCAGCACGAAAACTGGGTTACGCCGCGACGACGAAACGCCGTGTGGCTCTACTTGGTACCAGCGAGCGAGCTACGACGACAAGGCGAGCCAATAAGTTGCTGTGCGCTTAATATGCAGCTACGTAAAATTTCAACAATGCGGACGTTATGACCACCCCTAGCTATGCCGAAACGTGGCCGTCGACACGTGGCCGTGGCAAAATGGCACCTGGTATAGACTGCTTCCTTTCACTTTGTAGTTGCCTCTCGCGCTCTCGGCAGTCGTGCTGTAGCTCAGTGGTACAACTTTCACGTTTCACAGGAATAATAGTCGACTGAAATGTTGGCACCCTTCTATAACAAACCTTTTTTAATTGCCAAAAATGTAGTATCTTGATGGAAAGAGAACATGTTCGACAATACCTTACGTTACGCGACGACCGCTGATGTTGTGATGTTTAAGAAAATTAATTGGGGTGTCCGAACAATTCTTGGCGCACTTCTTGTATTTTTGTGGTGGTTTTAGTTAGTCGGACCAGTGTGTGTTTTAGTACTCTTTATCTCGAAGCGCTCGCGCTAACGCGTTTCCAAAGTAAGCGAAGAAAAGCAATGGAAAGTAAAATTGGAGTCAGGAATCAGCTTTCAATTTTCTGGGTAGTTATGACTTTGTATGTACCGCCCGCCAAAGTACATTGTTAAAAACGTCAGACTTCAACCAAATGCCGGAACTATAATTAGGATTACAAAAGTTTCCTGAATCACTCATGGGTTTAGGACGACAGGTAAGAACGAATATAGAATAAGTAGAAGGAAAAAAGCACGTATTTTACTAGCGACTTTTTTTAATGTCAAGCTGGTATCTTCAAGAAAGGAGAAAACTGCAACACCCCCCTCACTTATTTCCTATTGGCGTCGTTTACTTCACCTCGTTTTATTTGTTTTTTTTTATTATTATTATCTTGTATTTACTCCCACCAGCCAAATTTTCTGCCACCCTTGTTTATGCCTCGCCTGTGAGCCATTACTGTCAAATTCACATTTTCGCCTTGTGTTTACTAAATTGCATTCAGAAAGGCCGAATGGAATACCGAAATCCTCGACGCAGAAGCCGCTTTCATCTAGCCCTATACTCTGAACGTGACGCTGACGGCGAAGCTTAGTTCACCTACCTTCTATACTAGCTAGCTCTGTATGGCTTGTGGATAATGAAGCCTCCTGCGGGAATTCCGGTGCATGTCTATTTCAAAGAAGCTTGTTGAGTATGCCAACAAACTTCATCTTATTGCGTATGTATGTATGGCGTGTATGTCAGCCTGCTGTACACTGTTTCTTCGTTGGAGAGAAAAGCCCCATCCCGTTCTGTTTACGGTAACTCCAAGGCTCAACGTTACTTCTTTCGTCAGCTTGCGAGCTTCCCACGGATCAGGGCTTATGGTAAAACCGCTGCATTAAATGAAAGTCGCAATATATTTTATCGCTCTCCTCTCGGCTCACTTTTGTTCAGCGCGTGGTTGCATATCAAGGAGTCC
The DNA here is from genome assembly GCA_013339765.2 of Haemaphysalis longicornis. Classification (NCBI taxonomy): domain Eukaryota; kingdom Metazoa; phylum Arthropoda; class Arachnida; order Ixodida; family Ixodidae; genus Haemaphysalis; species Haemaphysalis longicornis. The sequence goes on from CM023457.1 coordinate 66,924,339, forward strand.
TTCTCTCTTGCAGGTTGTTTCCAGTTCTGCAAAACGTTCCGCGGTATTCTTTTTTTACGTTTGTGCCACAAAATTAGTATTTTATTAAGCCACTTGCGGAACAAAGAACGTCGCCTAATAGCCTCCTACGTTTGCTAGCGTTGCGCTCTAAACAAGGGTAGTGGCTGAACCCCACAGTACTTTCGAACGAAATAGGGCTGCTTTTACAAGCATTCCGTCTCCTGCCCGCTCCGCTGAAAGCACAAGGTTATGCAGTGGCTACATTGCCTTACTAATTCTCTAAGGAAAATTATTCGAAACCCTAATTACTAAATATAGGTCCCGGAAACAAGGTGAAGTTAACTATCGCTGAGTGGTAGTGCGGTGGATTCGCACCAGGAGAACGCGCACCCGCCTGGTGAAATTTGGCTTGTCTATTTGTCTTCCAAGGGTAGAACTAACGACCTTTGAGAAACAAGTTACCCTTACTTTTTCTCGGCTGGCTAGATTAACGCCCAAGAAAACTCGTAGGCTTTTTCCGGTCAAGTTATTTTTATAACGAAGGAAATTGGAGTGGCAAAGACGTACTTACAACGAAGCAATTTTTGTCGCAACCAATTGACGTGCTTTAAAAGCACGGCACCTACGGCAAGATTACCTTTAAAAGTACACTTCTGTGCTAATATGTAACATTTCAACGCTAAAAGTGTTTTCTTAGCGGGAAGATGAACTGGGATGTTCGCACACACTGTCAAGCAAACCAGACGTGCTTAAAATATTACCCGACGTCTAAATTAAATGAACAGAAACGAAGCAAGGATTAATCCACCACCGTCATTACTGACTGCACCGGTTTGAGCGTCACACACGCGCGTTTGTTTCCCCACTTGCCCCTTCGCATTCTAATAGCAGCGGTCGAGGACGCGCAAGCGCTACGTGCCCGTCAAGAAATTCGTCGACCCTCCCACGCAAATGACAGCGGCTGCTCCACAGCCTCTGGCTCGTGGTCATGCTATAAAAATGTACCATGCAAGTTCTCCGTCGCAGACGATCTCAAATGTGCCTCCGACGCATCGTCGCGAGGCGATCTACGCAAATGGGCCGAGCTGAAATTGGAAACGGTCGTTGGCGTAGCATTTCCTGTGCTTTAACCGTCGTCTCTCTTTGAAACGACCGCGCACGCCTGGCTCTCATCTTCCAAATGTGTTGTGGTATCCATTGCCGGAATTCGCAACTGACGCTTGGAGGCTCACAGCTGCGAGTAGAAAGCGGCCAGAATTGTCATTTTGTCCTCGGATTAGCCGTACAGGGCGAGTTTTTTTTTTTTAGCATTTACCTACATCAACCTCTGCGCCTACGGGCCCGATATGGTGATCGGAGTATTTTAAAAAGCGCGTGCACGACTATGCACCGTGATGGGCTTACCTCCTCTCGTCATTGTGCTCTTTGAGATGAACCCGAAACCATAGAGCATTTTTTTCTTACATTGCCGCGGTTTCTCTTTAATGAGAAGAAAATACGTCGTGGAGGCCAATTCACCGCCTTGAATATACCGTTGTAATGCCGGTCTTACCTTTCGTTGGTGCCATTTCGCTTGGGTTTACTTCCCAGGAATTGTGTGGGTACAACTACGTCTCAGAGGACTAGGCCGCCTACCCTGCTAGCCGCTCTGTTTGTACACAGACCGAAAGGAAGAGACCTTTTCTTGCAAATCCCTGCAAAGTGCGGAATTTTCTTCTACAAATTCCTGTATTGCTGTGCGAATATTCTGATCAACCTAATTTTTATTTCTTCCAAAACTAGTTTTCCTAAATCGGAGCACAATTAGCCTCCAATAAGCTAGCCCGATCCTGGCCCAATCCTGCCAAGTGGGTATGCGCCACACAAAAAAAAGGAACAACAACAACAAACACAACCATATTTCCCTACCGGCAAAAGGTGTTGAAAATGTGTTGAAAGATGTAGTCACGTTTACTAATGGTTTTGTGTGAATATTATCGAATGAACCTCGTAACGCTATTGTAAATTTCTCAAATTCGGTCAATGTGAAGTTACAGAAATTGATTTCAGTGCTAGACGGCTGAGCAAAAGAGAGCAGAAACAGGTTAGAGTAGCTGGTGGCCGTTTCCAAAGACGCCGCGAACAGGTTTTAACGGTGATATAGAAATGACTGCAAATTTTTAATCGCTACCTAATTGATTCAAGGAAGTCGCCGGTACCAATTAGTTTTTTTAGTAATGCCAGTCTCGTCACGCGGAATAGGCGGCCATAGGAAGAGCCCTACTTTTTTATGGCGGGACCATTCATAACTTCGTTGCGTACGTTTTGGTATTTCCGCCTTTTTTAATTGAATTCTTTCCCACTCCAGACAATTTGGTTTTTAGCAGAGAAAAGTGCACTTGCAAAAATTTTTCTCAAGTATACCTTCACTGTCCGTTTTCAGTGTGAAACGGGTGTTTTTAGCTTTGCTTAGGTATTTGTATCAATGTTTGTTTCAGGTGGATAGTTCTTTTTTCAAAGCAAGCCCAAGGGTTCGTGAAGCTGTTAAAACTACTTTTGAACAACTTCGGCTTTGGCCCCTTATTGACAGCGCACAAGCTATTCATATTGCGCGCCCCTAGTTAAGGTTTACAATGGAAAGCTATATGGATAAACACCCCTGGTTGTTTGTCGGGACCGCTGGAAACTTTAACACGTATATCGGCGTTCCTTCTGAACTTTTACCGGAATACTTACCAAGAATAGAACTTCATTTTTGGTTCTTGTAAAAGACGTGTCCCTATTTCCAGCCGTTTGTGTTCATACTTTCTTCCTTCCTCAATATTTGCATCTCAAAAAACGAACCTACTTTTGTAAAAACGTTGATAAGAAGGGGTGTGCCAGGTTTAAGTTTCCTGGAGCATTGGATACAGGGAGTCGGGCTTCAGACAACACAGGTGAATTTATTGTAAGGGTAAAAGAACGGACATGAACGGATAGATCAATCACAAAAAGGGACGATAGCACGGTACGGGTTGGTCTCCGCCAACACTAAAGCTAGACACATAGGAAAACGAAACGTCCTACATCGGACTTGCGATGTGGCCGGGGACTGTCGACGCGGCAGCGTCGCCTCGTAGGTCGTCGCGCTATCTCTCGTTGTCGCCATCGCCGGTGGGAGTGATGCGGGCCCAGGCCCCGGCTGCTGCCCCGGAGCTACTATGGACCACAGGGCGCCGGCAAACTTCGAACTGAGGGTCACGCCCACACCGGACGCTGATAGGATGCCGATTGTGCTGCGTCCGGAACTCGTTGTCTCGCCCGGCACTGGCGTCTTCCCTGCCGGACCGTTCACAGCGAGCGATGATGATGATGATGATGATGATACCCTCAAAGCTTTTGGCACGTACCCACAAGGGGGATGAGCAAGGGCTAAATCAATTGCTGCAATTAGCGCGGACCTCAAAATACTAATTTATTACCGGAAAGAGCGAGGCCATAAAATGAAACTTCGTTATGATAAAACCCGAATTACCCATTAATTTTTTACAGCGAGCGTCATTCCAGATCTTCTCCCACTCCACAAACCTGTCTTCTTTTTCGGGCCGCTTCTCCCCAACGCATACCCAGCTGGAGGTTGTCCGTGGGTCTTCCTGGTTTTCGTTTCCAAATCTTGGCCTGTCGGCCACATGGCCACAGGTGAATTGGCTGTGAGTTTCTCAAGGCAGATGTCGTCATCATTTGGCAACGCTTTTGAGAGGGTGTGTGAGAATTGTGGACGGTTAGATGACCTCGCCGACGAATTTAAATTTTGGAATCGGCCGCGAGTTTCAGCCGAATGCGGTGATTTACCTCAGAAATCGACCTGGGGGTATTTTGAGGCCTATAACAAGCCACAACCTTCCGGGATCTTGATGTTGAGCGTAACATTATGACACTACCACGTAAAGTCACGAATTTCGCGTCAAAGTGTAAATACCGGTTTACGAATTCACCATTCAAAGGGTAACACTAGGGGTAACCTTCGGCCATCGCATAGCCAATGCGGACGTCTGCTTGCTACATACTCCCATCAGCCGCAACATTGTAGGTGTGAGCGAATGGCGACGGGAGGTGAGCGCATACCGCCGCTCGCAACCAAGGGGGGCGCCAGGCTGGCCCACAGCAGTGTTCGCTTCCAATGGGAGTTTTTAGAGAGGGTTCCGGATCCTCCAGTCAATATTAATTGATGGTAGCCAAGTGCAACGCATAGAAATCTCGAGACGGGATCGTGTCGCGGATAATTTGGGGCGCAGGTTTCTTCGCCAGCGGAGCGAAATAGTGCATGACAGATGCTCCCGCATTATTAAAAATTTGCCTCCCGCCCGCTCCACCATCACCACTCGCATTCACCTTAGTGGAATGAACTTCGATGTTTTTTTTTGGGTGTATCCCGTTTGGACATCTTCGCTCTTGACCCTTTCCTTTAGCTTTTTCCCTGCTTACCAAGTTCGTCCCGATTCCTACCGCAGGGAAAACAAGAAGCAAAGCAGCCCCACACACGCCGCTCATGTTATTTCCCCCGGACAATTTCTTGGCATTGTCCATCCCCGCCTACGGTCATTTTCTCACCCAACGTACTTAATAGGCCGCAGTATCATTTTGCTCGTGGCACTAATGTTCGCTTGTCGCTATCTCCTCACCTTAGTAGTGGCAACGTTCCTGCGTATACCAGCCCTTTCGCTCCGCGTCTTTGCCTGTGTTCATTCCCATCTATGTCATTGTCGGAAAGCTTCTCTAAACGACGCCATAAAACTATAAATGACCACGCATCCCTTCATCGTAAATATCGAAGCCCAAGGAAGATTTCCTCCTTCGCCCATGGTATCTGGAATGGCCCGGATGGAACATCCAGAGTCGACGATTTTAGGGACGCCCACAACGACAGCCTGTGTATTGACCGTAGCTCCATGCCGAACAGGTTATATAGGCCAAACGTGGAAATGCGCCTTAAGAGAGATTGGAAAAAAAAGACTTCTTCCTCATGAAAGAATAAAAAAAATTAACGACCGGCCCGCTACGGAGGAACCCCAACCGCCAGAGCCCATTTGTTTACGGCGACGTGCGTTGGCAGGGGTCTTTGTGGCGAAGACATCGACACCTGTGGGAACCTATTTTTGGCACCTCAGTAATTGCACGCCATGTTGTGCCCTGGTCAAGGATTTATGTCTCATTACACAACTAAGGCAGGCAAGGTTTGTGCTCGTCCTGGCATTCTCCTTCGAAGCGTTGCTTACACGACACAGGTACAATATAAAAATGTTGTTCTCGATTAACCTCGCTCACACTTTGCTTAGAAAACCATGAAGGCACCCGAAAATAGCTCCGCGCAGTTTTGTTTATGGCCTTGCCATTACATTTATCTCCTGGGTCAAGTTAATGATTCGGTAGCAACATAAAGCGTAATAAATAACGATGCTCTGATTCTTTCGCTCACTGACTGTTTCACATGTTAATCAGAACACCATACGAGTCTTTGTATGAATATACACATTTTACGAGTATGATTGAATCACAAAGTCGTTTTTGCTCCAGAAGTATTCCAACAAAGATTGCTGTAGTCAAATAAGACGGGTGATCACACCGCGCGATATATTCGGTGTAGAGGGGCATATCCACGAATTTCTGGGTGATTCAGATGCATAAACGTTCGGGGGAAAGCGGCGTATATAATTTTTACTCCTCCAAATTAATTGTGCTTAATTGAGAAAGAAACGTTATTCGTAGGATAACCTAGGACGCGGGAAAACTCGCAATATCCGTGCCAGTGCGCAAAATATAATTTTATGGAGCATGTGATTGAAATTGGCGTGATGTGACTATACAAAATTATGCAGGTGTTATACTTTGAGAATCCAAACTTGACCTTCATTTTTCTCTCACGACCTGCGAGGTAGAGTTTTATACAAGCAATGAAAGGGCTCATCTAATCTGAGTATCTGTTTTAGATGCGACTGCATCTCATTCATACGCCTTGTCCCTCCATACGGCGTTGTTGTTGTCCGTCCACACCCCTCCCCCATTTTCCTCGCTGCGCGAGCTGCGCTCTCCGCCGCTCACCCCCCTCCTCTCCGATAGCGAACACTCTCTCGCGAGGGGCATTGTATTGGATTCGACTGGGTTGGATGGGCTTGGCTTGGCTTCTCTTGGCTTGGATTGGATTGGATTGGATTTGGATTGGATTGGATTAAAGTGGATTGTGTTGTGTCATAACCGCGCCACGTTGCGTCATAGCCGCGGTCGTTCCAGCACCGGCCTAAGAAATAATGAATACATCATGCGCGTTCCTCACACGTTTCACGCACTTAGAGAATCAACCCAACGGAAACACCAAGTGAATCCCCAAGATGCGTCGCATCTCCACAAGGTTTCCCTTGCGGGAAGATGGGGTAATTTTTATAACATTACTTCCATCGATTTTTCGCTGTACTATTGAATTTCTTATTTTTCTGTTAAACTCCCCAGTTTTGCACTTTTCTTGCATTTACCAAACGTCACGCAACCACTGAGACTCCCGTCGACTAGGTTGTATGTCATGGTAACTCAAGATTATATAAACGCTAGCACATCCTCTATTCCGAAACAGTTTTTGTTACCCTCATTTCGGTACAGATTAGTGATATAAAATAGCTTTCAATGCAAGTCAATAACTTCGTTAGGAGATTGATATTGATTGATTGATTGATTGATTGATTGATTGATTGATTGATTGATTGATTGATTGATTGATTGATTGATTGATTGATTGATTGATTGATTGATTGATTGGGTGGTGTAACACGACGACTCAACGCAGGCGATGAGGCGCGCCGTAGCGGAGGGATGCGGATTAATTTTGACCACCTGGGGATCTTTAACGTGTGCCGAAATCTCGACCACTTGGTGTTTTAGCTTTTCGCCTCCATCAGAAACGTCTTTATGAAAGTGCAGCAGGAAAGTACAAGTTGAAATGTTGTATGATTATGCTTTCCAAACTTAGCAGTCACTGCCTTACACAGTTTTAAGGAATGCTGAAAAAGGCGACAAAAGTCTTGCGCTGTTACGTAGTTTCTGTGAGCCGGTTATGCCTGTAATTCTTCGGCCATTGGCGACACATTGTAACTGACGCGACGTAAACAAAATTTTCAACCGAACAGGGCGACGTCTTCCGAATAGGCTTAGCAAGGACTGTCGGAGAATGTATTGTACAAAATAGACCACGAGTTCCACTCTACGTTCAATGTGTGAACACAAACAAAGCGAGAGAGCCTTCGAATTAAAAAGATTTTTATATGTGAACTTTTTGTTGCGAAAGCTTGCCATACAGCTTAAAGAAACCTAGATAATAAATACACTCGTGACTGGCAATTTCTACGCAGCATGCCAGTATATACAGAACGTCCTCCACCTTAAGCATGCTTGTTTCTTATCGCAATTTCTCGTAATAGCCGCACCCTGTTAAAACAATTTCACCGGACAACACGTCTTTTTTTCTTTCTCTGAAGGTTCCTAACGCCTTCGTATTTACACTAGATGAAGGACGGTCCACCGCGTCCCGGGTTGTCGGCCAATTTACCGTCAACCATACTGACAGCGCGGCAGATTGCCACTCCCACACTTCGTTGGGGCTAGTTTCGAGGAGCCGCTGACAAAAACAGACCTGTGCAATTTGTTCCCTCTGGGGGCTCGTCAGAACAGACAAACGGCAGTTCACTTGTCCACCGGTTAGACAAACATTCTTCTCTTTCTCCTTCACTCACTTCTGCCGGTTCCCTCCGGTGTCGTCCTCTTCCTTCTGTCCATTTCAGCTACTATTTTTAAAGAGCAAACACACGTGGACATGAAATGATTTCCTTGCTACAGAACAGTCCCCGCAGCTTCGGTCTGGCGTTGAGTACGGCAGCACCACTTGTACATTGCTCGAAAACCCTCAACACTTTGGGACGTGGAGCATCCAGTATTATTTCTTCTCCAAAGCTCTGTCTGGACTGCCTCTTGAAAAGTGGATGGTAAGGACACAGAAAAGGGGGTAGAGGGAATTATGGAGAGACCAATTTCTTCGCTGACATTCACTTTTGCTGCACAGAAAGAAAATATTTGTGGTGTCGCACTATTAGTCTAGTAGTTATTTTTTGAAAAACAAAAACTAAAAAAAGGGTAGAAGAGAATAGCAGCAAAAAATCGCACAAGAAACGGCGCGTGGGTGACCATCTGTAGTTAGTAACACCTGCCGCTACATGTCAAAGACCGGGCTACATATGAGGGAATCTAGTGACAGATTAAACTTGTTCGTTCTATATCAGCAGATGTGTCAGGGACTCCGCTGGGCTTGCAAGGAAATGTATACCACGCGTACGCTCGACTCCAATGTTATTTCTCGCAGTTAAAACACAGACCTAGATCTCGCACGAGCTATTTAATCACTAAACTTAACGAACGCACATAGGCTGACCACACAGACGGGTCTAAAATATTGGTTTATGCCCCAACCACAACTACAGAAAAAATTAGAGGCCCCGGAGAGAGAAGCCTCTGGACAGTGCACCTTTTATTTCTGACATTCCGGTTCGTTCTTCAAACAATATCTCAGCCTCTATCATGTATGTCTTATTAATTTGACGTTTTGGTTAGTGAGTATTCAATATCTTGCTGCGCGGATACCCACTTGCAATTAGATAGTACGCAGCCAGAATCGTCACTTCATTTTATTTCGTACCGTAACAATTCTGTAACTGTACTTTTCATTAGCCGGTGTAGCCTAAAATTTTGAATGCCGGAATTGATCTTATACATAATACATGCGTCCGAACGACGTATGTCAAACCATATTCCTCTACGCAGCTTTAAGGGCCACCCGGAAGAAGCAGGAACCTGCTGCAAAATCTAGGGTTTTCAGGAACTGGCACGCATTATCGGAATGAATATTATAATACATCAATCATTCAGCTATCACGGAGTATATACAGACGTGCATGAAATCCTCCCTCCCCCCCCCCCCCCCAAGGCCAACAAAAGGGCTTTCACGGGGGTGCCCGACCGCACCGGCCATCTCTACGATCAAAAGCACTCATTCATACCGGTAACAAGTGAATACCGAGGAAAAAAAACAAAGGAAAAGAAAGGATGAAGCAGACTAAAATGGTAGAACGAAACAGACCAGAGGAACCAAGCAACAGCATATATCGATATTCGTATAAGTGCATTGATAGTGTTTCACACCAGGATTCATTACGCTTTGGTAACCATTCGTACTCTTGCATAACATCGTACACTGGCACATTGTCAAGAAATAATTAGGAAAGGAAGAATTAACAGCCTAATGTAACAGACACGTCGGAAACACCTACACACTGCGGCAACATTGTAATGCTAGAATGGCAGCAAGCCAATTTTTCCGATTTGGTAAAGTGTGCATTTCATCAGGTAATTCAGTGAAAATAGCAGGTACATAAGACCGCCCTGCGGCTCCTCCGCAATTAGCACGACCCATCGGCGAAGCAGAATGAGACCTATGCCACACTGCCTCGTATGGCGCAGTACATGCCAAAGTTTTTGGCGCTTTCGAACAGTTGTACACAGTTTACGCGGTTCTCGTTATTGTGAACGCTGACTCGGCAGGAATGACTACTTCTCACTTAGCCGCAGGTGTCAATGGTTTAGGTTTCCTGATCCTTACAAAGGATCTAAAACATGGATATATTACTTGTTTACAATCCCACCCGCTTGATTATGTAAACTGGATGGTACCTACTCCGAAGGATGGTTTATTAATTCTGGTTTTAAATTTAAGGGCAGCTGGTTTAGAAGGAAGCAGAATCGCGCTTCCTGCGGTTGCTATATCGGAATGAGCGCGGTCCTCCGATTGCAATTGGCCTTTTAATATATCAGGCAGCAAAAAGCAATGGGGTAATAAGCAAGGGTGAGAATGGTTGGGAGGGACATGTAATGGGAGTGGGAAGGTGAGTGAAGCGAATGCCAAGAAACTCAAACCGGCCCGCAATTCTCGAAGTTATGTTTCTGTGCTCGTATTGGCGGAACGTGTAAAGGTTTAACAATCACAAATAATAGACAGATATAAAAAGGCTATTTCTAGCCTCAGTAAGTTTTTACCAGCATCTGAAAGCAATCTTAAAGTCGTGTTTAAATTAAAAAAAAGTAACCTCATGCACTCTCCTTCCCCCTCTTTGGCCAGGGCAGCCTACATTTAAAATTTATGTAATTACAACAGCCATATACATACATCACTTTTCTCTGACATAGAAGACATCAGCATTTGCTCTCTTGCAAGCGTGAATGCTAGTGAATTTCGATATGAAGTTTCATTTTGAGACGACAGAAGACAAGGCTCCTATACGGAGTGTGATATTCAAAGCTGGTGTTTTTCAATATATTTTTTCACTAACGCTCCACGCAGGGGTGCACATATAAGTGTCTCAAATAAAAGTAGATACGCCGGGCGCACCTCACCTCTTTATGTTAACACTACGTCCAGATCTGAGCACTCACCACCAATCTCTCCAGAGCTTTACGCTCAACTTTCAACCCTGTACTTACATATAGGCAGTCACAATTTGCGAGTCGAGTCCACCGCTCAGCACGCGCAATTCAACCCCTTTGTCTCTAAAGTTCTTTTTCGTGAACACCGCCACAGCCGGTGGGTGCATGAGTTACCTGAAGCACACCATCCGAGTTAAGTTTGCCGTACCGTTTATGCTTTCCGTTTCCTGTCTATACATAATTCCTCGGATCATTTATTATTTATCATTATTACTTTTATTTTTATTTTTAATGTCTTCTTGTTGGTCTCTGTCTATACTTACCAATTTTTTCGCGCTCTGTGTGAGTTTTTATGTTTCCAGACTATATATATATATATATATATATATATCTATATATATATATATATATATATTATACGCACAAAGTAGAAGTACGCTCTTCGCAGACTTTATTTCCAACGGAAACGTTGGAAATAAATTCTCCGAAGAGCGTACTTCTACTTTGTGCGTATTCCTGCAGCAACTAAGGACTCTACTTCACGACTAGATATATATATATATATATATATATATATATATAGACATAGACACTAATAAAACTTGGAAAATGGCAGAATTGAATTGAATTGAAACAAGGTTTATTTATTAGATGATGGTGAATGTCATACAACACAATATACAGAAAGAGGTCCCAAAGTGAACACTGTTGTGGGACCTCTTGTTAGTAAATGCGAGAAGTGATATAAAAAGGTACAGAAAATGCAGTCGCGCGTACAGTAGATAATGTGAAAAATACGACAAACAAGGCCAATAAAATAATATACGTTTGTGTGACAGAAATATTTTCGAGACAGAATACATAATTATACATGCAACAGATTTAAAGGTTGGTCATGAAGAACATAGGCGTAATAATGAATTTTCTAAGTAATCACAGCAAAAACAGACCACAGAATTAGCGGGATAAAAATGTCCTGAGTGAGTGTTTGAATGAGAAATAGGCGACAGATCTTTAAGTTCAAGAGGGAGGTTGTTTCAGTTCTTTATAATTCTACCGTTTGTTTTCCATAGTTTGTGCGCAGTCTTGGAAGCAGATAGTTGTGTTGAATTGAGAACCGTGTGTTGTTAGGATTGGTAATTTGCTTTCTATTGATTATGTATAAGTATTCCGAACTTTTGGTTAAACGGTAAGCCAATATTCCCAGGTTATACACAACGAGTTTGTCAGCGGTAAAGAGGTTTAGTTTCCGAAAAAGTGGGGGCACATGCGCGTTGTACTGGCTGGATGTTATCAGTCGAACCGCTTGGTTTGGAATGTGCGAAGGGGGGTGAGGTGCGAATGATAAGTAAGGCCCCAAGACACGATACAGTAGTTGATGTGATATGAACAAATGCATAGTACAGAGAAATGAGCGTTGATAAGCTAAAATATTGACGCGCTTTTAGCAAAACTCTAATACCATATGCCGTCTTCTTTTTAAATACTGAATGTGTGCAGTGAATTTAAGGGAGCAGTCCAGTTGAACACCGAGAAACAAGCATTGATTGCTTGGGAATATGGGGTGGGAGTTAATGCGTATGGTCACATTATCGTGCCTGAGCTTACGGGAACTAAATAACATGAATTGTGTTTTAGATGGATTAATTACTAGCTTATTCCTGTCGCACCACATGCTAAGTTTCTAGTTGTTATTTAGCTGCTGTGTTATTTCATGGATATTTTCGTGGGCGGTGTAAATGGTTGTGTCGTCAGCATAAAGTAGGCAGTCGGCTGGAGTTGTTAGGCAGTTTGGGAGGTGATTAATGTAAATTAGGAATAAGATTGGACCAAGGATAGACCCTTGTGGTACGCCTATATTTACAATTTTTATATCCGACATTGCACCTGATACGTTAACGGTTGTTCTCGATCGAGCAAGTAATTCCTAATGAGGTTTAAAGGGCGACCAATTATACCATATGAGGATAATTTTTGAAAAAGAATGTCGTGATTTATGGAATCAAATGCCTTACTAAAATCTATGAAAACGGATCCGACTATTTTACCTTCATCGATTGCCTTCTTAAATTGATCAGTCAGGGCTATTAGAGCAAGATTAGTGGAGTAACCGGGCCGGAAACCGAACTGTCGAGGCGTAAGAAAAGAAAACGTAAGAAACGTAAGAAAGAGAACGTAAGAAAAGAAAAAAAAAAAATTCGAACAAAGTAGCGACCACGATTGTGGCCAACGTTTCAGCAGACTTCCCTTTGAGACTGGCCCTGACTGGCCCTGGCGAAGGCAAGTCTAGTTGGCAAGAAATGTGGGTGTAGAAACTTTCGCGCATAGATGAAGACAACGAAGACGACTAGGCAAGGCGACAAGATGACTGTGCACTTTACGGTTCTCTGTATATAGTGTAAATACATCTGATTTTTACAGACGGCGACCTCCTCCCTTGCCTCCATGGACGTTATTTCACATGGTGCCGAAACATGGTGCCGAGACTGAAGTGCCTGAACCTCCTCTTCGTATACAGCCATGACATGTCCAGATCATTGTGTGCAGAACTACTACCACAAGAGAGAATACGTAACTCAAGGTGATAAACAACCCCGCAGTAGCGTGAGGAACTCTGTGCAGGAATGTAGAGTCTTCACTGCAGGGAGAGCGGACCGATGTTCTGGAGGTGCGTAGCTGCGACAGGAGTGTGTACAAAATAAGAACGACGACCAAGACAGCAGAAGTGAAACAGCAGACAGGCCACCACGATGGCAGGGCCACGAGATACAAACTGCGTAAGCGTACTACATACATACATACATACATACATACATACATACATACATACAGAGTGCCCCAGCTATCAAGCACCAGGATTTTAAAAAAGAGCAATGGCGTTAGTCGAACAAAACCTAGGCATAATATTTGTGGTACAGTGAAATAGCGGCCAGAATTTTTCAGTAGTGATGATTCTTAATTTAATTATTTTAAATAATTATCTAATTTCAGAACTACTCCCCTAATCAAGTGTCAATAGGACACTTGTTGGTACTCGCCAGAGGAACACAACTGCGGTATTTTCAGCGACAAACTAATTGCGTACTCTCCTCCCCCTCTTTGGCCAGTGCAGCCTACGTTTAAAATTTATGTAATTACAACAGCCATATACATACATCACTTTTCTCTGACATAGAAGACATCAGCATTTGCTCTCTTGCAAGCGTGAATGGCTATGAATTTCGATATGAATTTCATTTTGAGACGACAGAAGACAAGGCTCCTATACGGAGTGTGATATTCAAAGCTGGTGTTTTTCAATACATTTTTTCTGTAACGCTCCACGCAGGGGTGCACATATTAAGTGTCTCAAATAGAAGTAGATACGCCAGGCGCACCTCACCTCTTTATGGGAACACTACGTCCAGATCTGAGCACTCACCACCAATCTCTCCAGAACTTTGCGCTCACCTTTCAATCTTGTACTTACATATAGGCAGTCACAATTTTGCGGAGTCGAGTCCACCGCCCAGCACGCACAATTCAACCCCTTTGTCTCTAAAGTTCTTTTTCCTGAACAACATCACTGCTGGTGGGTGCATGGGTTACCTGAAACACACCATCCGAGTTAATTTTGCCGTACCGTTTATCCTTTCCGTTTCCTGTCTATACATAATTCCTTGGATCATTTATGCTCCCGCTGCTACTGGTTGTCTTTTGCTACACTACATCCATTCCTTGTAGGAAGCTGTCGCCAAGCTTTCAACTCTACTCCTTTCAGTGTGGTTACTTTGAGCCCTACCTACGCCTCTCGGATCGCCATTCCTCTTCCACCTTTTGCAGACCTTTTGGTGTAGTCTTTATTCGTGGTATTAATAATGAACAGGCTTGGCTTAAGGTGTATTTTCACAAATTGAAATTAATTCTCGCACGGAACTGATGACTGGCTCGCTGCACGTGCGCTTTTATTTACGCACTTCAGCTTGAGTTGAAGACAAGCGAGGAATTTCAAAAAGTGCACCTCGACGACTTTTTGGTAGCAAAGCAATAGCCTACCAAGCACTGCTCATGGCCGAGCGAAACCGTGCAGCAAGCAGGAATTCTTTAGGCACCTCTCCGAAATCTCCACGGAAGTGTACCGTATTTCGAGACTGATCTTTTTGCCAACCGACGTTTCCGCGCTTCGCTGTTGCTGCGTTGTTTGTTTTAAAATAATTACCTCATGTACTCGTCACTTTGTTTACGCGTGCTGCGGAAGTTTTAAAACAGTAATCCTTTCTTTTCGTCTTGGCCAACATCGAACGCGATAAATGCAGACTACAGCTTTGTCGTGGACGCCAATTTGTCGGGGAACTGTGAACTCTGGTATCAATTTCAGGCCCCAGACGTTCCAAGCTTCTTTAAAGCAAAGCTTTGCTGATTTCGTCCAGCTGTTTCGCCGCGAATGCGCAAGTTCATGTTTTGACATCAGACGAACACCTGCGACACACCCTTCGAAGCTCATCGCGTGATTCGCCTGGTCCGCTTTCGGCGCTCCGCACAAGGCCACGTTTTCAGTCGTTCTGCTCAACTAGCGGCGGTGGTCACCGTGATTGCGGGCGCTAAGCTCACCGGCTAACGATTAACCCCGCAGCCTCACACACACGCGCCGCTGAATCCTTTGGGGATACGTGACTCGTCTTAGACCAGCGCAGAGGAACCACGCGTTCACCGTGAATAAAAGCGAGGCCGGGCCCCCTCCTGTGAGTGTTGTACGGGACCGAACGTCTTTAAGCCGTGGTCGCCAACGAAGCTACGACAAAGGCTAAGTAAGCGAAACTAAGACTCAATCTGACTAAGCCAACCTTTTGCTTTGTATATTCAAGGATTGCTGAGCAAAGCCGCAGCCAGTTTTTGTAAGCAAACAGTACGTGTGCAGTAGGTGTTTTGTGTGGCGTCACGGGTGTTGCAAGTGACGCCAACGGGTAGTAGCGAGAGTAGTTGTTCTGATCGGGCTTCGTAGAGCTACAGTATATATCAGTGTGTCGAACCGACAAAAATACGGATTCGGTTATGGTTAGGGTTGAGGTAAATTTATTTTGATCCGGTTCAGTTCCGGTTCGACTAATTCGATCCGCGAACCGTTCGCCAACCGGTTCGGGGCGTTGAACTGGTTCGCGAACCGGTTCGGTAATTATAAATGACAAACTGCAACAACAATATCAAATAAATTACGAATAAAACATCTGAAATCAGCACATACGAAATGAGATACATCGTAGCGGAAGGCTCAGGGATTTCTACCAGGCATGGTTCCTTAATGTGCACTCAAAGGTTACCTCACCGACGCTTTCGCATTCGGACTTCATCTAATTGCGTCCGACGCAGTCGGTGTAAAACCCGCGACCTCCTTACAAACCGCTTACAAGTAGAACTCGCTAACTATCCCGCCACCTCGGCGTGTAAGCAAGTAATTGAAGGAACCATGGGGAGAAAATACAGCTTTCTTTATTTGAAAGAACTCACAGAACACACAGGAGCATTTAGGATGTACGATATTGTAGGAAAATGACATCCCGTGACGCTATTTTTTTTTTTTGCACAGTCGAGCGAAATAACATCAAACAATTTTTTACCGTATCTATTTATTTCTTTCAATCGCTTTTAGCAACATAGTTGGGCTCTCTGCTTCAATGCAAGCTTTGTTGCGTTATCACCTTCCGGGCCACCCCCGCCTACCCCGCTACCCCCGCGGCTACCATCATCTGCTGCTATGTTACAAGTTTATGGCATGATCACAGAAAAAGACGGCCGCGACTATCGCTTGTATGACACATAAGAGCAGCGAAGCGCTACGCCTGATAACCGTGGCGCACACCAATGTCGCCGATTCACTCATTGGTCAAGCTCGACTTCAATCAGCGCTGTAATAAACCAAAGAGTCATTTTTCTTTGTTATTTTTCTCTTGAGTTCGATACTGTGACCAAGCAGCCTACTACGAAGAGTGTGGGAAAATGCTAAGGCTTGGGTTTTGACATGGAGAGGCTTGTACTGCCCTTTTATGTTGCGGTTACGCAAAACAAATAATTTTTATTTTATTGAAAAACATAAGAGCAAAATACTGCACGTCATTTTTATGCTCCGTGATGGCTGACTTGGAAACAGTCAAAACTATTATTTCTTTTTGTAGAAAACATGCTTTAAACCGCGCGTAATGCGAGACTGCACCTGCTGCAAATTTCCGGGAATCTCGCGGCGCTTAAGGTCGGCGAAATTTCTTGCCCTATTTTGCGGCAAAAGGAGCCGCCATTTTTAAGCTGTTACGTACCATTACGTCACTTGTACGCAGGCTGAAGTTACCAAAGTGTGACGTGATCGTTGCCGCCAACAGTTTTGAATTATGTCACGCCTTCTCAGCCAATCACAGAGAGGTAGTCCATTACAAGCAGTATTGTTGTTGAATAGCAACGACAGGCCTACGTTGCCATTTCCGCTGCATTCAGTCTAGTTTTTAATTGCCGGTCAACAGTTATGAGCTTTCGGTAAAGATAAATAAGTCAAAATTTAAAACTGTTGACAGTAAACGTCATGAAACGTCAAAATGACGAAACCACACACAAGTGCTTTCTCAACCGGAAGCACGTGACCAAAATTGAAAGCCAATCAAAAAACCTTCCGGCAAATTGCCCAGTTCCCTGGGAATTTGTGCAGTCGAGAATAGCACCCCAGGATGCTCACTTAATTTTCCAGTACGATTTACGGTGGGATTTGTGATCTAGCTTAAATAATCATTTAGGTTACCTGCATTCATCATATCTATCATCTGCCAAAGTCCAAAAAACACGACAAACTACTTGAGGTGAAAGCAGATGACACGTTGCCTAGACACGCAACGTGAATTCAGCGTGACTCTCAGAAGGTTACCAGTAGTTGGCTTGTTTGCTTCACTGTTTTCATCGTTTTTGGATAACTGTTTCAAATGCTGTACCCCTGAAATTGTTGAGTTGCCCTAAGAAAACTCTCCATAGTTGGTGGGTGTCTTGCACTCTTTTTGGCTTCAGGGATGTTTACATTGTAAAGACGACGACGACAACCCCGATGGAGATGATAATTGCTCCAGTGTTACCTCAATTGCGGGGTAAAGCAATGCCTCATATCCCGATAAAGGCAATAACATACATGTCATATGATGTACTTATATATGTACTTATATATCATATATATCATATATATGTACTTACTATATATCATGATGTACTTATATACCATATTCATATGATGTACGAGCTCTACTATCGGCGGCTTGTTTAGGGGAAATAATTTTTGTAACAAGTGTTAACTCCCCAGTTTTTTAGGGTACAGCGTTTCTGGCTCCCGAGATTAGCGTTGGCGACGTAAAAGAGAACAGTGGATCTCGGACTTGCGAGTGCTCTTATCGCTCGAAGAAAGAGAAAAAACGACATGCGTACTTGAAAGCCGTCACATTGTCTCCTATAGTGCGAGGTAGCCGCTGTGAACAAAAAATCTTGAAGCAATCTCTAAGCACTGAAAAGGAACGCTTGCACCTGAGGTAATACCATTCTTGATATAAATGCAGCCGAGACACATCTCTGAGACCACGAAAAGCTTCACGAGCGTCGGCGTCTATAACACGAAGCGCAACTGGCAGGATTCGGGCGACTACCGGCTGATACCGCCACACAAAACTTGCGATTACAAAAAGCAGGCTAAGGGCGTGACCGTGGGTAAAGGTGCGGCAGACCAGATTGAAATAGGCAATGTGCTGATGAATAATGAATTCAGCGTCTTTGAAGGTTGAAATCTTATATCAACCTTCCGAAATACTTATCGTGTCTGAAGATCTTATCATGAAGGTTCCATTCTCCATTACCCATCTTCTTCATTTCCCTAAGGCGCATCTGCCACTCCTTCCCTGTCTGCCCTTTCTCTCCACTGTATCTGCGCTCCCGAGACCCCTAACCAAAGGCTCTCTCCTCAATCTCTCGCATTGGTTGCGGTCAGTGCACACGTAGACTTAATCATTAGTTTGCGCAAGCTATCGCAACACTCCCAATCCGATCACGTCTTTCCCGTGGTCTATCGGGACGGTGCAATTGCTGGCCCATCAGATACCGACAGGGTGGGTTTTTCGCAGAAGCCACACGTGTATTGTGGCAGACCGAGTAGCAGAGAATCCTGCGGAAATTGGTTTCCACATGTTGCAAGTTTTGGAAAAGGAGAAACAAAATAGCTGCTTCATATACTGTGAAAGTTACTAACGTTATTCTTGATGGCCTGTATTGTTACACATTTTATTAATTGTGGGATATTAAACAATTCCTACGTATGTTGACGTCACTTCGCGAATTCCCCGAGCAATACTAACAATTCGCGCCGTAACGCACGTCTCAGAAAACTTCGCACGCATGCATTCATCCAAGCAGGCCTCAAGTCCGGCTGCTTCTTTTGGTGCAGTAGTGAATGTCCACAAAGTGAAGAACGAAGAGCCTCTTGAATAGCTGTCACTTTCGTAACAAAGAACAGGTTTCCGTCGTCCTTCCCGGGATTCGGGAACGGGAATTATTTTCCCCACTGGAGGATATTATAAGCGCTGCTCACATATTAAACGGCGAAACGAATGAGCAGATGATGAAACTCAGGGGCCACACCAGTTTTCATGCCCTTGTCTACTTATCCACTCAATTTTTCTTTTAAACTGCTCCTGTATACAAGTGTGGGTGAAAGTCATCTAGCATTCTCTCGATGAGCTCCTTAAAGACACAAAAAGTAACTGAACAAAATACCTGTACGCGAATATCATTGTGTCGTGGGTATACAAATTACCC
Source organism: Haemaphysalis longicornis (assembly GCA_013339765.2). Taxonomy (NCBI): domain Eukaryota; kingdom Metazoa; phylum Arthropoda; class Arachnida; order Ixodida; family Ixodidae; genus Haemaphysalis; species Haemaphysalis longicornis. The sequence goes on from CM023457.1 coordinate 66,943,617, forward strand.
ACCCCCTCCTGAAGCAACAGTTTGTTACCAACAAAAAAAAATTGACACCAAACGTGCACTGTAAGAACAATCCGTAATTTTACGGACAACTTACGGACTAGATGGCGATAATAAAACAGAGCCGTGTTCCGTTTAATGCAGAACAAAGAAAACACCCGTAATTTAACGGAAGTGCGCTCCATCCCTCAGTATACGGATGCTCTCTCCGTTACACGTCAAGCGGGATTTTTTTCTGCTGTGCAAACTACGGGCGTTTCCTCTGTATGATGCAGAACAGAAAGAGATCAGTTAATAATAACTGCAAGAAATATATTGTCGTGTCGATCGTAGCGAATCGATCGAGAAGCGAAAACTGCGCCCCGACAACATTCGTGGCGTTATGAATGCGGCTTGCTTCATTACTGTCTAAAGTGTAGAGAACTTAGTGAGGACCATGAGGCCCATACCGCTCAACATGAGCGCTGTATCTTGTCTTTACGACGCTCCGGCGACGTCACTGCCACGGACCTGCAAACTGCACATGCGTGTGTGATCGGCACACGTGTAGAAAATACAAGGTCGTTTGCGTGCAGAAGCAGAGTTGCGGAAGGTAATTTAGTTTTTAAGGAATCAATGTCGGCCGAAGTGTTTCGCCTAAACCTTAAAACCAAAGCACAGCAAGCACTATTCATGCAGTGCGAAATCGCAGTCGCAGCCAGTCACACACATTTTTACGAGCACTTCCTCGAAACAGTAGAGTTGATGGTGATTAACTATTGTGGGGGCTTCGCGGAACCTTACTGCGCAAGCGTTATTTAAAAAAGCGCACTTTATCAGCCAGGAAATCTGTGAGCCAGCTAGAAAACACCGATGTATGGCACACGCAGGGTGGGCATCCATGTAGTATACAGGTTGTTCGGCACAAGTGCAGCGTTCGTGCAGTGCTCTGCACAGCATTTGGCGTTCGCGCATGGCTTGGCTGCATTGTGACGTAGACGCGCGACCAACGAGACAGTATTTTAGGAAAAGTTTGTCACAGTTTGTTGACCCCCCGCGGTGGCTCAGTGTCTAAGGCGTTGCGCTGCTAAGCACAAGGTCGCGGGTTCGATTCCCGGCCGCGGCGGCCGCTTTTCTGATGGAGGCGAAAAGCAAAAAACGCCCGTGTGTACGAGATTTCGGCGCGCGACAAAGATCCCCAGGTGGTCAAAATTAATCCGGAGCCCTCCACTACGGCGCGCCTCATCGCCTGCCTTGCGTCGGCGCGTTAAACCCCACAATCAATCAATCAGTCACAGTTTGTTGAAGTTCAGAGAGTGAAGAACTCCCCGCCGGAGTGGTTGTCTAAAATTGAACCCCTAACTCAACTACGCTTAGGGGATTTTAAATGACAACACCGGCCCTGGGTGGCATGGTGGCATTAGTGTGGTTTTTGTATTTGTCACTGTGCCTGGTACCTGGTGTTGCTGTCCGAGATTGGCAATAAAAAAAAGGTGGTGCAGTGGTCTCGAGCATCGTGCCCAGTCGATCAACGTGGTGGGTTCGATTCCTCGTCGAAGTATTTTTTTTCTTTTCTGAAGGTTCTATCAATTACGGAAAGATGTGCTTTTTGAAACGGAGTGTTTGTTTTGTTCCGGCCTTTCCGTACTACAAAATGTCCATTCTTAAAATTCTTTCTGTTGTCTAAATTATGGAAATGTGTCCGGAAACATTTTACCAGCAGCTTTCTCCGTAAAATTGGCCTTTTTTTTACAGTGTGACCACTGCTGTCGCGAGTACGTGGATTTCTCTACACAGCAACATGGTGTGTCCCGTGCGCTCAAACGGTGAAACTGGGATCAAATTGATATACCAGTTCTGGATTGATTTGATTGATTGTGGGGTTTAACGCGCCGACGCAACGCAGGCGATGAGGCGCGCCGTAGTGGAGGGCTCCGGATTAATTTGGACCACCTGGGGATCTTTATCGTGCGCTGAAATCTCGTACACACGGGCGTTTTTGCTTTTCGCCTCCATCAGAAAAGCGGCCGCCGCAGCCGGGAATCGAACCCGCGACTTCATATACCAGTTCTCGACAAAGAATAGAGTTACCCAGGCTCGTATAGGTAGAAAAAAACTTCTGCTTCATTCATGCTTCTAACACAGCAACACAAGCTTTAGAAATTATTGAACACTTTCTGCGCTCAAAACAAGTCATAAAAACTGTATTTTTCGACATTGGTCATACGTCTTGCCTTTTCCAAGCACAGTCGGCAGATGTACGTGGCTGAATGTGTACGCTATCATCCTGATATACTTCCTTGTCAATGTTGTATTAAGCAATCAGCGGCTGAGGCCGTAACGTAGACCGACACCCTAAATAGAAGCAACTATATTTAAAAAGGGCATGGCGCGCACTGTCTGAGTATGAGGACAGATTCAGTTATGTCGCGTGCGTCCCGATACAATACTCATACGTTTTTTAAGAAAAGCTATGCAGGCTGCCACGAGCGAGAGGAAAGTTACAACAAGATTACAGAAAAACAAACTGCTCGCAACGAACAGATAACGCCGAACTCCATGTCCTCCGCCCTCTGGATATTCTCAAATTCACGTAACCTGCTTTTTCATGTTTTTGTTTGCGAAGAGCTCTAGCTGGCGCTGCGGTAACTCTGTCAAATACAATGTGGATCACCATGTGTCAATTTTACCAACAAGGCCACCACTATTTCCCAGAGTATACACCGTGGAAACGTAACCTACCACCATCATTACCACCTACTCCCAGCTTCAGAAACCTCGCCCAGGAATGTTTCCCGCAGAGACCACCGCGCCCACCAAGGTGTCGAGGATTCCCACCTATTTTTCTAGAACAATTTATTCTGGGATTTGTGACCCGAATTAAAAATTCATTTATGGGCATTCATCATTTCTGTCATGGGCCAAAGTTCAAAAAAACACGACCACTCAATGTGGAAGCTGATGGAATATTCATGTTGCCTGTAAACGCCATAATACATTTGGCTTGAGCTGTTTCGCTTTGATGAAGCTTTCGGCGTGACTCTCAGAAGTGTAACACTATTTCGCTTGTTGGCTTGACTGTGTTAATCGTTTTTGGATGACTGCTTGAAATGTAGTTGAAATTGGCGGGTTGTCCTAAGAGGAACTCCGAAATTGGTGGCGTCATGCAGTGTTGTGTTTGCTTTAGGGGTATTTTTATGGCAAAGACGATAGGCGACGACCTCGACAGGATGATAATTGCTTCAGTGTTACCAAAATACCGGGGTGAAGCCAATGTCTCATATCTTGATAAATGCTATCGGAGTGTAGAAGTAGAAATGACCTTTATTTGGTCGAAGTTGCATGCCGAGCATGTCGTCCACCTGGGCGACCAGTCTGCGCTGTTATTCTCCTTCATGGCCAAGCCAGTCGGTACAGGTGGTGATGGAAAGGGATGGGGAGGGATACGAGTCGGATAGCTGAGCCACAGGGCAGTAGAATAGGCAATGAGATAAATCAGCGTAGGCAGTGGGGCAGTTGGGACAAGAGGGGTCAGATCTATAGCCCTATCCAGGCCCTCACACACGCAACCAAAACAACCAAACCGACCAAACGGTCCACGCCATGTTATCAAAATTAGAAGCCGCACAGGCAGAAATTTTAGCAGAACTTAAGTCCATTAATTCGCGACTCACTAACGCTGAGCACACCCTTGCTGACATTGTTGCACGCCTACTGAAAACCGAGGTCGGATGTTGACAATTTGTTGACAACGTCCGTGCAGACGTCGGACAGACTTGTTGGCATTGAGGACAGACTAAATGACGCCGAGGACAGGTCGCGTCGCTGCAATCTTGTCTTCTACGGCGTCTAAGAAGGCGAGTCGAAATCTTGGATAGACAGCGAAAAACTTGTAACCAATATTTGCAGAGACACTTTGAAAATAACAGTGGAACCGAAGGACATTCAAAGAGCGCATCGTATCGGCAGAACCGCCGCTGGCAAAATTCGTCCGATAATTGTAAATTTTGCTTCTTATAAAACTAAGGATGATGTGCTATCTAAAGCCTTTACGCTCAAAGGCACAAGCATAAGCATATCTGAGGATTTCTGTTTCGCAACGCGTTCCGTTCGTCGTGAGCTATTTCGCTTCGCTCGTGAACGGAATGCGCCCATTAAATTACGCTACAAAAAACTGATCATTGGAAAGAAGACATACTACTATGACACTGTGCATAAATTGGTGAAAGAAACGACAGAACGGGGTAGCTAGCAAAAGGAAAATATCTCAAAACCTTATCTGCCACATTCACCCCTCCGTAACCCGCCGCAGAATGCCTCTATATCCACTACTGACGTCACATACTCGATTCTTTATACCAACATTCGTAGCGTTCTTCCCAAGCGCGAAGAACTATCCGCCGTAATCCAATCAGCTGATTGCGATTTCGTCATTCTTACAGAAACATGGCTTTCATCACATATTGCCGACTCAGAAGTTACATGGTACTTGCCCGGTTTTGCTCTTTACCGTAGAGACCGCTTACTAAACCGAGGTGGGGGTGTTCTAATTGGAATAAAAATTCAATTAGTCACCTCAAAATAGAATTACGAAGCCCCCTAGAGATAATCTACATAGTTTGCCCAACCCGATCAAACCTCACTATTATCGGAACGTGCTGTTGCCCCCCAAGACCAGATGCCGATTTTTGCACGCACTTTAATGATTCCCTTGACCTTATTCGAAAAAAATATCCCGCAGCAAATTTAATAATACGCGGCGACTTTAACTACCCTACTATTGACTGGTCTAATCAATTCAATGGAACTTCTGGGGAGTCCAGCAAATTCCTAGCTACACTTCAAAATTTTCAATTAACGCAAATAATAACCCAAGCTACGAGAAAGACCTCGCACACTGCCAACATTCTTAACTTGATCCTCATGTCCGACCCAAGCTGTATCCAGGCAGTACATTACCTAAAGGAAATTAGCGATCATAAAGTTATCTTGGCATTTTTCGAATCATCATTTCAGACAGAAAAACCGAGGAGGAAGCACATTAAACTTTATGAAAAAGGCAACTATGAAAGATTTACCACTGAATTCGAAGAATTCTATTCTTTTTTCGAGCAAGGTTATTGCGACCACTGAGTAGAACAAAACTGGAAGCTGTTTTCGGATAAAATGCAAGAATTAATTGACAAGTGTGTTCCAACGGTAACTATTCAAAGCAAACAGTCAGCGCCTTGGTTCTCTAACTCAATTAAAAAGGAAATAAGTAGAAAGAAAAGATTGTTTAGGAAAGCAAAGGCAAGAAATGATCGCCCACGTGGCAAGCATACCAAAGTGCAGTAAAAAAGCTTTCAAAAACCATTCGCGCTGCCAAGCAAAATTTCTTCGAGATAACACTAACAAATCTGTTAAAAATAACCCGAAGCAATTTTGGTAGGCCGTCAACCCATCTCCTCCGACCGCGATGAGGCTCTATGACGACAAGAATGATGAACTAACCGATAGAGACACTGCTATCACACTGCACAAGGCGTTTTCTTCAGCATTCACCGCAGAAACAGATATGAACCCCTCCCTCTCCTCACAACCAGTAATTTCAGAACCGATGCCCCCGATTTAAATCACGCCCAGCGAAATTCTTAACATAATTAAAAATATGAAACTGTCGTCCGCCACCGGACCAGACGAAATAAACTCAAAAATTCTGAGAAATGTTAAGGTTCCTGTCAGTGCCATTCTTGCTTTGCTCTTTGCTCAATCCTTGTCATCTAGCTGTGTTCCCATTAAATAGAAACTAGGGAAGATTGTTCCTACCTTTAAGAGTGGCAACAGATCATCACCTCTGAACTATCGACCCATCTCAATAACATCCGTTCCATCAAAAATTATGGAACATATAATTTTCACGCAGATCATAAATCACCTCGAGCGCAATAACTTCCTTTCTATCTCACAGCATGGGTTTCGTAAGGGACTAATGTGCGAAACACAACTTGCCGCCTTCACCCATGATTTACACGTTAATCTCGACAGCAATATCCATACAGATGTAATTTTCCTTGATTTTGAAAAAGCATTCGACAAGGTACCTCATCGCCGTCTAATGTACAAACTATCGCTGCTAAATCTAGATTCATTTGTATTCAACTGGATAGAAAACTTCCTCAGAACAAGAAAGCAATTCGTCGTAGTAAATGCCGCGCAATCTAACACAACCCCTGTTCTTTCCGGCGTGCCACAAAGTACGGTACTTGGCCCGCTGCTGTTTTTTATTTATATTAATGATCTACCTTCCGACATTACTAACAACATTCGTCTCTTTGCAGATGATTGTGTCCTGTATGTCAAAATTGTAACCAAGACCAACTTACCTTACAATCTGACCTAATTGCTATTGCAAACTGGTATAAAAGCTGGCAAATGTCACTAAACGTTTCCAAGTGCAAATTAATGTCTTTTTCACGACGCGCGAGTCCGTTAACTTTCAATTACACACTGTCAGGCTCCTCTTTACAATCCACAAAGTCTTATAAGTACTTAGGTGTTCACATCAAGAATGATCTCTCCTGGACCGTCCACATAAACAAGTTAATCGCCAGAGCTAGTAAATCTCTTGGGTATCTGCAGCGTACAATGAAACTTGCTCCTTTTCACTTAAAAATGCTAGCCTATATAACCCTAATCCGCCCTAAATTAGAGTATGCAGCCGCCATATGGGATCCGCATCAGAAGTACCTAACCGATAACATAGAAGCAATTCAAAACCGCGCCGTTAGATTCACTTTCTCGGACTACTCATCATTTACTAGTGTCACAGACCTGAAATCACGCGTAGCTCTTCCTCCCCTCAGCCACCGCCGGAGGCTTGCGAGGCTGGCATTATTTCACCGGTTTTGTCATTTTTATCACCCAACAATTACATCGCGCCGAAACCCCATGCATCTAGCAGAAGCAATAATGAACTACAAGTAACATACCCTCGCCCCCGTACTAGCACATTTGCGCAGTCATTTTTTATTCGCACTACAAATGAATAGAACAATCTTCCAGATCACGTGGTTCAATTAAGAAACCTTGACCAGTTCAAGTCGTCGCTTACAGCGCCCGGGATTGTGTGATATATTGGTGCCGTTTCTTTGTTTGATGCCCTTCGCTTTATGATTGCTATTTCCAGCTTATTCTTTTGTATTCGTTGTTTTTATCATATTTGTGCTTCAGCCTTACCGCTAATGCATTGCGTATTGATACTATTTCCGTGTCCGCTGAATTTTACATTTTGTACATTTTTTCGAACAAACGTTGTGCATTTTATTTTTTGTTATCATGGAGCTAATGTCACCCTTCTATGCTCGTACCAAGTGTATTTTTGTACCACCCCTCATGTAATGCCTCCACTGCGGAGGCCCTTGAGGTATTAAAATAAATAAATAAATAGAGGAATAGCCGGGAAGGAGTGATCAGGGCATTCATTTCGAGGTGCCGGAGGAGTCGAGCCTCTGTTCTGGTGAGTGATGGATTATTCATGTGATGTCCTTCACAATTCGAGTTCAGACGCTGGAGCACGCGTAGCGGAAATAAATGTTGTTTCTAGGGAGAGTAAGCTCCCCAGTTCATTATGGTACGGCGTATCTCACCCCTGTTGTTAGCCTTATTAACGTAAGAAAGAACTTTGAATTTCGGACTTACGAGTACCCTTATCGCGAGCATAAATAAAAAAGCGAGATGCGTACTTTCCCTGCGCTAAGATGTCTCCTATAGGTAGTCGCTTTGAACAAAAAAAATCTTCATACAATCTCTATACAGTGAAAACGCACACGCGCACCTACGTTAATACCATTCGTAGCATCTGCTCACTGGATCTCCAAGACCTGTGCAGCAGGTGTGGAGAGGCCCTATCCGTGATCCACATCCTCATAGAATGTAAGGCACTCGACACTACATGACGCAAACACTTCCCTCAACTACACACACGACATATTCCACCACACCCATCATACTTCTTAGGAGATGATGCCATGTTTTCTGTTCAGCGCACGTTTGAGTTCCTATCAGAAGTCACTTTTTACAACTCATCTCATACCACCCATAGCTTTACCCCTGGTCCTATACACCAGCCACCTTATTTATTTTTTAACCACTCTTGTTCTTCACCCTGGCCCTTTACACCAGCGTACTCATAGTTTTTAACTGATTTTATTTCGTGTTGTCTCCTCATCAAATAACTTTCTGTTTGGCGCTCTTTGCCCGTGTCGGCCTTGCGCCAATAAAATCAAACCATCATCATCATTAATACCATTCGTAATATGAATTCAGCTGTTACACATCACTGATACCATGAAAAGGAAGACGAGCTGCGGTGTCTATATCAAGAAGGGCAACTAAAGGGTTCGGGCGAATACCTGCTGATGCCGCACACAAAACTTGCGATGATGAAAGTAGGCTAAAGATGTATCCGGGGTTACCGGTGCGGTAGACAAGATCCCGGTTAGCGGTGAGCTGATGAATAATGAATCCAGCGTGTCTGAATGTTGAAATCTTATTTCAACCTTCTGAAACTTGTCGTGTCTGAAAATCTTATGAAGGTTTCATTCGTCACTAAACTTTCTTCTTCTTCCTCAGGCGCATCTTCTCCTCCTTATCCAGCCTGCCCTTTCTCTCCACTGTATCTGCGCTCCCGACGCCTCTAACCAAATACGCTCTTCTCACTCCTCCGCACTGGTTGCAGACATTGCGCACGTGGACTGAATAATTAGTTTGCCCAACCTATCTTAACTCACCAGTCCAGTCACGTCTTTCCCGTGGCCTATCGGGACTGTGCAACTGCTGGCCTATCCGATGCCGACTGCGGGGGCTTGCCGGACAAGCCATACGTTATCCATAATGGAAGACCGAATAGCCGAAAATTATATGGAAATAATTTTCCCCATGTTGGGAGTTTAGGGGAAGGAGAAATCGAACAGCTGCAACATTTTCTGTGGGAGGTAGTGGGAGAGCGCAACATAAGCTTTAAAATATATTAACATTTTTTTGCGTTAAAAATAACTATTAAAATGTCTATTTTTCGACATTTGTCATGCGTCTTGCCTTCTGCAAGTACAGTCGGAAGATCTACGCGGCTGATTGTGAACGCTGTTATACCTCCTTGGTATATGTTGTAGTAAGCAATCAGCGGCTGATGCTGTAAACAAGACCGAGACCCTAAATTGAAGCAAATTTATTTAGAAAGGGCACGGAGTTAGCTGCGAATTGTCCGGGTATAACGGTAGGACTCAGTTACGTCGCGTGTGCCCGTGATAGTACTCATGAGTTTTTTTTTTTTTAAAGCGATGCAGGCTGCCACGAGCGAAAGGAAAGTTGCAACAAGATAACAGAAAAAGAAACTGCCCGCAACGAATGGATAACGCCGAACTCCATGTACTCCGCCCTCTGGATATTCTCAAATTCACCTCACCTTCTTGTTCATGTTTTTATTTTCTAACAACTGTAACTGGCGCTGCGGTAACTGTGTGTCAAATGAAATGCGGTTACCGTGTGTCAAGTTCACCAACAAAGCCGCCACTATTTCCCAGGGTAGACGTCGTGGACACGAAACCTACCACCATCGTTTCCACCTACTCCCAGCTTCAGAAACCTCGCCGAGCAATGTTCCCAGCAGGGACCACCACGCCCAGCAAGGTGTCCAGACTTCCCCCCTATTTTTCCATTACGATTTATTTAGGAATTTGTGATCGGAATTAAATATTTATTTATCGGCGTTCATCATATCTATCATCGGCAAAAGACCAAAAAATACGGCGAACCACAAAAGGTGAATGCTGATAGTATATTAACGTTGCCTATGAAGGCCATAAAACGTGCGGCTACTGATATTTCGTTGTAATGACGGAATTTGGCGGGATTTTCAGAAGGGTACCTGTAATTCGCTTGTTTTTTCACTGTGATCATCCTTTTTGAACAACTGCTTGAGCTGTAGTACTCCTGAAATACGGGGGTTGTCGAAAGAGAAACTCCAAAATGGGTGGAGTCATGCAATGTTATAGTACATGCTTTAGGGATATTTTTATTGTAAAGACCACAGACGACGATCACGACGAGGATGATAATCGCTTTAGTGTTACCAAAATGGCGGGGTGAAACAATGCCTCATATCACGATAACGGATATTGGATATTCATATGATGTCCTTCAGAATTGGAGCTCGGGTATTTGGGCACGCGTAGGGGAAATTTTTTTTTTTTTTGTAGGGACAGTTAGCTCCCCAGTTCTTTATGGTACGGAGTATCTCTCCCGTTGAGGTTGGCCTTGGTAACTAAGGAAGAACAGTGAATCTCGGACTAGCAAGTAAGCTACCGCGCGCAGAAATAAAAAACGAGATGCGTACTTTCCAGCCGCCAAAATGCCTCCTATACTGCCCCGTAGCCGCTTTCAACAAAAAATCTCGATACAATCTCTTAAACAGTGAAAACGAACACTCGCACCTACGGTAATACCATTCGGGATATGAATGCACCTGTGACACATTACTGATGCCATGAAAAACAAAACGTGCTGCGGCGTCTATATCACGAAGCGCGACTGGCATGATTCGGGCGAGTACTGCTGATGCCATCACACAAAACTTGAGATTACGAAATGTACGATAAGGACGTATCCGATGGGTACCGGGGCGGGAGACAAGATCCCAGTGAGCGGTGAGCTGATAAATAATGAATCCAGCGTGTATGAAGGTCGAAATCTTATTTCACCCTTCTGAAATCATCTCCTGTCTGAAAATCTGAGCATGAAGGTTTCATTATCCACTGAACTTTCTCCTTCTTCCTCAGGTGCATCCGCCCCTCCTTTCTAGTCTGCCCTTTATCTCCACTGTATCTGCTATCCCGACACCTCTAATCAAAGACTCTCTCCTCGCTCCCCCGCATTGGTTGCAGTCAATGCACACGTGGACTTAATAATTAGTTTGCCCAAGCTATCGTAACACCCCCCGTCCGATCACGTCTTTCCCGTGGTCTATCGGGACTGTGCAATGGCGGCCCCATCCCATACCGACTGCGTGGGTCTGCCGGACACGCCGCACGTGTATTTATCGTGGGAGACCGAGTAGCAGAGAATCCTGCGGAAATTGTTTCCTACACGTTGCAAGTTTCTGGGAAGGAGAAACAAAATAGCTGCGTCGTGTTACCAACAGCAGCAATTTGCAGCAACAGTTTGTTACCAACGATAAAAATTAACACGAAACGTGAAAACAGGTGTCGCGAGCAAGTGGATTTCTCCACACAGCAACATGCCGTATCCCATACGCTGAAACTGTGAAACTGTGATCAAACTGATATACCAGTTCTCGACAAAGAATAGAGTTGCGCACGTATAGCTAGAAAATAAATTTTACTTCATTCATGTTTTTAAGACAGCAACATAAGCTTTAGATATTTATTAAACATTTTTTGCGCTTAAAGCAAGTCATAAAACTGTTATTTTTCGAAATTGATCATAATTTCTGCCTTTTGCAAGCACAGTCGACAGATTTGCGCGGCTGAATGCGCACGCTATTATCGTATTATACTTCCTGGTCAATGTTATAGTAAGCAATAAGCGGCTGAGGCCGTAAACGTGAAGGAAGCAAATATATTTGGAAGGCCAGACAGCGCGCTGTCCGGGTATGAGGGCAGACTCTGTTACGTCGCGTGCGTCCCGGGTAATACTCATGCGAGTTTTTTTTTTTTTTAGGGAAAGCGATGCGGGCTGCCACGAGCGAAGGGGAAGTTACAACAAGATAATAAAAAAACTGACCGAAAACGAACGGATTACTTCTAACTCCATGTCGTAGGCCATCTGGATGTTGTGAAATTCACCTCGCCTTATTCTTCATGTGTTTTTTACGCAACAGCTGCAACTGGCACTGCAGTAACTATGTGCAAAATAAAATACGGTTCGCCGTTTTGAACTGTACTCCGATCTTCCTCACTTTTGCTCTCCTTTGCCTCTTTCAACCTCAGTCCCGTTGCATATCGATGTTTCGTCAAACATATATCTCGAGGTTCTGCTGGAGTTTTTTATTCTTCTTTGCCAACGAGCTCTTGTGGGCGTCGTGGTTCCTCAACGTGTGTAAGCGATGGAATTGAATAAGAGTTTGTTATTAACTCCTAGTTCTTTACTTTTTTGCTGCACCAACCCGCATATTCTGGACCCGCCCACGCTCGAGTATTGAAGGGATGATGGCAGCGCCACGGCTTCGGCATAACCGAGGCTCCACGTCTCCCGCTAAAAAACTTTCCAAGCTGAAAGACGGTTTGCTTTTCGTGGAAGATGGTGGGAGAAGGGGTGCCTCCACAAAGTCTTGCATTCACCAGAGCAACCTGCCCAATCTGTTTTGTTTATTTTGCCCACGAATCGATTACGAGCGCTCCCTGTTCGACAGCAGAGAAAGAGATGTTTGCGAAGAAAATTTTCTCTTCCCTGTCTCGAATTGGCTTCCACTCTGTGTTTTGTTTTTTGCTTCTGTCGAATTCTCCAAGCCTCAAAAGATTAATGACGTTTCGATCATGCGCTGGGTCCGATAGCGGTCGGTTCAGCTTTAGTTCTCACCGCTGTTACTTAGACTCCTTTTAGCCGTGGCATCCATGTTCCCTCCGCTCTTGCCAAATAGTGGCCGCCTTTTCCGAACACAGTGTGCGTTGATTCGTATACGATTATTCGGTGTGCATAAATTAATTTCTTGTTTAATTTTTTGGACACCATTTTATGGACGAAGCCCCTTAGGGGCTCGAGTTGTTCCCGTATGATGTCGTCACGCTACTAAAACACCGGGACACTCGATTACTCCTCGCGCTAGAACGTAACGCGTACAAACAGAACACCGGGACACTCGTTTACGACTAGCGCGGGAGCGCTTCGTGCTTCCAAGGCAAGAGACGTTTACAGCAAAGCCGTATACCTGTACCCCCCAACAGTTTCATCTCCGTTGTCAAAAACGCCAAGGCGAAAGGATACACCAATACACTGCTAGCTTCGCCCCTCACCAGGGTTCACGTTAGTGGAGATGGCCTGGGATTTTTTCGTTACAATTTCCCCACATTTCGTGTTTTGCACTTGCTTTCGCATTATTACACGTGTTTCCCTGTCTCCTCTCGACGTGTAAACCAAAGCAACATCAATAAAACCATTTCAATAAACGGAGTTTCGGATTGGGAGAAGTGTAGTGGTGATCAACAACTTCGGTTTCGCGCAAAAAATGTAGGAGGACAGAAGGACATCACAGGCACTAATGCTAACTTCCAAACAAGCCGTACTGAAAAACGCTCAGTTGGAAGTTAGCGCTTCTTTCTGCTACGTCTTTTCATGCTCCTCAGTTTTTTGCGGTACATGGAGTTATGGATAATAAAATCATCGCCGTGCTGTCCTGGAAAAACGCTGTTCGGCAAAAATGCACTCAGGAAACTGCGAAAACCCGTCGCCATCGGTTCTGTAGGTCATTACAGTGGGAGACACTTTTCCCATGAGGACGGTACACCGAAGCAGCCACTGACTTCATCACAACCCGTTCTCCCCGCTGCTTCATCCGCCAACAACCCCAGGTTGATTCCGCCAGTGGTATCAAAAAGCAGTGTGGCCACTGAGCCTTTTGAGGAATCGTCACCGATACTAGGAAGTTATGGCGACCAGCGGAGCCCATGCAGCTGGCTCTACAACAGGCGATTGTAAGAGGGGCCGACGGTATGGCGTTGTTACTCGACGACGCAGCGTTACTAGCCGATGCAATGGCATTGGGCAAGGCACCCAATTATAAAACAGTAGGCTCTCCGTATGCCTGAAAGAATATCATACCCATGCGTACTGCTTGAAGTATTACTGACTAAGCCCAAGTCGTCGTGAAAAGAAATGTGATACATTATAAGAATTAGATTTAAGCGGCAATATGAAAAACCATACAGCCGAGGCCAGCAGCTTAAAAGTATTCAAGGAATCGGTCTTTTTCTCCTGTAGGCTCGTAGAATTGGCAAAAACAAGAAAATCGTTTCGGGACCTAAAGAGTATCACTGCTACAACTAACAAGTCGTAATGTACTACACGGGCAACATCGGTTAACAAAATGCCACGAACAACCAGACCAGCTTTTATACGGGTAGACTCTAGAGGCTGCACAAATAGTGTCTCACAATTCTAGATTAGTCAATTTAAAACGCACTCCAACAGCTCCAAAAAGGATTTAAAGAAATGCCGCAGCTGTGCATACATTTTCCCTCGTCACTGTATACTACATTGCAATCTTTTAGCGATGCAAGAATGTGCTCATACGAGACAGAACAGTATAACTTTTCAAAAGATTGCTAAACGTAGTGCCCTGTGGCCAAATGTCGATCAACTCTGAGCCAAGTGGCTGAACCCCCCTTTCCATTGAATTTTATTGACACCACAATTTTATCCTGACATGGTGAAAAGGGGGACAGGGAGATTATGGGAGTCAACAATCTTTTAAAAATGCGCACCAATTCAGAGAATTGTCTTTCATTGCACCAGCATTGTAACAGCATGTGTTCATTACAAAATCTGAAGAAATATGTACCAACTGGCCCGCCTACGAATCCTTGTCTTCATTATGATTTTTATCGCCCAATGGGGATGATGACGAATACGTCGTGGTAATTCATTGCACTATTTATTTATTTACAAGTACCCTCAGGGCCGAATCAATATAGAGGAGAGTGGTAAGTACAAGAAATATTAATAATAATAATAAAAACGGTGAACAGCGAAAAATACATGTACATTTCAAGTAGGCTCAAAAACAATAACATTCAACATCGAAGTGAATTTTACACAGTGCTAGTCCAAAAAAATACAACACGGGGTAATTGGCAAAAAAAAAACGTTATACAAGGCTAGGAGTTTCAATTTCACTGGTGATAGCAGACCTGAATTTATTAACGATATCTATAGCAGCTGTGGTGGCGGGAAGGCGGTTCCAGTCAGTTGAAGTCCGTGGAAGCAATGAAGCAGCGTAAAAACGAGAGTGACACGAGGGGACAGCAACTTTGTGCGCATGGTCTAGTCGTTCAGACACGTAAGCAGGGGCATGAATGAATTGTGTTTTCAAGAGCGGGTGATGGTAAATTTTGTGGAAGAGACACAGACGAGAAACTTTTCTACGGAGTGCTAAGGTTTGTAAATTAGGTGTTGATTTTATAGAACGTACGCTGGCAGTTCTAGTGTAGTTGCAAAGAATGAAACGGGTAGAATTGTTTTGGACCATTTCCCGTTTATGAATAAAAAAAGCGGGGTAAGGATGCCAGATTGAGGCGGCATATTCAAGCTTTGACCTTATAAGCGGTTTGTAAAGAAGTTTTATGGGTGGTGGTACTTGGGAAAAGTGACGTCTTATAAAGCCCAAAGTACGATTAGCATTAGCGGTAATGTTATAGATGTGCATATGCCCCTTCAAATTATTAGTCAAACTATTCATCAACTCAAACTATTCATCTCCCTAGCTTGTTGCGTTTCGCCAATGAGAGGCGATTGCAATATTTTAGTGAGAAAATGCCGTAATTTTGTCAATTATGTGTTCGGACGAGTTTTGCTGGTTTCGATTGGGGGCGTTCGTATTTTTATGTTCTTTGAGTTATAAAGATGCTATATGGCACATACATATTTCTTACTTCATGAGATCATTAGAGTCAAGCCCGCTTATAGGTAACTGGAAAGTGCCGCGAAAAGTGTTCGTTATATCCGTAGTTCATTGCATATAGACTAGCCCTTTAAAACGCGTGAAAATTACCCAACATGTCGAGCAAACCATTCGGTAAAAAGTTAAGCTTTTTGGCTTCATGAAATGACGCCCGCTCCGTGAATTTGCAGTAGGCGTAGTTTGCATGACTCGCGGCTGAAAACTGTTTTATAGCGAAACAAGTGATAGTTTCGACTGCTGTCAAGTCAGCAATAATGGAGCATAAAAAACACCTCCCGTATTCTTTTTTTTGCGTCTGGAACTCAAAGCTTAATTATTTGTTTGGCGTAACAGTAACGTACGAGGGCAGTGCAAGTCTCTCCAGGATGAAAAACTCAGCGCATGACATTTGTCTACACTCCTCTTAGTAAGTTGGGGGCGTCACATGATTGAAAAAAAGCCGCCCGCATCTTCCCACGGTGGGAACTCGAGTAAATGCGTCGCATCTACTCGAGTCAAGCAAAGCGTCACGTCAAGCGAAAGCCAAGCAAGACGCCCTTGACTGAATTCCGAACGCGCGCTCCGCCGCTATATACTTTGAGGGACTGCGTAAGCCGGTCCCAGTCGACGACGTTGGCGTACTTGTAAAGCGGCGTGGACTCTAGGTGTTTGAGCCAAGTGCGGATGTTGCTTCGCCGGAGAACGCACACCGGATTATATGCGCAGCGCGCCCCGAAGGAGAGGAAACCGCGGAAGAGAGAGTACTGCACATGCGCCGGCCCCAGCGCGTCTGCCGCGGCTATGACGCAACGTGCCGCGGCTATTGACGCAAACACAATCCAACACAATCCACTTTATTCCAATCCAATCCAATCCAAATACAATCCACGCCAAGCCAAGCCAAATCAATCCAATCCAATCGAATCCAATCCAATGCCCCTCGCGAGAGAGTGTTCGCTATCGCCTCGACTCGACGCGCATGCGCAGTGAGCGTGCGGACTACGGACGTGAACGCGGGTGACATCGTGAGTTACTGAAATGCTCTGCATTTAAAATAACAAAGAAAACGAAATGTTTCATTCTTTAATGCGCAGATGAGGTAGAGCGTGATGAGGCGTGAATCGGCGGCGTCGTATGCTCCGCCGTTATCAGGCGTACATATTGCAGCCCTTACCCCGTCATACAACCACTGATCACTCACTAAACTTGTAACATTAGCACCAGACGATGGCGTGGCGGCGGGGAGTGCCGGGAAGAAGATAACGCAACAGAGATCGCATTTGAAGCCGGGGACCTCAACTTGTTGATTTGATGATTGATGTAGGGTTTAACGCGCGACGCAACACAGGCGATGGGCGCGCCGTAGTGGAGGGCTCCGGATTAATTTGGGACCACCTGGGGATCTTTATCGTGCGCCGAAATCTCGTACACACGGGCGTTTTTGCTTTTCGCCTCCATCAGAAAAGCGGGCCGCAGCGGCCGGGAATCGAACCGCGAACTCGTGCTCAGCAGGCGCAACGCCTTAGCACTGAGCCACCCGCGGCGGGTAACTATGTACTAAACGTGATTGAAAGAAATAAATCGATACGGTAAAAGATCGTGTGATTGTTTTTTAGTTGAACATCCACATTTCGCTCGTTTTGGATCAACGTTAATTGATCCCCTGAGGTGTGATTCCAAGTTTTTAAACTAAAACAAATGTTGTTTCCCTTTTAGGCCTCAGCTGCCGTCCTCATGTTATACTATATACCAGTTGTTTGTAATCTTTTTAGGTGCAATTTTGATACCATGTTTTGTGAACTTTACGAGTGAAGTGTCAAATTACACTGCACGTCGTCATAGCTATATCTGCATCACGTCACTGATTGCTTACGTTGTACTTAAGCAAAAAAAACATGGCGAATTCACTGGGAATTTATGCAGTCGAAAAAAGGGCCTCGGACCTTAAAGGCTATGCTTTGGCGGTTGACCGACAGGCTTCGCTGGTTGACCACCAGGCTGACCGCCAGGCTTCACGCTCCCTTCTCGCTGATTGACCACTAGCTGAGTGCCATTCTTCCTGCTCCCTCCTTCTTTTAATTATTTTTGTTCCCCACTGCCATTCTGCCTCTGCAGAAATGCATGGAAAGTGAGTGACCTGGGTCGCGGCGTCCGAAATCTGCGGGCGGAGCTCGCCGACCTGGGTCAGTTTAATTCGTTGCGAATAAACTGAAGTGGTGAACGCGCCAGCACGCCGCCGCTCTCATGTTATAAGGACTGTTTTGGTTTTAGATGCAGAGCATCTGATTCACTCGCCTTGTCCCCTCGGGACGTTTCGCTGTAACCGGACGCTTGGAAAACGTTCGGCATACCTGCCGCGCCACCTGCGTCAGCATAGGACCTCGTAAGTATACGATAATGGGGTTATTACCGCTATATCATTATATCTGGGGTCTTTATAAGTAGGTTCGACTTCACTATGGTCATTTAGTCTTCATTTTTTACCATTTGAATTTTCAAAAATTCCTTCGCCGAATGTTTTCCATTTACGTTATATGCTTAACTTCCAATTCAGCTTACTTGCTGTGTTTGTTTGTTGGTTGCTATATGTTCCCAAAAATTACCGGCATTCAGCTGAACTGAACATATAAATAAAAATATACTGGGAATACTTTTTTATGCGTTCTTTCTTGCTTCGAATATGGAGCTTATGATGCTGTTCATCCATTAACACCATTCATTTTTCCTTTCAATGCTGCTTTCAAAAGGTACATATGCCCGCCGTTTCATGAAGGTGTTTCCTTTTATCATAGAGGAACATTGCTGAAGGCAAGCTGCGCTATAAAACGCGGTCCCTTCGCCGCTCCGCCTATGCGTCGCGTCTACACAGCGGGTTCCCGCGATGGGGAGGGGAGTTTTTTTTAGATGCGACTGCACTTCATTCACTCGCCTTGTCCCTGCACACGCGCGCGTCGGCGTTGTTGTCGGCGTCCGCCCCTCCCCCATTCTCCTCGCCGCGTGAGCTGCGCTCTCCGCCGCTCACCCCCTCTCCTCTCCGATAGCGAACACTCTCTCGCGAGGGGCATGGATTGGATTCGAATGGATTGGCTTGGATGGATTGCGTTGGATGGATTGGATTTGGATGGATTGGATTGGATTAAAGTGGATTGTGTTGGATTGTATTGCGTCATAGCCACGGCAGACGCACTGGCGCCGGCGCCTCCCCTCACCGTCATGCGTGCTATAAAAACGCCGTGCCTGCGCCGCTCCGCTCATCGTTCCAGCGCCGTTCCTCCGCTGTCCAACGCTTGCAACGTGAACCCCCAATGCGTCGCTATCTACACAGGGGTTCCCGCGAGGGGAGGTGGTAAGTTTTTGCCCTTTGTATGCACAATATTTTTACCACCACCATGTAGGAAGTGTTCGCTGTAATACCAGGATGCTTGGAAAACGTTCGGCATACCTGGACGCAGTTTCAATGGTTAGCATAGGACAGTCGTAAGTATACAGAAATATGGTGGTTATTACCGCTATATCATTATATCTGGGGTCTTTATAAGTAGGATCGACTGCACTATGTTCATTTAGTCTTTATTTTTTACCGTTGCATTTTCAAAAATTCCTTCGCCGAACGTTTTCCATTTACGTTATAGTCTTAACTTCGAATTCAGCTTACTTTCATTATTATAGTTTTGTTGGTTGCTATATAGTTCCAAAAAATTACCGGATTTCAAAGTTTGAAACTAAGAGAAACATATAAATAAAAATATACTGGGAATACTTTTTTATGCGTTCTTTCAATTTCTTCGAATATGGAGCTTATGATGCTGTTCATCCATTAACACCATTCCTTTTTCCTTTCAATGCTGCTTTGAGAAGGTACGTATGCCCGCCGTTTCATGAAGGTGTTTCTTTTTTATCATTAGAGGAACATTGCTGAAGGCAAGCTGCCGCCAAGATAAAATTTAAACACTGCCCTTCAACATTTCCCAATTTTTTTCTGTGTGCGCCCAGGCCGAGCTTCTGCATTTTATTCATTAATAAGGGGATCACGATTTTTAAAACTGTTCAGTTCATTAAAGCGATCTCGTAGCAATTAATTTATTTTCTTGACGGCCGCTTTTTTATACTCACTGCAAAAATACGTATTCCTCGAATGCTTTTATGTTTTTCGGCAGCGAAATGCACAAGGAAAACTTGAAGTCTGGGGCAAATTCCTTGGTAAATAAATATGCTTAACGCATAAATTTTCTTCTCGTTCCTATAGGTGGCAAAATTTTACACCCCATACTATATGGGTTCTTTTGGGACCAGCTCAAACGGGATTTGTCAGTCTAAGGTCAAACTTCAGCGTTGAGAACGGCTTCAATCACATATACTCATTCCTTGGGGTATCGTATAAACTAAACGTTTTCTCGTTAACGATGATGGTGAGAACCATTTCGCGTTATTCCTCATGTACTTTTGCTTATATAACAAAGTAACCCCGACAAATACTTCTCTGCCGTACTTGTACCTACCTGAAGCTTAACATGCGTTTCACCAATACATTCTAAATAAATATAATTGCGCTACACAAGCCGTGCCAGTTACATATCAATTAGCAAGACCTACTCAACCTTAAAATCGATATTGTCGCTATCTCTTAGTAATATCAATAACAAGAATGCTCCATCAATACAAAAACGAATATTTTTTCTTAAGAAAATCGCGCTACCCCCTCGGGGGAGATTGTCTTCAGAAGCACTGACACACGCACCGTGCTGACATTGACGCAGCTTCTGTCACATAAACATACCATACCAGAGCACAACATCAAGACATCCTAACCATGTTTTAACCATGGTCCACCGTTTTACCGTTCAAAACAGGCACTGTACGTCATTCTTTGAAGTAGTCCACATTATTTGAAGTAATTTGAAGTCTTTCAAGATTTACAAGGAACGACGTTAAGTTCGAGCTACAGTGACGACCCTCAGAATCCTCGCCATGAACGTATTTAAAATGCCGCCGACATCCGTGGTTTTCCGCGTTGTGACATATTTGACATCAAAAACCGTTTCGCTCCAATGCTAGGGTCGTTTCCTCAGTCCTTTTTTTAGTAATTTGTTTTATACCTTATATCACCTGTATAGACTGCTTAAGCTAAAAGTGATGACATGAAATTTGTACAGCTATTTACCCAAAAGTGTGTTCTCCGACTTGAAAGAAGGAGTGAAATATGTGCCCCTTTTTATTTACTGACGGCGCCCGTTAAACTGCCTTCACTTTGCCAAAAGTAGAATATACGAGCTCCTCCTGTGTGATCGTAGTTATAGAGACGTTTTTTGTAATAACATTGATCACATGCGAAATCGAGTCGAAATCGTTTTTGAACAAGAAGAGACGGACATGCAATCGAAGTGAACACAGCAGAAAAAAAAATGCGCCTCCGGCGGCCGTTTTCTCTGTTTTAGATGCGAAGCATCTCATGCTCGGGGCTGTGTCCCTCCCTCCCTCGTTGTCGTTGTCCAATGTCCGCACTCTACTGCGCTGCGCGTCTCTTCAGCCCCGCCAGCGTTGGGTTGACGTCAGCGCAGTCCACTACAAAAAGAAATAGGCGGCACGTGGTTTCAATGCCACGACTCTCTGGCCGCAACGGGAGTACGTGGCGCTTCTTCCCACTGCGCTACAAACGGAGACGGGAGCATGTGCTACGAACGCTGATTATGTCCTTCACTCAGTCGAAGTACGACAAGAAGCTACTGATACAACGAAGGCACGTGAAGCTGAAGGTCAACGGAAATGACGAACTGAAAACTAATGCGAACTTCCGTCGACCCATGGCTGCTTCGCATACTACTCAGGGCTCGCCTACGCGAATATGGCGTAAATTTTTTTCTGTAATATGTGGCCTGCAGAAAGCATTAGGATTTACCTACTTTTTGGAAGACCCATCAGTTGGCGAAGATTGGTTATAACACTTTATTTTAATTATTAGGCATATCTTCGCCAATGGCCCCCCGGGGGGCCCCCCCCCCCGAATTTTGTCCTCGTGGCAGTCTGCTTGGGTATAAATAAAAGACCATGTGGACTATCCTACGAGTCAGAAATAGATCAGCATTTTAATATTATTTGATAACAAGCTCTTATCAAAACCCCTTTATGACGTAGGGCCTAGGGTGTCCAAAGCAAGCATGCGTAGCTGTGTATATACTTAGATGAGCTATCAAAACGAATACTTGGGCACCATAAGATATCTCGCTCTCGATATCTCGCACTTGTCGAAGAGTTACCTATGGCTTGGACCCGGGCACAACGAATGAAGTTCTCGCTGAACTCCTCCAAGCAACAAGGCCTCAGCTCGTAGACTCCCGCCTCATGTTGGCGAACCACTTCGGCAATCCGCACTTTCCATGTCCCTCACGTGTCCTACGTGAAAATCGGCAGTCTGCTGTAACGCTGCCGCCCATTCTGCAGGAGTGCCAACTGTGCGGGGACGTCGGCAGGAAGCAAGATGTCTGCCCTTATCCCGAAAGCCCGACATCCCCGCTTGTGCCCTTAGCAATCCTCCCCCAACCCGCCCATGCAATCACCAGTGCACATTTTAAAACCTCCCCATGCCACCGCAAGCAAACCTGCCCGACAGACTGACACCCGCTGCCCCATCCACCAAGTGTCGACCCACCCACTTAAGAAAAATGCCGCTCCAGCATCGTACATCGACTTCCGACAGGTGAGCTGGTCAGCTCTTGTATTACGCTCTCCTGTTGCTCCCTCAGACACCCTTTCCCCAAGTGACCTACTCACCCTCTCAAACCACACTCCCCCCGTCCCATCCGCAATAGAACAACTTCCAGCCTAAGTAAGAGAACAGTCCGGCATGCTCCAACGTATTGAAGCCCTTCAAAACCCTGACCGCCTCTCTCAACAAGCCCGAAAGCGCTACCACCCCTCCCGAGTCTGCCTCCCCCACTCCCTTTCGGACGAAACAGCCGATACCCGCTACAAGAAAAGATTCGCACTCAAGTCATGCACTTGTCGAATGCAAATCGCCAATGCTTTGGCCTCTCTCAACACCATTACCGGTACTTCCCATTCTCTTGCTCGGCTCACTGACTCTCTCACTCAAAGCATGGCCATACCGGCGAGCCAGCCCAGCATTGCCCCGGCCATTCTGCAGCGCCTTGGCGCCCTCGAAAGTGACAGAACACTTCAGCCAAAGAAGACGAAGATATCTCTGCATCTCCATGCCACATAGGCGCTACCACCCCCCTCCCGCCAGTTGATGACTGTTCCCTCCGTTGTTACCGTCTATCAACGGAACTGCCGGTCATTTACCAGCAAAGCGAGCTCGCTGACTACATATATGTCAACATGTTCTGAATGTCTTGCCTTCCAGGAAACCGATACGCCTACCCTAACGCTTCGTGGCTTGCAAAGCTTCACCCAGGATCCCTCTCATCGCACAGCAGTGTTTGTCTGTAGAACATTCCCGGTGGAACAGTACGATCACCCTTCATCCATTCATCACACTTACGTCGAGATTCTCCCTACTCACCCGGGCCAACACAGCTTCTTTATCCTCAACGTGCACAGTGACCCACAACACCTGCTTAAAGAAATCGCCCCCTTCTCGTTTATGGCAACACAAAAAGCCATATCTAGCCTTCTTATCCCGCTGGGAGTTTTAACGTCCCCCCACCACTTAAGGGGTTGTAACCAAGCCGCAAGGAAAGACATTGCCTTCCTTCACGCAACACAACACCACGATTTCACGCTGTAAAACGACGTATTACGCCGCCTTACGCGCAATACTGCCCTCGGAAAAGATGCAATAAGGAATAAGATCTTACGGAACCTCGACGAGGGCAGACTCAACTCCTTCCTTACCCTCTTCAACAAGCAGTGGCAGCCAGCACCCGCCTTCCTCAGTGGTGTCACGCCGACATCACCCTCATCCCGAAACCGCACAAACCAATCTCTATTGACAATCCCCGTCATATTTCCCTCTCTCTATGCTAGGTACTCTTGGAGCACTTCGTTCACTCCAGGCTCAAGTCATTCCTGGAGCAAAATGACCATATCCCTTTAGTATGTTTGGATTTCGCGCACACCTGTCTACTCAAGAGGTGCTTTTACAACTCAAACAGCAAAATATTGAAAATGTAAACGAAACGCAGCCCAGTACCATACGTGCATTAGATGTACAAGGATCCTCTTATAAAAGAGAGTTTTAGCCCTCCGACTGTTCCTTCTTTTCCTTTCGTACCATGTTGACCGGGACTCGACTGGGCACTTGCGGATTCATTCTGGTAAGGTTGACTAGTTCCGCGGGCGGCCCTTGCCATGCCCGCGTATTCGTTAAAATGGATGGTACTCCTCGCTCTTCCCGGACGCACAGGCACAATCGGGTTCTGGGTATTGACGGTGAGCACGGAACGGACGGACCCAAAGAAATGGTAAAACACTCTATCATTACGCAAAGGGCAATCCTCCAAGGCCTCTAAACAACCAATTGCGGAATGGCCACATGCAACTTCGTCTCTGCCGTTCTCAAGAACTGCGCCGCAACCCTCCGTATTCGTCGCCTCCAGTCTGACCCTTTCTGGATTCCGTCCAAAGGAACACCACAAGGTTATCTGATCTCCGCCTCTTTTATTTACCATAGTCCTGATTGTACTCCGGGCCAGCTT
The DNA here is from genome assembly GCA_013339765.2 of Haemaphysalis longicornis. Lineage (NCBI taxonomy): Eukaryota > Metazoa > Arthropoda > Arachnida > Ixodida > Ixodidae > Haemaphysalis > Haemaphysalis longicornis. The sequence continues at coordinate 66,967,899 of CM023457.1, forward strand.
TTTTCCATCCTTAACTATCGCACGCATTCTAAGCTGGTGACCTTACGCTCTGTCGTCACTGGATCCCCCGGAACGCAACAAGACATTCTCCAACAAGCCATCGATTGCACAGTCAGCAACTTGCCACACCGTCGGCTGAGGTGTTCTCCACATAAATCCGCACTCCTTGTTCTTCGAACCCGCACGCGAAGCAGACCCCATATCCCCCTCTGGACCCGTCTGTTTACCATGGATTCCACGCCCGCTCCCAAGTGCGCTCAATCCATATTCTTGGTGTGACGTTGCATGCAGACCTCTCTGGGGCTGGCGATTCTTCGGCAACTTCATATGACGGTGACTGCATTCAAACATCTCATCAAAGAATCTGCACACAGTGTCATTGGCCTTAAAGAACAAGGCACCTGCCGTCTTGTCCAAGCCCTACAAAGTATAACAAAAGGGCGAGACAAGGTGAGAAAAAAGCCCCAATTTTCCTTTCCTTTTGGTTTGAATAAAATTTACAGGAAACGGCTGAGGCATGTGGTATGTACAAAAATATCCTTGTTCCGTACGAATGTACGGAGTTAGGTTGTAGGAAAAAAAGCAATGACCTCAATCTTCGCGAAAACTCGTCTGGAAAAGAGAGGTTCTTAATAAGGAAATATGAACTAGTCCACTTCCTCTCCATCTTATCGCCGCGGCTGTCTTGTTATTATAGTTTTGCCGCTACATGATCCTCGTTGCATACGCAGGAACGGCGCCTAACATACTTTCTTGCGGTACGTTGGGAGTTTCGAGCTCGTTGATTGAAAGGTGTAAAAATAACAGCACTAAGAGGTACGCGAACTTTGGATACAGTTTTTTGTAGGGAATGTCGACTTCTCCAAGTTTTTTTTCACGGGTTTTTTTCTTCGTTAGCTGCCGTCGTCGTGTGAATATTTTCTCGATCAGCTTTGTACACTCGCACGAACGCGTTTTTCAATTCCGTCGTGTGCAATCACACTGGGAGCTGAGGTGGCACTACGAGTATTTTCTTCTGTTTTTCTAACGCCATGCCTCCGGTTTCATCTTTATCTGGTTTTTGTCAGCACGGGCCCTGGCCTCTTTTAATATAACCCCGCCGCTGGGGGTTACGATTCTGCAAACCTTTACACTATCACGGTGGGTCAGAAGTAATCTTGGGGCCTGGGACTGCGTGTATATTCTTTTCTTACTTTGACAACTCATCTCCTCATTTAAGCTTCAGGAGGGCGCACTGGCGCGTATGCGAGCAAGTTGAGCAGCGGAAAGTCCAATAACTCATGGATACAAGCAAACGCACGACATGTAAAACGAGACTTCCAGAAACCCCTGATTCATTTCGGTTCTATTCCTCAAATTAGAATTAGGCTGTTGAAGGAAATACCGAAAAATCTCTAGCCTTATTCGCAACAACGTGCGCACTAGCAAGTATGCTTTCTTCAAAAATTTAGGACCTAGGGGCAAGAAGGTGCTCGAGGCATGAAAGACTATTTCCGTCGATGTAGCTGCACGCCGCTCGAGGAACCCGCTGTCATCACTAAAGTGCCCTGCTAAGCTCTTCTTTTTGTTTGCGCACGTGTTCAACATCACGGAATTTGCGGTAGAGTTGGCAGAGTTGCGGTTGTTTCGTTTATCCTCTCCTGATTACTGCTCTGCATGCGACACGTGCTTGTTTTGTTCCTCTCAGTGGGCCTGCTTTCTTGGGTATTTGGATCCTGTAAACCACATTTTGCCTCTCTTATCTTGTAGCATTTGGGCGTGTTTCAGAGGCATTGAGTTTTTTCGAACCCCTCCTTTTATAACCAAGGCACCATGATTTCCTTGTTTTCTGCGTGGGGATGCTCAGGCTTCCGAAAAACCGCACTGCGCGAAAGCAAATTTGGTGATGACGATGATGGCGATGACGATGAAGAGGATGATGATTGTGATGATGATGAGTACGTTTGTGGTGGTAATGATGATTATGATGATGGCGATTTTGATGGGGATGGTGGTGATGATCATAGTGATTATGATGATGATGCAACCAGAAAGAAACCTCCCCTGGGTCGGAATCGACCCTGGGCTTTCGCGTTATGAAGCCTTCGTCAATCCGAGTAGCTTCATAACATTCCGGTTGTTCAACGTTTCCTTTGTGTTCGTTCGCGGCTTCGGCTTTGGCCTTTGGCAGTTTAGATTTTGGACTTTGATTGGGCGCAGTTTGCAAACAGAAAGCTTTGTGTTTTAACCACCTTCCTATTAAGAAAGCGGCATTGATTTTCATTGAGCGACTTTATTAAGGCATTCATATAAAAACAGAACTATTGGTTTCCTTTACGTGAAATTTCCTTTATATGCTGAATACATAGAGAAAATAAAGTAGGGTTTATTGTAGAAAACATTGCTGGACGTAATCTCACGTCAGCCTAAGTCGATATCCATGGTGGCCCTCGCCTTTTCGTGCGACATTTAGTTAGATGAAGTGGGCCGACAATCCCACTTCCTGGGGCTTTACCGAAAACATTTTTTCAATGTATTTCTAACTGTTTACGATCGCAAGGACAAAGAATGAATCTTACGCAAAATAACGCGTTGCATTTACCCTAATCAATAGCATCAATATCTTGATCGGGTAAAAAAATGCAAGACAGAAAATGCCAAGCTTTAGGGCCTCCTTTCGAAATAGAAGATTAAGCCGACGGCTGCCGAGGAAAAGCCGCAGAGTGCCACAAACAGGTAATGCAAGCTCAATCCTGTCAGAAAGAAGGAAAAACAGTAGACGTGTGCTTCCAGTCTTGAACCAAAAGCTCGTCCATTTTCAAATCCTGCTTGCATTTCATACTGTTTTCCCACAGCGATAAAACACACGAATTTTGCAGGTGCAGTCGGGCCTTTCTCTAAAGTTCTTGTGCCTAGTAAACGCTTTAGCAAATGTGAGACAACGAGTGAGCTCAGATCAATGAAGGTGACACAGTGACACAGGCACAGCCAAAATGTAAGGCAAGAGTAGAACTGCCGTGGTTTTCTGTTGCCTTCATAGTGAGACGCAAATTGCTCAGCTTAGCCTTGCGCTCTGTCCGGCTCTGTCGCCCTGCGCGGCACCGGGAAATAAGGCAGAACCAATCCCGGCCGCCCCTTCCCCTGGGATTGTTCTTTTCCCTTTCTGGACGTTCCGGTCGACTCGAAGCCATGACTAATCGGAGCTTTAAGGGCCGGCCCTTACCGTGCAATGCTGCGGGTAACGACGAAGGATAACCAGGATAAGCCGCGATTAAGGCGCGTCCCCGTGAAGCTTTTCTACCCTTTTCTGGGAAAGGTGGGACCCGGGGTTTCATGGCCTTTATGGTAGAGTATCCCTTTGCCTAATGACTTCCTAACGGGAAGCTTTTGGGCATGCTTGAGTTTGCTCCTGACGGTCTGATCCGCGCCATCTTTAGGAATGCCCTTCGTTTGTGCAAGGTCTTATAGTATCAATCAATATTGTTGCAAATTCGTCAACTTAGCCTTCACTGGGACGAAGGGCCTTGCAATTCCCTTTGCTGATAAACGTTTTTGTAACAGTAAATGGCGGATATCTTCATAGTTCTGTGATATCAACAAGCCGAAGCCAAAGTGAACATGCGTAAGTTATTTCTGTGGGTAAATATTTTCGGCAAACAATACACATTATTGTTCACTGTAACGTTAAAATGTTAAGTGAAGTGTGGAAGACTGGTTGGGGGTACGATATGCACCAGTTCAACAAGGGTTTGGATGTATTAAAAACTAAAGATCCCATAAACGTCAAGGACAAGAAAGAGTACATGTACAGAGCGTCGGGGCCAGGCACCTGTATCTTATTCCTGTGCGAACAGCGGGCATCCTGCACGCTCAAAAAACGTTTCATTTGCGTAGATTTTCTCTTTTCTGAAAATAACCACTGCCACGTCCTATTAGTCTTATTTCAAACTTTAAAAGCTAGATAAAACCCAGCCAATTTCTTTTTCCTGCGTCTATTCAGTGCAAAAATTGCAAACGCTAATTTCGTTTAAAAAATGCCCGTTATGCCAAGAAGTGAACTTAATACTTGCTAATTTCTGCTGTATGGTTGAGGTCGAGGAATCTTCAAAATTCTGTCCGCAAAGTGCAGGTAATAGAAGTTGAATATTAACAAAATTTAGAAAATACGTAGCGGGCTCAGAGTGATCTGAGCAATGCAGATTTCTTTTTCCGAGAAATACACGCTTGTGGTCCGAATGATGTTAATCGTTTATCAACTTTTTTAGGCGATACTGAAGCCAGCAATATCCTTGCGAGCATTTTGTAAAATTATGGACACATTCGTTTGTGTGTATCATAGCTGTTTGTAAGTTCTTATGCCCTGCTATAACCAAAGGACAGGCCGTAACTTCGCCGACTAAAAGAGTGTCGGGCTGCGACCGGCAAAAAAGGGCAGGGCGAGAAATACCATGTTGGGGTCAAATATTATGGATGCCAATGAACCCAGAAGACAGGTTGACTGACAAATAAGCATTTTTTCGCTGAAGTAAAATGTACGGCCCGGCTAACTCGAGCATAGCTGTTCACAAAATATAGCGCTAAAAGTGAACACACACGGTAAGAGATACAGACAAATGGGCTACTCACAATTGCCTCCCTTACGGTGTCTATGTCTCTATGATCGTGTGTGTAAATTTTAGTGCTTAGTTGTGCCAGCAATTAAATACTTTAATGAGTGTGGCAGACTCAACAAGTTGGTGTACGCTCATTGTGACAGCCGCGTGAAGGAAGACGAGGAGGACAGGGCCACGGCACCGAGTTTTCGTCAACCATTTTTCTCAGTTTAGGCAATCCATGAACACTTCCTTGAAACTTATGTTTGAGGTGAACCATCTAGACCTATGCGGTATCCTAAACGGCAGTGATTTGCGATTTCGGCATTAGAGTGAATACGGTCTTGTGAATAATTTGAAAACCCTACGCTCACTATATTCACGTCCATCAACCAGTACTGTGTTGTAGGGGGAGAGAAGATAAAAAAGAAACTCTGTAAAATATAATGAAGGATAATGATAGATGACACGTTATCAGAGTGGAACGCACAATATTGAAAGGCGTTGGGTACTAAGCCTCCTGAGTTCGCCTTTCTACGCGACCGTTTCACGAAGGACTTCGTTTCATCTCGGCTGAGTAGTGTAGTTCTCATGTCAGAGAACATTCCCTGTTACAGTTTCTCATCGAAAAGATGCCGCTTTAAAATTTTCGATAGACTAGATCCAACCTTATCTTCGTCTATACACCGTGGCAAAGAATCTGCTGTTTGCATTGTTAATTTGCCGGTTAACAACTGGCACAGTGCCTTTATCTGGACGCCCGATGCGAGAGCAGTTTAATAATTCCCACCAGGGACGCACCAGAGGTTCTCGTTATTGATTCTGCCCATCTTTGAGCAGAACTTTGGTTCGCATCGTGGTCCTTCGAGATTCAACACTTGATCCTAGACTAGCGTCAGGTCATTCTTTTCTTTATCGGTGTGATGGACGGTAATGAATGGACGGCCGAGAGTTTTTCTCCTGAAAAGCAACACACCCCTTCCGGTCTCCTTTCGAAGCTAGCCCGTCTTTGCGCGACATTGGCACAGGCAGTGCCTGCCTTTGAGGGGCACTTTCCAGAGTGCTCCTCTCTTAACGAAACATTAGCGATAACGATCGGTATTTTTCTGATGGTGCATACTTCTGCCTTCGTTCAATGGGCCTTCAGACGTCCAGAGTTACCGGATGTTTGGCGCCTTGTCTATGTCTACGTGTTTCTTCTGGTCCCCGTTGTTTAGCGCCTCAAATTTATTCAGTTTATTTCTGTTCCCCCGCAACAAGAACGCCGATATCGCGTGGCAGGGCAGCTTAGTGGAAGGCCCTCCATTGAGCATGGATCGTCATGGGGAACGCTTTTGCATTTCGCACGCAGGAGGAAGCGGTCTTGCAATAAAGTTTGTTGTGTTCCTTCCGGCCTTTCCTGATGGGGAGAATAACTTCGAGGTTGTTTCGAGGCAGTGCGTCTTGTATGGGCCTGCACTCGATGATCGAACTACCACGATGCTATAGCCTAATGCTTTCTCAGTCGTGCCTAAAGGCTAGCTAGTGGCGGGTGTTTAAGCAGGCGTTAAACCTTACAGCCAGGGAAAAACCTCACAGGAAAGTAGATTAGTCTCCGAAGATGAAACGTGCGGGGAAGCACTTGTTACTAACAGCGGAGCTGTTGAACCTTGAGCTTGCCCTGATGGCATTAGCAAAAAAAATGGCAAAAAATGGACGCCATTCAGACCTGGGAAAGTGAATGTCCAGCACAGCTGTAGTAAACCACTACAGATGCTGATAGGGAAGGGTATGAAATCTCCGTCTCTTTCTCGGCGGGCTTGCTGGCAGTAAAATCTGGGTCCTGACGCAGGCGCTGGGCGTCTTGGGTGAGAACTGCTGGGTCCTGCTTAGCCTGACGCATGCGCTATCCCTCGAATGACGTCAACCCCCTCCCCTTTCGAAAGTAGCTGCAGACCTAATGTTTACCAAGAAACACATGAGGAGGAGCGGGATTTCATTGTTCACCGGCGCCTTCCCATCAATAATATACGGCTTCGATACTTGTTTTAAATGCGAATGCACTTTATAAGCGGACCCCAAACCTTACCGCCGGCGGCGGCGGCGGCTCCGCAGTCCTCCTATCTATTTAAAAAAAACAGCATCGGCGCCAGTTTTCGACCGAGGACTTGCGGCCGCAGCTCGCTCTACCGACTAGCCGGACGCGACCTGATATCAGTGTAGTACCGCCTTATATCTGTACGCATTCAAACTACGTCGTCAGCGGCGTGCGTTGGCGACTCAGCGGCGTTATAGCGGCTTGATAACTGCGTGTGTACACGTGAACTACAAACCGATGGAAGAGATGGAAGAGAAGGCGGCGAGGCGGTGGCTGCGGGGGCCGAGCGCAAGCGCCGCAAGCGGGCCGACAACCGTGCATTCGCACTTTCACATTTCCGAAATGCGGGGGAATTTTTTTTTACACGAATACTGAGCGGTATGGTGCATGCCTGATTAGCCTTTTGCATGTGCTCGGCGTCTTGGGCGATAACTGCAGAGTCCTGTTTGGGTTTTTTTTGTTTATGACACGACATTTTCCGACCAACTGCACGCTAACAGCTTCCCTGTAAACCATATACTGCGGGAGCCGCCCGGCACGATTGCCGCACCGAGTTTCGCATAACTTCGCACCCCTGCTCAGGCGGAGCCAAACCTCGCCTAGGTACGACGACATACAGCACGTCGTAACTCCGCGCAGAACAAATAGTTCGGACTCCAGCAAAACATGGGTCATCCGTAGCAGTATGTAACTCCTGAAAAAAAAAAGACATTCAGCTCGAACCGCCGTCGTGTCGCTGCTCGAGTACATATGAGCCGACTACGAACCAATTCCGAGTATAGCGCCGAAGCGAAGAGCTGTAGATCTAGGCTACAGCACTCGTGAAGTGGGTTACAAACGTAATCGCCGACAAGACGTCCCCTGGACTTCGAGTAATAGAAAACTTCCAAAGTGACGCGAGCAAATATTTGGGTGGTGCAACGCCAAAACGTAGCATAACATAGCTAAGCTTAGCAAACCGTTCATGAAAACCGTCCACAACTTAGCAAAACTGGAAGAAGCTAGGGCGATGCCCAGCTCCGCCGTTTCTCCGGCCATGTATCATTAGTGCAAGCTGCGCTGATTAGTTTTTTGTAAAAAATGAATATTTTTGACACCGTTGAAATGACCGGGCGTTACAATACTGATACGAAAAACCAAATATCCAAATTGATGTCTAAAATGTAAGAACGACGCGTGATTTAAAACATGCGCAACTTCTGTTGTAAACAAACTTTTGTTTCAGAGAATGAAAGACGGAACTTTTTGTTCAGCATCAGATGCGGGCGGTATCTTATTTCAGAAATCCACGTGCAGTCTTAGATGGCATGGCCCTCTCAACCGGGAGAAGCTGAATTTGCCACAAAGGAAGCTGACCTGCCATATCTCCAACCGCTCAGCGGAAGACGAACGTGTGTATAACTCACTTTTAAGCCAGAATAACATAGTGATACATATCTGCAATTGAATAATCCTATTTTTAAAGACAGGAATTTTTCAAGAGACAACCATTTGAATTGGTCAAGATTCAAAATTCTGGTTTACGTTGCTGTTGGGGGTGATTGCTCACCACTCTAACACCATATGGACACCGTACTAAGTCGACCAGTCTTCTTAGGCCTATGAAAAAGGTATCAATATAAAGATAATGGTTATAACAGGATCCACGCAGAATCGACGAGTTATCAGCGTCGTTCAAGGGACATCACAGTGATAACCCACGAACTAAAACAGCACCTTGTGAAACTGTCATAATTGAATTAATACTAAAGACACCCCCCAAAGAAGAGCATCTTCATTGTCAATGTACACAGCTCGCACGGCCAATAAAATGAAAATTTTACGACCTTTTCTGGGAGACAAATAAGACAGTTGACGAATAGCAACAAAGATTTGATAATGGGAGACTCTAACGCACCACATACATATTGTCACTACACCTATGATACTCCCAAAGGCCAAAAGCTGGCTGACGCTAAGGAAGTATATGGGCTCCAGCTTATCAGCGATCCCACACAATCCACTAGGTTAGTCCAGGAGGGAACAAGACACACAGGTCCTGACCTGACACTGACCAATGACTGCAAACCAACAGTTTCCTGGTTCAACACAATGGAAACGTTTGAGAGTGACCACGGCCTAACGCACATATCTATTTCCACGGCGAAATTCTGTGACTCTCCAGGGACGGCCAAAATTACCGACTGGGTCAAATTGAGAGGAATGCAGAGTAGGCTACGAAGCAGAGCACATACAGCGCCTCGTTGAATGGTCGCAAGTAATGAAAAAGGCGTATTCAAGATACACTCACAGATTGCTCGGACAGAGATCCACCCGGAAAGGGACCGCTACATAGCCAAGCTATCGCAAGAGCGTAGGAAACTGACAAAACGTTCGAAGCGACATGAACGCAATAGGCAGCTCAAAGTACAAAAACAAGACCTCCAAAAGCCGACCCAAGAGAATGCCTGGAAACCAGCGCAATACAGTCGAACAGGATATATCGAACTCCAAGGGGATCGCGAAATAGTTCGATATATGAAAAATTCGATATAAAAATATGGGCTCTGACACCTCACCTATGGCGGACATCACTTACCGATGTCGCATTCAAGAATGACAACTAATTCTGCACTCACGCAACAGGAGCATTGATTCCGTGAAAAAAAATCGCTGAATTTGGGCCCGCTTGTTCGTCCTGAAAAAGAAATTAAAGACGCTGGTCTCGATCTTCTCGAGGCTGACACAAAAAAACCAGCAGTATGCTGCGCCTTCGCACACCATGCAAAAACACGCACGCAAAAGAAGAACAGGCACGTACCACAAGAACTTTGAAGGTAACAATCCAAAGCTCTCTGAACGGACTCCAACAAAGCGCTCGCGATGGTCATCTCCGAGAGAAACAGTGATCTCCGAAAGGTGCAGAAAAACTCGCCAAACAGCAGCAACAGCAGCAAAATAAAAGGAGGCGCCAGCGCCTTCGTTCCCTCTTCCCTTTCCCGAGACGACATGGGGAGACAGACCCAGAGAGAGAAAGAAAAAAAATCCTTTTTCGGAGATCTGGGGAACGTACGCAGCCGCCAAAAAAAAAAAGGAAGTGCGCAGTCGGGGCATCCCTACCTCACATGTCACATTTTCCGAGCGTGCGGGCTTGTGTGCCTAAGAGATTTAGCATATCGGGCTCCGTCGCTAACCGTACGGCCGCGAGCGGGGAAAACCCGGGCAAGCGCAAATTCGTTCTGGTAGGGAGATTAGTTCCGCGAGCCAGTCTTCGCCATTCCCGCGCATTCCTCCACGTCATCCTCAACCTCAATCGGGGGTGCAGCGACCGCCGAAGAGCACCTTCCAGCTCGCGCGGCGTTCGATATACGCAATGTCGGGAAAAATACGGTTCGATATAAACGTACGAATTCCTATACTTTTACACAGAATTTTCAAGGGGATAATTTATGAGTTCGATATAGACAATAATTCGATATAGCCGTGTTCGATATATCCGTGTTCGACTGTAGAACGGGAATGCATTCGGTGAAAAACTCAATGGCTGACTTGCCACATAAAAAACATGGGCCCTAGTAAAAAGCATAATGAAAGCAACCTCTACGAAGAGGTCTGCACGTCACAACCTCCGCAGATTTGAGCACACTTTCCCAGGCAACCATAAGGAGCTTCTCGAGACCGTCAAACGGAAACAAGCATATTCAGAGCAGGTGATATTATTGCATAATGCAGAGTACAAAGGAGCACCGAATGAAACACTAGAAACAGAAGACACACGGGATGAAGTCTTCCATGCAGTAACATCAATGAAGAAGAGAAGCTCACCGGGATGCGATGGTGTCTCATATACAATGCTCCGAAGTCTTGGTGCTAACCAAAGAACAGCTTTAAGAAAGCACTTTGAGGATGAGTTTTGGCTTGAAGGCATTGTTCCTCCAAAATGCACACAGTCGAGGGTGGTCCTTCTCCCGTAACCGGGGAAACCTCCAAACCAGTGTGTCCAGCCGAAAAAAATACAGGTTCGGTAATGGTTTGGGTTTAAGTAAATTCATTTTGTTACTTAAGTTCCGGTTCGAATAAACTACATATAGAACCGCTTGGCGAATCGGTTCAGAAGCTTTGAACCGCTTCGCGAACCGGCTCGATGATCTGGATTTTCAGTGAAGTAAGAATAAATTGTTTAATAATTTAGAGCAGCCGAAAAAATATATATAAGAACAATTCACTATAATCATATTTCCAATAACAGTATTGAAATTTGAAAGACATCTTCAAACAACAGGGTCAGATATTTAGACAAAACATGCGAAGTATTGACGATTCACCAGCCACTTTCTCGCCTACCCCTTATGTCATCTGGGGACTACATTAGGATCTTTCAAAGGGGGGCAGTTGTCCGGCGACCATTTAAAAGCAGAGCATTTCTTTACTCACATGTAGCGTCCGATGTCCGGCCGCAACAGCTCAGCGCGCAGGCGCGCCCTCTCCCCCCAAATCCTCCTCTCCCGCGTCAAGCCACCCTCCTCGCTCTCAACAGCAGGTCCGTACCCCTCCCCCTACACTATTTTAAAAAAAAAAATACTTACCGACGCCAAGTTTAGATCCCACGACCCGCGGGTGGAACGCAAGTACATGGTGCTCTACCCACTGCGCCAAAAAAGCCGGCACAGAATGGAAGGCTACGAACGCGCCTTATATCCTTGACTCATTCAAACTTTCGTCAAGAAGCTGCTGATACAACGCATTCACTACCTGTTGGGGGGAACGGAGGTACAGGGTGCTCTTCCCACTGCGCCACAAAACCGACACAGAATGAAAGGCTACGAACGCGCCTTATATCCTTGACTCATTCAAACTACGTCAAGAAGCTGCTGATACAACGCATTCACTACCACCAACTCCCCAAACACTAAACGTTAACGCAATACACCCACCCCCTATGCGACGCATTTACTAGAGTCCCCTCGCGGGGAGATGGGCCCTTTTTAATTGGGAAAAAATATTTACCCCTAGCTCCTTGTGCATAGGGAATAAGTTATCTGAAGAAAATTTCAAAAAGGAAAGCTTCAATTTCTTTCAAAAATCCCCAAAAACCTCTTTGGTTGCTGACGCATTCGACGAATCGTGCAAAATTTTAAACGTTACCTCTGTAAATACAAAACTACTGCAGCTTCCTCAGCAGACGTTTTTCTGTCGCGACTTGGCAGACTTTTTTTAAACAGCTACGGTATTTTTTCGATTGCTTGAGGATGTATTTTCTACACAAAATTTCCAAAACATGGCCCATTTTCGAGAATTGGGGAAATGTCGGGTCCAGTTTCTCAGCATCTCAACGAGCCAGATATTTATTTTGTTAGTATTTGTTGATCATCTTGTAATTTGAGTGCAAATTTTATTTTCTGTGACTGACAAAGATAGTTCAATTTGACGAATGGCGAGTACGCAGATGCGTCGGCATTTCGCTCGATTTTTATGCTAATATTCAAATGGTATCTTGGATTTCTTCGGACTATTTCAAACCGAAGCCAGGGTTCTTTTTATGGGATACCTCAGCTCATGCTGAATTAATTTCGTGTTTTTGTAGCTAGAAAGTACGAAATATGATCTTGATAGCTGTATTGGTTGACATGCTGAGTACTTCGTAACCAATGTCTCACATCTACGTAAGACGAGAAACATCCGCTACACACTTGTCGCTCAACGCGTCCTGGTGAACTATGTATTCTAACAGGATTGTAAGCAGTGATTATAGGTTTGGGTATGTAAAGATAACACAACAAAACATCTAGATAAATATCGCCACCCTGGCAGCATCAAGCAAGAGTGCCAATTATTTGTGTGTGAAGTATGCGCAGAATAATTTTAAACCAGGTGATCAACTTTTCTTTCCGTTCCCCAGTGGAAACGCACTTGCCAGGAGATATCGGCGCGTATGTGGCGATGACAGTGTTGTAAAGGGCTATGTACGTTGCGGGACGGCAGAAAAATTTTGAATTCAGTGGAATATTTAAAGAACGTCGAAGTATCCATTCTACAAACACGTGTTTTCTTCTTTCATCTACATCAGAAATATGGCCTCTGTGAGTCGCGATCGAACATGCATCCTTTCTGGCGCCTTAGCCATTGCCCAGTCCTGCGATCAACACGCGCCAAGTATCTACACTTCTAAGCAACTTATGAAATGCAAGACGGACTCACGTCCAGGATGTGGGGCTTTGTTGTTGCCCGCTGCAGCAATCTTCTAGTCTGAAACCTCTAATGCCGACGCAACAAAGAAACAAACAAAAACATCGCATCGCCTGTGGGTGTCGGGAATGTGTCATTTATTTCGCTCCGATTTGCGCCCTGCCCTTGCGACAGCAGCAACATGATAATGACATATCTTTTATCCTACCTTCCTCCATGCTGTGACCAAAAATGAGGCATAGGTAGTGCTTTTGGAAAAGAGCATGAGATGTTTAAGCTGCCCCTTTATGAAAAAGAAAGCCTGAATTAGCTGGAAATCGCCTTATTATGAACGGGTTGTCGAAATATTCATTGTGAACCGTAACCCGCTATTCATTTTTTCGATTCCGTTCCTGGTCGGGTTCACCAAACTCAGAAATAATGGTTTGGGTTCGGGTTTAGTTTCGGCAAAATTTGCTGTTCGGTTCCGGTTTCCCGATCGGTGCACTTCCGGTATGACACCGTGCTCACAACATTGGCAACCTGATTCCGCTCTGCCTCAAATCTTGTCTACGGAAGGTTTTACTAGCACAACATAACGAATCGCTAATTGAACTATATGTAAAAAAAGAACCTTTTCACAGCAGAGAACATTCGTACAAATCAACAAAGTCGTCTTGATCGCAAAATCCCCAGAGAACACTTTATTGCGACACTTCATCACAAGCGAGGCTTTTGACGACATCCCCCACACTCCTCCTCAAGTCTTCAATTGGATGGGGTGCAGGAAGCAAATCTTCAATTCTGTCCTGGTCTTCCTCACAAACCGAACACCTACGCTTGGCATAGGATACTTGAGACCACATTTCACCCCTAAGAAAACAAAGGAACTCCACAGGATTTCCCTGTAGCACCGCTTCTTTTCAACTTTTCACCGCTTCTTTTCAAAATAAAAAACAGGCTCAGAGGACTGCCTGAGAATCGGGCAGGTGATCCGCAAAGATAACATCACAATATGGGCAAATATGGATTTGTATGCGCCTAACACCTGGTGTCTGTTGTGCTATTGTTTGGGCGTTTTCAATAGCGGGTACCCTAGTGTTCAAGTTTGCTAATTGCTTGTTCGCCGACTCCGCAAATTTGGAGAACATGTCTTGCAGTTTCGCGAGACGGGCATCTATTTTTGTTTCTAACCCCTCGATAAACTTTTGTGTGGTCCGATCACCAGGTTCAGTTCCCGCTTTTCGCTTAAGGGGCGGTGCATCCACCTCGGACTCGCACATAACTTCTACTGCTGCTGGTTTACCGAAAACTAGGATTGGGGTTCCGGATTCAGCATTGGGGCTATTAGGTCGCGCTGCCGGTGGTGGGAGGTTTTTGGCCATGAGTTGGGCATTCTCTGCCTTAAGCTGTTGATTTTCTCTGATAACTAAGTCGAGCATTTGCTTGATCTGCGTTAGCTCTGTTTAACTGCAGAAGGGAGCCCTGCCCTTTTGCTGCGTGTTGTTTGGAGCAGTTCGGGAGACCGTGCTGGCCCAGCTCACCTTGCTGTTTATCCACCATAGACTTGTCGTTAAGTCTGGAGCGTGAGGCAGGGAAGCACTCTCGGCGCTTCGCTTCCCGTAGATGAGACTTGGGAAAGGGATTTGTACTGGCCTCCAGTGCTACCCTTCTCCGCGGCTGGGGAGGGAGTCGAGGAAAACGAACCAGATCGGCTCCTCTTCTCCGCGATTCTGCTGCTCGGCGGTGCCTTCCGGGCCGGCACGGTTGTCGGTGTTGCTTGTGTCTGTGGAGCTGTCCTTGGACGTGGAGCCACGATGCTGTTTCCCCCACTGACGTTGTTTGAGGAGAAAAGAGTCTAAAATTTTACGGCACTCTTATAACCAGTAGTGTGGCCTTTGCCACAGATTGCACACTTCAGTTCATTAGCATTATTATCTGGTGGGTTCTGGAGATTGCAGCTCTTGCACAAGGGTTTGTGCGGTTAGAGGCAAACATCTGCGTGGTGTCCGAGTCAACCACAGCCCGTGCAGAATTCGTGCTTCTTCTTAATAAGGAAGCAGCGATACTCTGCACCTCTGTAGTAGACGTAGTATGGACGCGGCGGCCTTCGAAGACGATAATGACTGAGTTGGTTTTGCCCATGTGTCCGGCCTGTAAAACCGTTGGGTTCTTCTTGTAGACGATGCTGTGTGTAATGACGTAAGCGGTGTCATAGTCAAGAATAATATGGATCACTCACTCACTTCTCCAGTTGGTGATCTCGTAACTGTGCTCGCCGAAACGGAGCTGTCAGATTCTGTTGTACTTTTCGGCGTGGGCCATCTTTGGGGTGCTCACGACTATGATGCTTTGTTTGGGGCTTGTCCGAAGTAAATCGCCCTCGGATTCTTCCTTCTTGATTGCTGCGGTGGAGAGAGCACCATATCTGGTCAG
This sequence comes from Haemaphysalis longicornis, assembly GCA_013339765.2. Classification (NCBI taxonomy): domain Eukaryota; kingdom Metazoa; phylum Arthropoda; class Arachnida; order Ixodida; family Ixodidae; genus Haemaphysalis; species Haemaphysalis longicornis. Next base: position 66,983,127 of record CM023457.1, read on the forward strand.
TGAGTCATTCAATTTGGCGACGTCAAGTCCGTCCCGCGGTCTGAGGATGATCTTTATGCCCTCTTTCGGCAGCGGCGGCTGGTGCGGCAACCGTATGCTTGCTTGCGCTTTGGTCTGGAGTCTGCTGACAGTGGCACTACCGGCGCCTGATTGCCTCTGGGAGTCGTTCTGGGCTAGGTTTAGCCGTGCGAGTGCCTGCCACTTCTTTTCCAGTGACTCGAGAGCCAACCGGCATCATTTTCGAAGTCTTCGGGTGAAATAGTTTCACCCTCTACTTCAACGACGTCCATAGTGCACGACGAAGAAGCCAGCGGCGCGGTTTGGGGTGGCATCCTCCCCGTAGTCACGTCCGGAGCCACGTGGCGCACGGCGCCTTCGATCAGGCACGGCGGCGGTTCCAAACCGCTGGTTAGGGTTAGCTGCTTGCGGCGTGGCCGCTTGGTGAAATAGGAGTAAAAAGCCTACCGGTGGGCCAGGATTTGTCGGAGTTGGTGCCCGAAGACCTGCAAGACTTTGTAACTTAGCTCTAGTTAAGGCCACCAGCTGCGCGTTCCCTCATTCTTTTCGTCACACTAGCGAAGGTGGCAGAATTGTTTGTACATATTTTACACGCCATTTGGACCCGGGTCATCAGAGTAGGTGTCTAATGCTTTACCAACCCTCTTCCTGGGTACTTTTCCAGCGGTATAGCAAAGGCCGAATAGTACGCGCCGCGTGACACACGAAGTTGATGGCACGTCCGTAAAACAGGTGCACCGCGACAGCGCACAACTGCAATTCTATAGAAACTGTGGCGGGAGTTCTCAGTCTGCTGCTAATTTACCTCAAAGGGCGATGATGAAACAAACTTAATGAAGGAAATGCAGAGACGATGTAGCTGTAAAGCTACATCGTCGTTTAATTTCTTCGCCACAAGGCGAAGAAATGAAACGACAAAAGATGCAAATACACTGGACGTGTAACAGAAGTCTCATAAGTATCACGGACTTTCGCCTTCAATGCACGTAAGCGGATTTGAAAGAAACTCTGCAGCACTTCCAATAAACGCTTTCTCTCTTTTCTTCGCGTCTGGAAGCTCTGCGAAAGCTATACATATCGCCACCACGAAGCGGCATGCGTGATTGCTTGTCGTAGCAGATACGCCATCCGCTTCATGCTTTAGCTTCTGTGGCTTTCTGTTTAAAGTTGCTATCGAATGCATTCCTCGCTGCAACTGAAAGAAAATCGGGGAATAGCAGTTACACCACTGGAATGACCTAATTCCCAGCGGTCGGAGAAGGCCAAGGCCTGTAGAGAGAGAGAAAAAATTATGCCACACCTCCGTCTACCGACGATGACGGTTTTGAACACGAAGCTTTCTCGCAACGCATACATTGGTTGTCGTCTGAGTATGGAAAGAGCTTCGACCATGCCGAAATGGAGCAATCGGATAGACGCTGTCTTCATAACGCGTGGGACCCAGGTTAGGTTCCGGCTGCTGAAGCGTGTTTTTTTTCCACTTCACTGAATCATCCATCATCATCGTCAGACACAGATGGCTTCCCTCCAGGGCATGTTCGAAGTACACATGCCATTTGTGAGAACACTGAAGCTTAGCTTTAAAATATTTCACCACGTTTCTCAGTTATCTGATGAGCATGGAGCAGTAAATTTTGGCTTAGGTACTTGGCGACCCCCCAATCTAAGTACTGGTTGCGTGCGCTGACTACGTTGTGCCGTCATTTAGGAATGCAAAAAAAATACAAAAAATTGTTGAAGGCTCGTTTTAAGCACCCAGAGAATGTTTTCTGCGGAAAACTGGGTCATCACGCCGCCACTGGGAACAGTGGCACATCATTCAACGGTTTCAGGCACTATGGCTCCTTTCGAAGACTTCCTCATTCACTGCTTCCTACTCTTCGTTCATCCTTACTTAGCTTAGCCCTAACCTGCCTCGGCGTGAGTTGATGATCGCGAAGATAAAGTTGTGTTAATCAGATAAACAAACAACACTCACTTCATCAAATGAGGCATATTATACGTCGCGGTTAGTGTTTGTACAAAATTCAGGGCATCGTCGCTTTACCAGTGAGGTATTCCACTACTTTGGGACGAGATGTTCCTTAGGAATACATGGGAAAGTCGAACGCCGGATCGTCTCAGTAACTAATAATCGAGAACGCCCGCAGTAAATATTTGTTTGGAATTACATTGCGCTAAAACTATCAGGGGGTTTGTTTGAAATACCCGATATTTAGAAATTGTTTACTGTTAGTACTACGGAAACACCCCATTTGCAGGTGACATAAGTTACCGCGAAACAGGGAGGCATGTCTACGATGTTTTATTTACCTTTTTTCATTATGTCTTCTTTTCGGAGAGGGATGTTGCACTTGTGTGGATGTTTTTAAATTCATCTACCAGTTGTGCACTAGTAAAAGCCCATTGTTGGTTTGCCCTCTAACAACGTTTTTACGAACCGCCTTCCAAGCGGGCTTGTCACCAACAAACCACCGGCTGTGTCTTGCCTTGCTTCAAACGTCAGGAAAACTGGAATTTACTAAAAACGCAACTACCTAGCCTTGAGCCCGTTTTGTAAAAACAATACAAACGAAAACTGTTTCCTTCTTAGTAAGAGATGGTACTTGACCTTACCACAGCAGTTGCCGGCAGCATTGTAACCTGTGCAAACAAAAACTACGATATAGAAAATGTTTCTGGTAGATTGACTAGATAAAAAGGGCGTCATTCGCGGGCGTCATCGTCATTCGCATCCGGCCGGAAAAACAGAGCCAAATTTGTTTCTCACGTTAAGAACCCAAGATACGCCAAAAAACAGTCCACAACACGTGCAGCCATAAGCTGAAGGCCACGGAAAGAACAAAAGATACACACAAACAGTCCATGTTATGTGTTATGTTGGTGTTGTATGTGTTGACCCCAAATTCTGTCATTTTCACCTATATTGCCGTGTCGTGATTGATACTCTATATGTGTTTTTATTGTATGCGCTTGATAATTTGCAATGTGCTTGAACATTTGATATTTTATTCGATGTAGGGTTTGATATAGTGTGTTTTGAGCGTTTGAGATTTTGCAATGTGGTTTGAAGTATGTTGCGCTCATGTTGTCTGCTGCGTATACTGTCTGCTGTCAAAGGGCCAGTCAGGTGGCTTTCAGTGCCGCCTCTCACCTTGGCACCAAGACAGACCGCTATCGAACATTGTTTTCTCAATAAACAATAAACACGAAGTTTTCATTTATTCCTGGAACATCTTTTTATATTGGATGTCTGGGATTTTATATTAATTAGTCTACCTCTCAAGAGCAGGGTGCTCGGTAACTGGTCACTCGATAACTCGAAACGCTCGATAACTCGAGCGTTTGGTCTCGCTCGATTTACTCCACCTTTCGCCACGTTACCGCCCCCCACCCATTTCTTATCTTAGGGAAGTTCATTAGTGAGAGAACGTCAGGTTTGGACACCCTTTGTCACGCTGTATCGCTGAGGGGCCACCTTTCGTGCTTCTGTCAGTCACCACGCAAAACTACGCGCACGGGAGGGCGGGGTCGCGCTTCTCTAGTCCGGAGTATCGATGTCACCGAGGTGGGTGTGGCTGTCCCACAACTCGGCCGCTTAGGTCCTTTTATGTCTTAGTCTCGTTATTGTTGCTCCGTACCCTCGGTCACTGATTTAAGTCCTGGTGTGCCTACATTACCGAGCACGGAGTTGCCATTAGCTCCCCATATATTGCTACGTACCCAATGACGGCAGCAATCACTGATATTGGGGCAGTTCAGCTAGTCCCACCCGCCGCGGTTGCTCAGTGGCTAAGGCGTTGCGCCGCGGAGCACGAGGTCGCGGGTTCGATTCCCGGCCACGGCGGCCGCTTTTCTGATGGAGGCGAAAAGCAAAAACACCCGTGTGTACAAGATTTCGGACGCACGTTAAAGATCCCCAGCTGGTCAAAATTATTCCGGAGCCCTCCACTACGGCGCGCCTCATCGCCTGCGTTGCATCGCCGCGTTAAACCCTACATTTAATCAGTTCAGCTAGTCCCAAATGTTAACTTCTTCATATATTATACAACACCAAAAGGACGCTTGCTTCCTCTGAGGTTAATATCCCCTCGTCCACAGTAGTATAAATCTTGATTGATTGTAGGGTTAGGTGAGGTTGTGTTTGGATCAGGCCAGCTGACATCGAGTTACGTTGAAAGTACCTTTTTAGGTAGGTGATACAAAGAAACGACCTTGAAATGGGCTCTCACCGCTTCTAAGGGATGCTCTGCCGAAAGGACGGGATAGTCAACTCTGGCGAAGAACAACATCATCCACTCTTCTGACTACTGGCGGCGAGGTGGTGGCTGCCTCATGCACGGCTATCCTTGAAAGTGCGCAAAGAGTGATACAGATCACTGAACCTCAGAACAAACCATGAGCAGCTTGTATTTCCACAGGCGAGTAACTGTACAGGCACCAGGATATGAACATTGACGAGAGGTAAATAAAGAATAGTACAAGTTCGACCACGAGAGAGAGAGAGAGAGAGAGAGAGAGAGAGAGAGGGAAAGAGAAAGAGAACCAACCTTTATTTAACGCAGGACCTAAGTCCGGGTCCTAATTTCAGGGTTCAATTCACCGGATCCACATAGTACTGCCGGATGGCCGTGCTGATCTGGTGCTCATGTTCATAGAGGGCTTCCTGGGCAGCCTGGATGCTTACTGTCGACGGGGGAGACAACCAGAGCTCTCAGGAAGTGATGGAGGCGAGGGATGGGGCAAGAAATGGCGGGGTGCAGTCCCAATAAGAATGAAGGATTGATGTGTATAAAGAACAGGTGGGACAGGAAGGATGGCCAGTGCACCGATTTAAACATTGTGCATGATACCAACAAGGAGCGTTAACAAAGCATGTTCCGAAGAAGAGAAGAGAAGCAGAAAACACAAATACAAACAGTTCGATGCATATACAAGACATGCTGTTCATCTACAGTCTCATTCCTTCCAAGACAACACGCTACAGGTTTGCTCAAACGCAAGCATAACGCATTCCACACTGCTCCAAGTCGGGTGCCTCGATGCCACCGCTGCCGTGCCGCGGAAACGCGCGTGAATCGAGGCAGCCGACTACAACGTTTATAGAACCACATTGCCCTACTCCACGAGCGTTCCAAGCGGAACGGGAAACCTATCAAGTGGAACCTTTCGTTGCTGTTGCCATTTGATTTTTTTGGAATTCCGCCAGGTAGCGCGGCAACAGCACGCGAGGGTTATTGCAGTTGAGGTAGTATTTTATTTGCTATCACAAAAAGCAGGCATTCGTAATTTTTAAATAAAGGAACACGGCAAATATCACTTCATGTATTGATTTCCGTCTTATATTTGCGTAATGTCTTGTATTGTTGAACAATGTTGACAAGTATGTACATTTACACCGGTCCTTTACGTTTGGATTTGGCGGTGAGTATATAAGACTATTGCGCAGCACCTGTGTTGCTTTGACCGGCTGGCTGAATCGAGTGACAGATAGACAAACAGACAAGCAGATCGACCAAAATGTTACCGTTCGAGTAGCCCAAGAAACACTATCGACTTTAGAAGCTCCATGATATTCACCGACCGGGCCGGATGATGCACCGCTGTCCAAGGGCGACTTCGCTACGTGTGGAACGTTGCTTCGGTGTAGGTCAGGCTGTCCAATGACGGACACGGGAATTCAAGAACCGGGAGCACGCTGGAGTTTTGAAAGACGCGCGTCGCCACTGATGATGCACGCGCGGAATAAAGCCACTGTAACATCCGGACATTTTAAAGGCACTGCTCTGTTTTTGCACGGGCGCCCCTTTTATACCCGGGATAATGCGGAAAAAGAAAAACGACACACAAAGCTCCCGCTACAGTGTTGTTGGCTTATTTCCATCTTCCCCCTTCTAGATTCCTTCGCCGCTCAAAACTGGTCAAAGGTACGCCGGCTTCGAGAATACCGTCAAAGTTCGTGGTTCGTGCGCAGTGGCTGTGATGTTATTGTGTTATGTACTGTGCGTCTATCGCGCATCAATTTGCTGCGTCTCCTGCTCGTGGCGGAGGCCGAGTGAGGAATCATAGGCGCTCGGTTCGACAAATTTCTGTGAATCTCTCTGGGGGAACAGAGAAAACGTGCAGAGAATCGAGCGACTGTACAACGTTAACAGACGGCGTGTAATAATACTAAGATGCTGTACAATAATATTAGACATGTTTCGCGAGAGTTTGTGGCATATACTCTCCGATTTTATTAGCCATTTTAACTCAAATCAGGCTGACAGAATCTATCATGAGCATGACAGCTTGATGGCTCATTTTTTTCAGAACTCAAGCGCTACCGAAGGCGGTTAACATAAAACGAAGGCGTAGCATACAAACATACGTAAAAACAGAAAATTTGGAGATCAAGTAAATCAGCTACATAAAACTACTCAAACCATGCCCACCGCAGATGTTCGGCATACGTCCCCTCTTTTTGTTCTTTTTCTGGCCGCTCGATGGCTTCATAACAGAAAGCCATTGTCGCAGTAAGCGCAGCCATGAGACGACCTTTTCGCTTTAGCGAAGTTTACTTTTGATTTTCCTGGCCCTTTTTTGAATAAAATGACTACAACTCACCGTAAAGTTTCCGGGTTCTATAATGTTTTCGCCTTTTTTTAGCCTTGGACCACATTTTAGCGAGAAACGACTACAAGATAAGTCAGGCAGCTCTACTGCCTATACCTCACTTTTTCTTTCATCCTAATTACCCCTACCAACCATATCGTTCCTGTACTTTTCTTTTATTCTTTTTTGAAAGTTTCTATCACTGAAAAATAGCTCCGCGAAAATAGAAAGCTTTGGGAGCCTGATTGAGCGGGGTAATTAGGAGATTAGAGCCTCGCTTCAAACGAAGAAAAAAAATACCGATGGTAACTTTTTCCCTAGCTACTTTGTCTCAAGCGTGGTAAAATGAACAGCTCTGTAGACGATAACGACATTCACCTCGTAGTCTTGTAGCCTAAAAAGTGCGGCAGGCTTGTTCGAGTATAATGTTATCGGCAATTATAATGGTTGTGAGTCCGTGCGCGCACACGACACCCAATCTCCACTAGCGAAGAAGACCGAAAGTTTCCTCAGTTGTGGCATAAATTAAGCGCAGGAGCAAAAGGGGGACGCGAGGGACTGATGCAGTTTCTGTAGGCTTTGTTTTAAATATTAGTGCATGTTATCTGCTCCCCCAGTTTACCAGCACTCCTAGGTTCAGCAAAAAGAGAGAGGTTTCTTCGTGATACTAATTAGGCCGGTGGACGCACGTTCAGTTTTCACAACTAATTCATCTGTCTTCTTAACTTTCTATCCTTTTTTTCGTAACTATTCGTCGTCATCGTCGTCGTGGGAATCATATTCAGCAGCAGCAGCAGCAACCTATTTTAGGGACTGTAAGAATTCACGGCTACTGAGTGACGCGTCATTATATCAGTTATGTTGTCATTCGGTGTGACAGTTTTCTTCCGCGTCGGTTAAGACTACGAATTTGTTATTAAGCGTTGCTCGAAACTCCTGCGCCGTGTGCTAATTTTTTGAGTTGTGGCCTTTTCTTTACTGAACGCTTTTACTCCCTGTGCTCACTTGCGAAAAATTTGAAAGGGTGACAAGGATAAATGACCTTTAATTAGTAGCAATGCGCACTGTTAGGCCAGCACTTGGCTGGGCTTGGAAAACAAGGCAGCGTTATTGGATGAGGACTGATGCAGAGGGGAGATCACAACAGATTGCGCTGGCTGTCAAGTTTTAAGGCGAAAGTCTTACTGTCTTAGGCCATAAAAAAGTTTCGGCGTGCGTGACAGTTTAAGCTTAAAGTTACGTTAGTGCAGATCGTAAGGCGACGGCGGCCTTGGACGTAATGTGGCGGCGGCAAGTCACGTTATTACCACGTGACTTGCCGCAGCTGCAGCCTTCTACCTCTCTCCACGTGACCAACCCTGTGACTCACCGTTCGTTTGAAAGGGAGAAGGCGCCGCTCTCAGCCGCCTCGCAATTTCTCGCTATACGCTTCGAGCGCTGCACCGGAGAGCGCCCAAAGGCCGACACAGAGACCGCGACACCCAGCGCCACCTACGGCAGATATGTGCAAAACTGGGTCGGTCCCCGCAAGCCCGCACGTTCCTGGCTGGGGCGCGATCCCCTTTTTCGCAGCGCAGGTATATCATATTAGTCACCCCTTTTCGGTTTAAAAATAAGTACAAGATTGTACAGTAACGCTGCCACACAGTGAAGGTGAATGAAAAATGATTTATTCGGTTGAACTCGCGTATGGGAAGGCAAATAAAGGGCGTATGGGCGTCACGCCTTCAAGAGATACTCTGCTACAGCCAGCTGCCGGGCACAATTTTCTGAAGGTTTGCATGTTTTACTTAAAAAACGTAATTTATATTTTAAAAATCCACAAAGCAGGAGGATTCGTTTGCGAATATATCAGATGCTACGCGATCTTTCCGCGCGGGGTGTGTACCATTCATGTGAGCAGTATTGCGACTGCAGAGCTACTACCTGAACCTCATAGGTATTACATATCGGTCTGTAGTTCGAATGTGATGCTCCATACGCGTAACAGTATGCGATTCAAAGTTGTTTTCGTAAAGCGATAGCGCTGACGTAAATAAGTGGAACGTACGATCGAATACGAAGTCTCGAAGACTGGAAATCCAATGCCAATTTTGAATTCATGACTTCGATTATAACATCAGCAAAATATTACAAGGCTCAATTTTTTATCTGCTTTTGATGTATCGTCATGCGGTTCTGCAGGAGCAATGCGAGATAGATAATATCCCCCTTTCAAGCCTTACGGATAGGGAAACTGGATAGCTTTCGGTCAATGATTCACCCTCCACAAAGAGGGTCGGAGCATGTCCAAGTGTGTCGAACCATACGCTAATTTTTTTTCAAATCGAATCAAAAGTTTATTTCGTTCATAGGTACATCGACGTGAAAAAGGTACATCGAAGGGGCAAGGAAAGAAGCTGCAAGAAGCAGCTTGACAGGGCCCTTGCCCCCGTCCCAGCAATGAACGGCGTGTGCGCTAAGAGGGTATATGCAAAAAAACGCACTGAAAAATAACCACCCTTTTCATATGCATAGCAATATAAAAACCACAAAAACAATCAAATCATTTGGGTGGCAGACAGAGTACATACAGTGTACAGTAATAAAAATACTTATACGTGAACTGCAACACGCAAACCCAGTACAAAAAAAAAAAAGAATTACGATCGACGGGTTCAACCATACCAGTATCCGAGTTTTTACAATATTCGAAAAAGAAAACACATCGTGTTCGCACCAGTGAAATCACATTTTATCATCTAAAAATAGATTTAAAATGTCCTCGTTCTGTTTACAATGAAATGTCGATTTGTTCCCGGTCAAACATGTTAAGTACAATAGGCAAGGTGCTCTTAATTCGTTGGCACCCGTAGTCAGTACGTGAAAATGGAACTTGCCATGGGACCGACGAATCGATAAGATAAAGGCTATGAGTCATGTTAGGGCAGCTCAGTTAAAAAAACTTTGTTTTCCTAGCGATGCTTTCTGTGGCTGCGCAGTAGCTGATAATTGTATATATCACCAGCACGGAGCAATTTATGCTTTTGAAAGAGTGGGTGAGTGTGCTCTAAGTACGAAATATTATCTATAGCCCGACGGCCTTTTTTGTATTAGTACTAGTTTTGTAGGTTCTGTGAAGTGGTGTTTGCCCATACTAATGCGCACTAATTGAGGTGCGCAAATTTATATTCTCCTGCCCCATTGCGCACTGAATATTCTGCCTGCCCCATTGCAATTCAATCGCAACATTTTCCCCACCCTCCTCCTTCAACGTGGCAGACTGGGACATTCTCAACGCTTAATGTTGCGTTTTAATAAAGTTTTTCCTCCTCCTTCCTCCCTCTACCAAGAAACATTTTGGCTGTTCTGTATAAAAACACGCCAAGAGAAATAAAACTCTTCACGAGAAGGCTATCAAAGAACTTCACTTGGGAAAGGAGGGGGTGAATGAGGAGTGAGCAGAACATCTAATAGGCGTATCGGAAAAAATTACAGAAAACGGTCACATCTCGATATAACGAGTCACGAGGTACCGCCCAAAATCATTACTTATTTTGAAATATCGTTGTAATGAAAAACTTGCCGTTATAAGCCAGTGCTCAAACCTAGGAGTGAAAATGACGTACCTTGGCAGTATACGTGTGGCAAGACAAGCAAACTCTCGTATAAAAATGTTGCACTTACTTCAGAGCAGCTTTTGTTGAAAAAATCACTGATTTTCTACTGACGAGTACAGCACTCGCCACGGATTCTACTCTGCGCAGCATCTCATCTGGTGTATCATTGCACCGAGCGATCTAAGTGTGGATTGTGTTCATGTGCACTAAAGCATCAGTTCTCAGCCCTGTCTCACGGTTTTCTATGTTCTGTGACGTACAGACGTCTTCGTTCTCGTCGCGACGATGACCGCTCTCGCTTCTTCTTGCCTGTACCGTTGGTGGCATTTGTCGTTGGATCTCGCAGAAACTTCGCAGCAAGATCCCTCTCACCAAAAAAATGCCTGCCTTCACACGTGAATATTGCGAACGACTGACCCACCGACCGGCCACCTACTGACACCCGAAGCAACTAACTAGAGAGAAAAGGGGGAAAAGCGGCTAGGCTGGCTAGGCTACTGCACTTGGGGGAACACACACACACAAACATCGGGTTTCTTTCACACCCGAGTTTCGGCGCTATTACGTCACGTGAATTTGGAAGAGTAATCTTCCTCGACTATACAGGAGAAAATTACGTGCGTTCTTCTGAAATACGCGCTATACTGAAATTCGTACTTCTGAAATATTTTACATTAAAAATATAGGCAAACTGGCGGGGATTTTGAAAATATTCATAAATTTGAGAAATTGCCTATTCTGGGGTTCGTAGTAAGATTTGACTGTATTCATATTCGGTGATAATTTTTTCTCTCTACACTAAAGGATCCGTTGTGATACCTCTGTTAGAAAGAAATTGTAGCGCTTTATTGCTGTCTACATCCTTGCAGCAAAAGCACGGGAAAAACTTTAGTTCACTGAGGACACCCCGCACTATTCCGTAGTGGCCGCGATCACAACGGATGCGATAAATAAATTTTCTGCTCCACCCCCTCGCGAAAGCGAAGATTTCGTCTTGCGTTTATATATTTCCAAATTTTATTGCTGCACGTCTTATCTGTATTTTTCTTAGCTCTTCATGTGATTTGGCCAAAAATTTCACACTTTTTTTTGCAAGAAAAAACAGTTATTTTATGCTATCCAATAGACTACGAAACATTTCGAGACGTCAACGGCTGAAGTGTCCGGCTTAAATTTGGTCATACGTATTTAACACGACGATATAAACACATGACACATTAGATGAAGAACCGCTGAAGTTATTTCCTTCCCTGTTAAAATTGTGTTTGGGAGCCCTCGTCGTGAACAAATGTAACACGCACTTATTTGTATTTCCCGCCTGCTAACCAGAACTCAACAAGCTACTCGTACATCATAGTAGCACATAGTCCTTTCGCTTAGTGTAGGCTTTTCAACATACGGTAATCACGCCTTCGTATCTGCAAAAAAAAAAAAACATGAGCAGAAGAAAACGCCGGAGCATGCAAGGCTTTGAATATACGTTACCCAGTTGTGTCAATCTATGCTTGGATGCAAAGCGACAACATTCTATAAGCGCCCCATTTTATTTGGAGCCTTCCATTCTCAACAGGTCTGCATGACTTCGTTGCTGTATGTAGTAGATGCACACGCAAATAACGTTATGACAGACGATTTTGGGAAGTTGCGTTAACGGGTGCAGCTGGACCGACCCAGAGTCCTGCGGATCTGCCGCGGCTGGCGCTGCGCTCGCCCGGCAAACTCTGCTGTCCGGAGCCCATACGGACGCCACTGAAATCCCCCTAGTGCTCCGTTTCGAAGGCACAAGCGGGAAGCTCCCGCCCGCTTCCTACTGTCGCCGCTGATTTCTCCTCACTTTCACACTGAGATTTACCGTTTGTGTGCTTTGGAAAATTACAATTTTTATGTGAGCAGTTTACTCTGTTCGCATGTGAATGAAGTATGAGAGTGCAAAATGTTTTTGGCGTGAGTCGTGCAGTGCGGTGCGGCTCGATATAAGCCGGTATCATTAGAAAAGTTTAGCTGTCAATTTCTTCATTTGCAAACATTGAAATGGCCACGGACATGGCCGAAGCGCCACAAACATGGCGTGGCTGATGCCACTGTGGCCGCATGCCGAAGAACAAAAATAACACCGGCGTGCATCGTCTATTCTGTTTAAACCCGATTCTAAACGGTGGTGCGAACAGAGTTGTTATTTATCTCACTCACATTTGAATCGAGGCATTAATTTGCGTTCCGCTGGCTAGAGCTTAGAATGTCCAACGCATATCATGCGCTTAGCACGGACACGGACATATGCCGCCATCTCGCGGAGCCCGACGTAACCAGTGACGGCGCATTCACATGGTTGCCTGCATGCGCGCCTCGCTATTGAATACAGGCCATAAGCGCCAGGTGTATGTCACAGGCCTTCTTCGCGAAACCGGCATATGAATTTAGCTTATGTAATTGCCCTGGACGGAAATTTCAGAACAGTGTCTCCGTACGCACCTTTTCTTCAGATGGTCATGCCACGGGTAGGTTCTATGGTGTAAATCGGACTCGTAATCTTACATGTACTAGCCGAGCACTCATACCTGACAGCACGCCAGTTGCGCTTGCCACTATCATAACTCAGATATTGATAACTTACCTGGATAAGCAATGTGGCGTAAATATAACCAAGATTCTAGGAAAGAAAGACGATGGATAATGCAGCTTTATATATGGGAATCAGCACATGACAAAACTGTAATGCTTGCTTGCCTTGTCGCAAGGTGAGTGCTCGCAACAAGACAACCTAGTTAAAGAGCATTTGCTACATATATTCTCCGCGAGCAGCCCGGAGACGGGCCCGGAGATGGGCCCAGAGACGGAGACGTGTTCAGTCCGCGACTGAACACGTCTTCGAAACATTGTAATATGATACAGCGAGCCTGCTGAATTTCAGACAAACTTAAATCGGAGGGCCTTATCAGATACCACACTCTTCCAACGACACCTTTTACCGCTTGTGACCCAGCCCTACCCAGGGTACTTAATTTAAAAAACGCGTCCGCCGAAAGATTAGCTGTTCGTTGAAGTCGAAAAACAAAAAAGAAAGTGATCACGTGGGTTGTATGTGTGAATACTAAAACCTTCATTCCTTGATTTCGCTCCGCATTTGTACACAGCCATATTTAAGCATCCCTCTCCTGCCTTCCATTACATTCGATATAGCGGTGCATTTCGCAACTTGTTGGTCCGATGATCCCAACCTGGCTTACGTTTAGACGAACGTCTTTAACATTTCCGTAGCTGCACTGGAGTTCTGCATACCCGTACGAGCTAATCTTTTTTTTCCAGACAAGCAAACCATTTATCTTTCCGTGGTTTCATTAACTTTCTTTGGTCCTTGCTATGCTGCGTGATTGGGCACATACTTAACGGAAGCACAGTCCTGGAATATTTTTAACATTTTCGCGTGGCTTATACAGTAACCGACCGTTTTTTCAGACTCCAAAAAATCGGACTTGCTGGATATTCCGGACTCTCCCGAGGTACCGCCAGTTGTCCTTTAGGGGTAATGTATATAAACAACGCATATTTCGGACAAAATAAATCAAAATTTTTCCCGTCAACATTTTCCTTTATAGAGCCACGGTGCGACTCCCGGACGCCGCCATTTTGAATCCTAAGCGACCTGGCTAGCTTCGGCTTGAATGGAGATTGGCTTGACTTCCCCCCGGGGTAACGAACGTTGATCTTGGAGGCCATAATTTTGCATGAAGTCTGCGGCGGGAGCAATATCGAAAGCCGGGAACGGGTCATACGTTGAGGGGTTTAGGGAAGGGAACATTCGCGACTTCTTCAGTCCTATTTAAACGAAAGAAAAGTTCGTCTTTACGACTCGCGGATTTTTATGACTACTGTTTTATTCTGACTTTTTTTATCCCCTTCAGGTCCGAAAAATCGGTCAGCTACTCTATTCCCATATAAGGCACAAGTTATTGTGGGGTGTTGTGTAAAGGCGTACCCGAAAAATATCTTTCCACGGCGTATATATTCGAAGCGAAGCCGCATCCGTGGTTCACGCTTCAAAAAGAAGCTAACCTTTCACTGTGCCAGCATGACGTCAAAACGGAGCGAGAAAGAATTCGCTTCTGCTTGACGTATTCAGAAGTCACACTAGTGATAAGCTGCTTCCGCCGAAAACGTCCGTAGGAGATGTCCAGAAGTGTGAAGAACCACGTCCACTGATATCTCTTGGCGTTCCAGCATTCTACGAAAGAGCACCTTTTTTTGAAGCTGCGTAAACGTACTATTTGGTCACAAGCGTTACAATAACACGCCGTTTAGGGCGCACAAACGCAAATAGAAGCGAAAGAAAACCAAAACACTGCATGGGCCCCTGTCAACCATGCAGCGCTCATCCCGTAAACGCCGCGGAGAAGCGAAGGCAGGTGACGAAGCGATCGCAAACTGGAGGCGTGTAGCCGGACCAGTGATTCAGTTCAGCCGTTGTGCTATGGGAAGAGGGAGCGAGGACGCTGGTCCATCTGTTCCCAGCTGTTTACGCAAGTTTTCGCTTCCACAACCGGGTTTAACCGAGCTAAGGCGCAGCCAATTTTATTCACTCGGGAAAAGCGGAAATACAAACGAAACGCAGTGGTCTTCATCTTATACAACACAGACTACCTAATTACCTAATTAGTGCATAAGTTACTGGAATTTTTTTTGAGCGCAGTACTTTGGACCCCAGTACTGTGGTTTGTTCGCGGCGATGTCCTCGTAATCGACCGAGCGAACAAGACACCAATGGAAAACGGTAATGGAGGAAAAGCGGCTGGCGAAAGTGTGAGGAGGAGGCAGTGCGACATGGTGGGGCGTGCTCGACCATGCTCGACAGTGCGACATAGCAGCGCGTGCTCGACCATGAAGCGTTCACTTCCTCGAGAGTCAGTTCGCGTCGCCAACGCATAGGCTCACCATCGCTCCTGTCGAGAGAATCCGCGAGTGAGTGCATGTCTCAGCGCACTGCCACAATCAGGAGTGAGGGCATAACAACGAGTGAGGCAACCGGTGGATGAGCTTCTCGTCCTACTCGTTGCATGGCTCATCCGAACCACGTGACGTCTGCGCGGGAAGTTAAAACACGAGTTGCAACCACGTGCTTGGTGGGGGTGACGTGGTGCGAGAGAACGGCAGACTAGCGCGCGTCGCCATGCATTCGCTGTCACGCGATCACTTCTTCAGACGCAGCAGCGAGTGCGCCGTGACCGAGATGACTGCAGTTCGCGCGCGCACAAGTTTCGCGTTAGGTGGTCTAATAATCGTGTGCTGCTTTTAATGAAGCTCTTCGGGTTTACGTGCAGATTTAAGGCAGATAAATAATAGATACAGGTACGCAGTGCGGATAAATGATCGAGGTTGCCGCGCGCTTTTTTTTTTTTTGTCGTCCTTTTCAAAATTCTTGAACGCTTGCGGTTCAGAGAGCATAGTCGTAAAATATACGTGGTAATTATATCGACAAATTAAAGTAAGATGGCAAGTGGGGCTAGTGCATGCAGATTCATATTCATGGTGAAAACAGCGCAAGAAACACAGGGACAAAAAGAAGAAGAAACGACGCGCAGCGCTGTGCGTCGTCCCCTCTTTTTTTGTCGCTGTTTCTTACGCTGTTTTTCAACATCTACCGACAAATACCAACCTATTAGAGTAAAATTTCCTTAATTAGACACGTGTTCAATTGCAAAAAAAGGCGATCTATCCGATTGTCGAAATATAGAATGAACAGAGACGCGACATTTTTCCCAGCATGACTTTCTTTGCCAAAGAATTTTGTAATGTTCGTGTGTTTTGAGTGCAAATTTGAGCGGCGGCAATAGTTCTAATAGCTGCCAGGTGCTCCGTGGCACACGCGCCATGCGGAATTTGCTCACAAAAGCCCTCCAGCACGCGCACGGATTCTGCGGCTTCTTTTGCCGTGTGTTTCAGTGGTTGGGGCAGGTGGTCGGAATCGTCACAACCGCACAAAAGGGGACGAAAGCAACAAAGCACACAGCCTTCGACCGCTGCAACCGCCACCAACTTCGCTTTCCTTGTGGATGAATGGATCGATGGCAGTGGCTTAACCCTTGGTATCGGGTGGCAGCTTGCGCCATGTACCCGTTGCGGATGACGCAGATGATCATGCAGTTGGCCTAAGCGGCATTTATTTTTTTCACCTGTACATTGGCGTTGCTCTTGGCAGTGATTTTTTTAATTTTTTTCCCCTCAGCTCATGGATTGGGGGAGCGAGCAGGCTGCGGCGCTACGTCGAATTAAGCGATGCGCGTTGAAATTTTGAGGAATTAATGAGAGTTACGCTCCCTAGACTCCTGTATATAGTTGTAGGGACTATGCGCGCAGGTCGAACTAACCGAGTTTCCGAATTAACGGGGGTCAATTAACCACCTTTAACTGCATTGCATTGTTGGCACTGTAACATGAAACAGAAATATTACTGAGAGGAAACTTTTATTCATAAAGCTCACTGATCCGCCTAGCACTCCAATTGATTAAAGTTTGAGGTAATTAAGTTAGTATGCCTCTTCAGCTCTTTTCTGTGGGGCTGTGAACGCTTTCGCGAATGAGCACTTTATGAGGGCTTTGCTCCAGCAAAGACGCTTCCTGTCGGAAGGAGCATTTTTAGAGTTTCCGGCACAGCAAACGAGAGAATATATGCTCAAAGAAACGACGTTACAACGAGTTGTCTTCGTAATAGGGGGTCAAGAAGTATTTCTGGAGACGATGCGGGATTTGGAATGTCTGGGTAAACGGGAGGGGGGGGGGTAGGGGGGGAGTAAGGGGAAATATAAGACGAGAGCATGCAAACAGAAAATCAGAAATAAAATAGATTCGGCAAATATTATCACGTTTCACAAGACACACAGTCTGCTCACCATGTTAACCAATGTGGGCACATGTATTCATGAGTTCGCTCGAATAGCTTCTAACGTTTAACATCGTTTCCAGTGTTCAGAACAAAACCAAATCCAGGTGAACATATATTTTGACGCACCGGAGATACTTAAGTGTGTCAATCAGCATTTGCGTCTATTTACTAACATGTTTTGTGAGCATCTATGGATGCTAGCTTCAGTAACAAAACCGGAAATCATTGTGCTGAGCTCGGCAAAAACATAAAAATCCCGGAGGCACATAAGGAAGGCAACCTTACCATTCCCGACCGCGCCAGCAGCATTTATTGGATGGGAAAGAAAATACGCCAGTTATAAAAGCGTTATTTCTCACTGATTACAGGGGTGCAGCCTAACCCGAACGAGTGGTAATTGTTTGCACAGGAGTTCGGTTTCGGAATGGTAACGCACATATATGCAGTTACCATAATGAGATTGAAGTCGTTCCACAAAGGGTAATGCGAGTTTTAGCACTCGACCACGGTGATCACCAAATGCGCATTCCTAGTGGTGACATTTTGTTTTCTTTTAATGCGTAGCTCCTTTGCCGAGTTCCATCACAGCCAGGACCGTGTAACGCCCTGAATTTCCACAAAAATGCACATATCGCGGAAGTTTATAACTGTGATCATTATAATAGTGTAATTGGAGATAATATGTCACAATAAATCTTGAAAAACTAAAAATAACCAAAAAATTTAAAAAAAATCGCAAAAGGGTGAAACGTGTAATGCCCTACATTTTCACAGTATTTCCGATTACGCAAAAGTTCCACCTGTAATCGTTATAATAGCGTAAATAGAGATAATTGGTGGAACTAAATTTCGAAAAACTAAAAAATAAGCAAAATGTAAAAATATTACAGAAAATGGCGAGCTGTGTAACGCCTTCCATTTCTACAATAATACAGATTTCGCGAAAGTTGCAAATGCAATCGTTATATTAGCGTGAATGATGATAATTGGTCGAACGAAATTTTGAAACATTAAAAAATACAAAGAATATAAAAAAACTACGAGAAAGGGCGAACAGTGTAATGCCCTGCATTTCCTCAATATTGCAGATTTCGCGAACGTTCACTGTAATCATTATAATAGCGTAAATGGAGATAATTGGTCGAACAGGATAAAACTAAAAAATTGGCTGTAGTGAACTCACACTCAAGACAAGCGGAATAAGAATGCTACTCATTAGTAGATAAGGCTCTGAATTTGTGTAGAATTTTAATTAGTTATTTGTTTATTATTAGAGGTACACGGACACATGGTGACCTCAGCCCCGCTGACGCTTAAAGAGGCTTGCCGAGTATCCTCCTGAGCATTGATATCTCCCGAAACTGTTGGCTACTTCATCCTCTGAAATAACTGCGAAACGATAAATGCAACAGAGGGGATACGCTACACAAAGAGGAGGAGATGAACCCCCTAAGCTCGAACCCTAATATACAACCTAATCTTCTCACCACAGCGTCATTCTTTGTGTATCGTGTACTCATACCGCGCTCTCCATTGCCCTAAACCGCAGCAATCTGTGCCGAGCATCGACTGACATCATTCCAGTTATACGGTTCCATTATATTCTCTCTCTCTACTCATTTTTCCTCTCCCAGATACAGTCGTCATGGCGGTGCCGTCATTCCAAGAAGCTGTTATCGGCTGGGGCTGTTTCCTCCGTCTTCTTTCCTTAAAGCTACACACGCACACACATACATACACACACACACACACGCACACACACACACGCGCAGGTACACACGCACACACATGCACACACATGCACACACATGCACGCGCACGCACAGAGACGCGCACGTACCCACACTGAGTGCCCAGAACGCGTGACGCCCGTACCTACGCTCTTTGTGATTCACAAAATTTTCCCTTGATTTACAGGCTTGATTTACAACCCTTGGCTTCATTACAACAGGCTTGATTTACAACCGTTGATTTACAGGCTTCGCACTCCGAAACAAGGACTGACGCAACCTCGAAATATTGGGAACCTAGCCCTGTCGCCCAAAAGTGTACCTGGAAAGGACTTGGCATTACTAAAGTAGAGACGCAAGAAATGGGCTATGCAGAAAAGCCGGATGCAGTTTCCATGCGTCAGATAGTGAGCTTCTCTCCTCGGCTGGAAACAAAGTACTAGCAGGCAATCTGTATGAGAACAACCACTTGACCTTGCTTGTACGAGAAATTGCCACTATGAAATGGGGCGACTAGAAAAATGCAACTTTTCTTTATACAACAGCCGCGGAGAATCAAAATGAGGGACACGAGAGTTTCGCAAATATCCTCGCATGGAGGGGCAGTGGGGAATTTCCGCCAGCCACGTGAAGGTCGGAGTTATTCCATCATCTGAGTTGGTGTATAAGACTGTGAGCCGCAAGGACTTCGCCGACAGCCACCGACGGGTCGTCAGGATCTTGTGCAACAACCGTGAGGGCACAAGCGTTTTCTTTCCACGACGCTCCAAATATAAATGCAAGCAGGTAACAAATAACATTCTATCCACAGTAGAAGAGCGCCGGACAAACAATCCGCATTTCACGCAAAAACATAACCCGGGGTGTCCTCTTGCCCGAAATAACGTACCGCGCAACGAAACCCAACTTTTGGCCGACGGGACAATCATCGTTTGAAGGCGTCCGCAGGCGCTGATTGCTTTGCGACAAGCTCTCCCGTGGCACGAAAAATGATACCTCCAGGCAACGAAATGATGATGTACACGGCTGCCACAGTGCCGTGTTTTGGTCTCAGTAACGTGTGGCTGCAAACGTGCTGGAAGATTTTCGGGTAAAAGAAGTTAGCAAGAATAGTTTCTCTCCCGCGTGCAATCTTGACAAGCACGAGCTCTGGAGGAACGTCAAAATGCCATCGCGAAAACGCACTCTCGGTGTATTTCGTGCTGTCCCCGTCCCCTACGCCAACTGAAAAAAAAACTTACCGGCACTCCTCCTCAGTTTCTGCCACGAATCTCATCATGCTTGTCAAGAGCCGGCGACGCAGAATTGCCTCACTTCACGAGAGGGGTCGTGGCTGGCGGTTTCCCCCTCAAGACGTTAGCACGAATGGTGTTATGGAAAGAACTACCCCCGAAACGGACTCGCAAGTGCACGTCTTCACGTGAGGGAAGAAAAACCGACACGACTTTCTGCTTCCAGAGGGGAACGGTGGAACAAGTAGGGAAGAGAAATTACATTGGCTGGGTGGGGAGCCAGAGATATAATCTGCCAAACAAACTGCTTCAGTTCAGTTGCCAAATAATGGTCGACTCGGCTGCACCATCATTGCATGTGACATCCATTTTTTCTTGATTGTTTCGGACAAAACCAGTAAAAAACCGTTTTTGTTGGCTCAGCGCGAGAATCAACAGCTCAGTTACTCCATTTTTGTGTATACTTTCATGTTCGTGAAGCTCCTGTACACACGCAAAGTTTGTGACTCGACAAGCATTAAGACTAACACAATGGCGCGGCGGGACGCAAAGCCTAGGCACATGTATGAAGTAATGAAGGATTACGCTGACGGCGCTTCAAAGAGAAAGTTTAATTAGTGGGTAATAATATGCTAAATAGACTGATGCAAAAACCTTGCTCGGAAGTCCCCGATATATTAATAGAGGGCTCGAGTTCATTATGACAAGGCCTTAAAGCACCGCCTCTTTCCTACTA